>JAGMWT010000024.1:0-375315 GCA_020744415.1 Dendryphion nanum | reverse complement strand
AGTTCATGCGTCTGGATCATCTTGAACAAGGCAGACTCGAGCGTCTATCGTTCTTAGAGCATATTCTCGAGCTGTGAGTCAGAAATCCTCCACGCCACAGTTTCGAGCTACCCTCTCTATTCAAGACAAGTCGAAGCTGCACAAATGATGCACCGAAAGACCTTGTCTGCATGATAGCCCCCAAGGATCATCGACAGTGTATGCAAACGTTGCTAGGTAAGCTATCAACCATAAACAGTGCCCCCATGCAGGTGTCCAATACAACTCCAAAGATCGGAGCACCCCGTTGTTGCATTGATGCGTTCTTCACGCCTGACCAGATACTCTTCCGTGCGGATATCACTAGATAACCAGAGAAGCTAGTACGATGAGCTTATTGGATATGAAATGTGGATGTTTTGTGATTGGCTTAAATGTGGCATCAAGTATATCACTAGTTCATACGTTGAGTCTTTCCGACCGAGGTAGGCTTAGGAGCACTTTCTTGGAACCTGGTCACCGGCTGTGAGATGATAGTCTCACAATGAACTGCATGATAGGCTTCAACACTGTGCGAAATCGTACCATTTGATAGATGGGACGCACTTGTGCAATAAAGTCTCTGAGAGCAAGATGCATCCTCCACGAAATTTCAAGTCAGCACCTAGCTGTCTCCGAGTAAGGTGTAAGCGGCAAAAGTAAGCCATCAGGAGACTAACTCACAGCATGATGCCAAGGAAGCAACTACTAACGCTTCATCTACTGACCAAACAGTAAAGTCCAGGCAATATGAGTTTGAACTCTCGAGCTAGTTATTTCCTGCTTTGGATTCCTGCACTCGATAATGGTATTGATTTGATTCATCGTATCTATCAAGATTGTAAGTCATTCTAATTACTGTTCATCGAACAAAAGGTTGACTCTCCAAATTTAGAATGGTCATAATTATTATCTAAAATCCCTTCTGCCACCAATATAAACAGCCATCGCCCGAATCAGTCGGTCATATCTTCTGTATTTCCGACCTCTTGTGCGTTTTGATCTGCGCTGGACACTGCGCTGTTTTCCATCCAGGGCATGAACTCTCTCCCCTGTTCTGGCCAGCTGGGCTTTTAAATCCGCGACCGTGTTCTCTAGCCCGGAGATTCTTTCTTGCATATTTTGCACACTATATTTCGGCATAATGACATAGTCGGGTTCCTTTGAGAAGATTAGTAGTTGTCAAAATGAACTGGCGAGTGCAAAACTTGCCGGCGTCTCATTCGCTTTGCTTATGCAGTCGTCGTCCAAGTGACGTGGTAAAATCGGGCATCTTTCCCTCTTAGCGCCTTCATCGGACACCATACTGCCGTCCAGATCATCAGACGATGCTATTGCCTGAAGTGACGCTAGTTAGCTGAACGTAACGATGTCAACCCACACTCCCTCATTGATTCTTTATCGAATCGTTAAGGCTCCGTGAAAGTTGTTTTAGTGAGCAAGTCCCGAAACTGAAATGCATACTGACCTTGTTCTTATCATAGTCTTCCACTGTAGATTCAACTATCGGATTCTGTGAACACTCCATTGCTATGTGGATGTTTAGGGGGTCAGGCCAGGTCAGAAGTCATCCGAGGTATGCAGCTCTTTATATTGTTTTGTTGCCACTCTAATCAAATCAAAAGGCAGAACTGGGCAGTGCCTAGCAGCCCCTTACCCATTCATAGGGCCTCTCATGACCAGAGAGGTAGAGAATGTACGTCCAAAATCGCAAGGGATGCTAGCTAGCTTGATTGGCGCTGCACAGCGCACATTCGCTCTTATATCGCTGGTTTCGGTATGACAAACATAGCCGGTTGATTTATGTGAGATCGCACTTCATGATGGCATTATGTCCTCAAGAGTTATTTCACTGATGTTCATAGGTTGTTGAACTGGTTCGATATATCACCAGGCTCTCCTGCATTGACAATTACGCCAAACCAACGCCTTTATTTGCAGATGATATGTGAAAGCTCGCTCGAACCTAGCTTGTATTACACTGTGCTAGTAGCCCATGTTCGGACAGCAGAAGGATGCCAACAGCACCGTGATGACTACTTGACCCCTGTTTGCCGTGCCATCCCGAGTGGAGGTCCACGTTTTTCCACAATCTGGAAAGAGTACTTCCTTGTCAGTCTGCCTTTCTCTCTCGGTTCACGAAATAGAATCCATCTAGTAGTCCCGCGGCAACGGACTGTCCGATAGGCTTCAGCATCATGAAATCATATCACTTCTTTCTCTTTCCATGCAACTTCACCATGCATCTATGAACTGTCAGCTCTAGAAAACCTTGTAGTTTCTTGTGTCGTTAACATAAAACACAGCTAGAAGCCATCACCGCCCTAGCGGCCTTGTACTCTTAGAAGTGTTCTACATCACCCCTATCCTGATAAAGTCAGTTTACACCTCATTACAATATACTCCGTGGCTGTAAACTTCTTATGCATATCTAAATTCATTCTACCTGATTCTATGGGGTATGATATCTCACTAGCCGCGTGATAAGTCTTCAAGGATCGCCAACGAGGCAGGACGGAATAGGGTTCAAGCTGAAAGCCACAAACACTATCTGCATGAATTCTTCACTGTAAAACAAGGATGAAAAGCCTCGCCGCTTCGTTGGCGCTTTCTCCAGCCCGGTTTCGACACCCATATTCGGATACTCCTCCGTGATCACTGCGCGAAGCGGAATGTTCGTAACTTACGGCTTCACTGTAGCACCTAGCGTGCCACTAACTCATGCGTTTGAATCACTCAAGACTAGGCAGACCTGAGTAGTCGCTTCTCTTGAAGCATAGTTGCTGCCTGTGGATCGACGGTTTGCTACGCCGCAGATTCCAAGATATCACATCAGGGGCAATCACACCATACTAGATCCAGGTCACACGCTGATACCTTCAAAATCTTGGATCGCCATACTAGTTAAAGAGCATGAAAAGTTGTGCTAAAGGTGACTATTCTCGTTTCTTGACGATAGAGGGTGACATTCTATTGGCGAAGACGGGCCGCCCAGCACTTCTTAACAACAAGGACCAAAACTACGCATGATGCAGTTTCAGGGAAGCTCTAAGCTCCTACTTAAGTTGAGTGTCTACTAAACTTTCTGTTTTGTTTTTAATATGAGTTGCGGGGGGCCCGCTTTCGGTTTCCCATTCTCCCTTCGTGACCTACTGTTTCTTTCTCTGCATTAGTTTACACAAGAGAGATCCAAAATGCCCGAAGCATCCTACGACGCCTTTACAAGTGTTGATATATTCTGCTTGCTTGCCCTCAATCCCCATCAACTGCTTGATTGCTCGACTGAAACCGCTCTTGCGAAATTTCGAAAAGCCTACCGTAAGGCAATGCTGCGTTTACATACCGACAAAACAAGAAACCAAAATCCGGAACCTGCCCAACAATTAAATTCATTAAAAGATTTTCTCGACAACTTCAGCCTTGAAAACGGCTTTGTTCCCGACAGAATTGCTGATTTAGTATGGAGGGGTTGCCAAGATCAGCATTTAACGTCATGTCGATTGGAGACACCGGTGGTACGACAAAAACCGTCTCAACCTGGCTCATCACCTTTGAATCCGATCATTCTTGACGCTCCTGAACTCAAAACTTCATCTCCATATCAGGGACGTTACGGAAACAAGAGAAAATTCAAGTCTCGCAGGGAACTTCGTATCCATCAACGGTAACGCGCGGTGAGTGCAGACAACCCGTCTACTTTCTCCACGTCTCCGCCAAATAGAAATCAACTATCATTTGCTTCGAGAGCACTGAGTTTGAATGGTATTGTTAAGTGTCAACAAATGTTGTTTTCTCTAGTGATGCGACATGCTCAATTACGGTAGGAATTAAGTGGGATTCCTTTTCTTATCACGGAGTTGCCTGAGTCCACATGTGGGTCTGGCTGTCGGGGCGGATATACTTGTAGTACGCAATCAACTTGGAATGACTGGTGTGAGAACCACTTTCTAGTTCATTGAGCTTCGTTTTTATCTAATCTCTACTCTATTAGACAGATTAACGCTCTTCGCTGCCGGATAGAGATTATAGGTGAATCATAACACTAGGTGTGCAACTTCATTACACTGCTCAAGTGGCGGCCATTGTAGATCAATTAGTAAGAGCTGAAGCATGAAAGCGGGCCTGGTTGTCGATCTTCGCATTTACATGCGGCGTTTGCCTGCGTGCACGCGTAATCTAGCTAAGGTACAAATCTAATGGCGACCATCTTCCATAAGTAAAGCATCAGATGTCTGTAGCATCATTTAACTTACGACAAGGATCATGTATATCTCTTATCACTTCTCCGCTTCCTCAATCCATACACCATCGCTCTCAGCACAAAGATCGGGGCAAGTGCAGGCCGGCCGTCCTCGTGCATATAGTGGCGACTTCTGATGCTAATTTGATTTTGTTACAGTTCTATATTATGCGTAAGCAGCCTATATAGTAAAGCCTAACTAGGTTGTTACATATGTTAATTAGAACATATTTTACACCTTTTCCACTTGTTGGTCAGAAGCCTGTACATTTTCGACGTGAAAATTGGTAGCAAGAGTTCAGCCTACTTGTCGCTATTCTTTTCATGATAGTTTGTTTACACAATAATTACCAATTTGAGTAGGTCGGGGTGCTTGTAACGGTGCATAGTAGCTAAAGACTCGTGGTGCACTTTGGTGGGATAAAGTGGTGGGTTGAAGTGGTTGTATGTAATGCGTTCAGTACCGTGGTCTATCTTTGCTCCCAGCAGCTACGCTGTAAAAAAGGAAGCGGAGCGTTGGGCTAAAGAAATCAACCACACCAGTTCGTGGGACTGTGGTGAATTTTGGAGAAACGGATGCTGCACGATTAGCTCTTTGAACATCATAGTGAAGGAGTTGCTACTTACCTTTGCCAGTTTGGTAGGAGATGCGGTCATTGTGAGAGATAAGAAATCAACGGCCTCCTGTGACCAATTGGATGGTTGCTGAAGTCCAGGTCTTCCGTTTTTTGCTCCCATTTCCATGAGCTGTTTCATCACCTGGCCAAGAGCTTTGACGTCCTCGAAAGCATTCTCTGAAGACCTCTCGGTACAATTTTCGCAGTTTGCTGGAGCATGTTAGCGAAATCATAGTATAAGTTAGTTACATAATTACAAGTACCTATTTTAATAACCCCGTCCTTTGTTAGCAGGATGTTCGAGCAAGTAATAGAGCCATGAACAAGATTCTGGCTGGCGAGATAGGATATGGCGCCTATAACCTGACGAATAATCGCCGCCAGTTGGATCTCATCCGGTCGAGCGACAATAAATTCCTCGCAAGATATTTCAGTGTGCTCAGAAACAACATAATAAGTATCTTGGAAAGAGAAGATCTCGAATGAAGCCAGAAGATTCGCGTGCTTAAGCTGGCGGAGCATATATAGCTTCTGATCTGCACCAAACGAAGAAAAGCTGTGCATTGTGAAGAGGTCTTTAGTCGCGGGAACCTTACGAACCACGGCGATGGGGTCACCTAGTTCGAGGCTGTAGCCACTCTGGTAGTGATTCTATGGGGATCCCTCAAGTAAAGGGATAGGAGCTGCTCCGTACGATGATAACGGTATAATTAGTATGTCCATAAGCCTATTTGCTAGAGGTCTAAGTAACCCTAGAACTGGCAGTGCTTCGTCTTTACTGTTGATGGGTTTAGACAGTTTACGGTTACCAGTCCATTGATCGCTTCCAGGAAATACTGTGTCACGCTTTTGATTTTCTGTCATGTTGAATATGAATGTAAGGAGAATTTACCGAATAAAGCAAATTAAAGGTGTAAGTTATATATAGGAGCATGGGCTTCACAATGGGAGCAGGTAGTGGCCCACAAACGGACCTGGGACACTTGCACTTGAGTTACGGCAGCAATCCAATCTTACGCTCGGGCGCCGTGATCTTAATTAGGAAGCGGCCAGTTACTTGGATGGTAAATTCAAGAAGCAAGAGATTCTCCGGCTCGAGCTCAAAAGGAGGCCAAATGTGGGTCACAAAGCATAGCCTAGTTCTGGGACAGCGAGAAGGCGGCCGCCCCGAGCGAGCTTTCTCAGTGATTACTCGCTTTCAGTGCAAACACTCGCTTTCTTGGTGAATGTTCGCTTTCTGTGTGAGTGTTCGCTTTCTGTGCGAGTGTTCGCTTTCTATGTGAACCATTTTGCGTATAGAACCGCTTGAGCTCATAGCCCGCCCTAGGCCATATTTGACATGAATTCCAAGTACTCTATTCTCCCAGTCACTTACCAATAACTAATAATGCCAGGCAACACTCTTGGGCAAAAACGCTTCCAGAGCGTATTGAAAGATAAACATGGATACGGGTAGTACTTCATCAATCAACGCAGGATATTCAAATAATATGCTCTATTTAACTCCTCAATAACCCAAGGTCTACAAAACATTCCACTCCAAAAACTTGAAGGGAGTTCAAAACAACCCCGTAATTTAATTAGGTAAGATATAGCAACAACATAAAGCCTTCTATGCTATAGCAGCAGAAAAGAAGGCCTTTTTATACGCTTTACATAGAAACTCAGCTGATTTTCCTTTGGCTTAAATCAACAAGTTTATTGATAAAGGCTTTAGCAGAACATAAATAGCTTCAGAAAAAAGACGGAGGAAGGGGATGAACTTGAGAGAGCGGACAGACGCTAAGAAAGCAGATAGACGCCGCAAATGTTCTCTGAGAAAACGGAGCAAATGAGGCCGCTTACAGTATCGCCGTCCCAGATCTGGGCCTTTGTCATTATAGTAACGAAAGACGTCTGCACCCAGTCAGGGATGAGGAGGCCCTACAAGTGTCAAAAGTTCAGGGGTTTGGCCAACAAGCCACCTCGAGATTCAAACGACTTGGGGGGACATGGGTTGTGACTGGAAATTACTTTGGGGGATCAAAATCTTTATGGATCGAAACTACTTGGGGATCTAAGCGATTTGGGCATCGAGAACACTAACGACCGGCCAGAAAAAGATTCTTAAGATAGGATGACACTCGAATTAATACATCGTCGTTTGAATGTGCTGTACTAATGAGAACATTCGAACAAGTCAACGAGCCATGCTCTAATCCTTTCGTTTCGAGGTAGGCAAGGCCCTCAAACATCTGCTCTAGTCAACACTCGTTCAACGTCCATTGCTTTATCGACACTTACCTGTCCCAGTACTGAAGCTAAGCGAAGTTCGTTAATGTAAGGATTGTCGGCGACGTATTGCAGAGAAATGGGCATGTGCTCGAAAACAATACATAACGATTGCTCAAGATCAAAAGCGTCGAAGGCGGAGACGAAATTAGGGTGTTGGATTTGTTGTAACATGTGAAGCTTGTCCTCGATGTGCGGCCCCGGCCAGCTTCTTACTGTGACGATATCGAACGGGGGGCTTTTGCGTTCTGCTACGTGGATGCGATCGCCGACGCCGAGTCGCAGCTGATGGATCCTCTCGTAGCTCCTCCATGGAGACCCTTCTTTAGTCATTATACATTCATGTACTCTGACCTCAGAGTTGACAGCTTCTACCAGCGTAAGACGCACCATACCCGTCTTGGGATCGATGGCATCGCTCCCTAAGGACGACGCCATCTCCCTAGCTTGCCACTTCCCAGCGTTCTGCCCAGCAGCTGTGCAGTCACTATTGTCGTTTCGCTGCTCCGTGCCACTCCCAGAATGTAGATATAATGTAAGACCAAAAAGAACTGGTACCAATCCTCAGTGGAATTGGTGAATTGTCGTGGTTTTATTCCTCACATATAACGTTAGTCCTCGTTCCCTTAATTTGTTCAAGGAGAGCCGCGTATGGCGTTTGTTTGGGTCGGATGCCATTCTGACTATGCGCAATATGGCGAGAGGGGCTTGAATATCTCGTTGGAGAGAATAGGTCCGAGGGCAGCCTTCGACTTACACCTCTTATGGTGAGGTTCGAGGGACTAAGATGGGAGATCGAGGGGAGCTAGAATGGGCTCCCACGTTGCTATTTATAGCATCGCAAGTTAACTTCGACAATGGGTAGATTTCCTATTAAGGACGGACTGCTAAGAGGTATTAAGTGGTAAGGGACCCCGATCCTAAGGAAAAAGACCTTGCATATCTATCATCTCGACATGCGGCGCGCGCGATTCCTAGATACGAACCGAAGACACGTGGCGGAGAGGAGCATCAAGTACAGAGGTGTCGCACTCTGGTGTGCTAAAAGTGATGGGTTGAATGTTCACTGATGAGAATCAGTGGTTGTGTCTATTGTTGGGTTCAGCACCCTGGCCTAACTGATGTCACAGCTGAAGTGCTAAGATTACTAATGTGCGGGTCCTCATGGTCATGCCCAGCCTGCAACACACCCCCTCAGATTTCACTCTGTGTCTGATGAGATCTGTTTTTCGTCAAAGCTTTCCTCCTCAGATCTGTGTTCTGGATCAATCTGCGATGAGATATCAACCAGTCCTAACTGATGAATGAAGTAAGCATGTTTTTCTGCCGATAGGGGTTTTGTGAAGCCATCTGAAGGCATCTCATTTGTAGGTACCCACTGAACTGTAACTTTACCGTCCCTGTGAACCTGCCTCAGCCAGAGATTATGAATATCAACGTGCTTTAATTTTGAAGATAGTTGAGGTCGATCTTTTTGGACCAATCCTGTAGTTTGTTGATTATCACAGAGAATGCGAGGTTGTTGTTCGGGATCAAACTGTATCTGTCCAAACAGCCGGTATAGACCTATAGTCTCCCTCGCTGTGTGTGATAGCGACAAGAGCTCGGCTTCAGTCGTCGAAGTGGTTACAGTCTTCTGTTTCGAAGACTGCCACATGATTGGCCCGCTGAACAACTTCATGAGATAACCCTGCGTGGACTTTCGAGTCTCTGGATCATCCGCGAACGATGCGTCGCTTGACAGCTGCAATACTTCATCATCGTCAGTCTCTACTTCAATGGATTTGTTCATTGAGCCCGAGTACTGGATGGCATAGTATTTTGTGGTCTGGAGATATGAGAGAACTCGATTCGCGTAACGCAAATGCTCTGGAGAAGGGTTTGCAGCGAACTGACTCAACTGGCTGGCTGCAAAGGAGATATCTGGTCTTGATACTACTGCTGCGTACAGTATTGAACCCACCTTTTCTTGCATCTCAGTGATCTGTTGAAGGGTGGCTTGTCCCTCGTAGTGTTGGGGACGATATGATGAGATGAGTGGCGTGGTTGCTACTCTTTTAGACTCATCTATCCCGAATTTGGTACAGATCTTGTCAATGTACCCGTCCTGACAGATCCAAAGCTTCTTGTCTTTGGCGTCTCTGAGAATTCTGATGTTGAGGAAGGAGATTGCTTCGCCCAAATCCTTGATCCCATACCTGTCATTCAACGTGCTTTTGAATTGATTGATTAAATGAATGCATTCTTGTCGTGCAAGTACAAGGAGATCATCCACGTAAAGAAACAGAATAAGGCCTGTTTCGTTGTTGATAAGTATGCATGGTTCATCTGGGCAATGATCAAATCCCAGACCCTTTAGAAATGACACAAGTTCATTGAACCATAACTTTGGCGATTTCCGCAAGCCGTACAGTGCTTTAAGTAGTCTCCACACCTTTCCTGGTTCATTGTATCCTGGTGGGCAGGTAGTATAGACTTCGTCATCCATGTCTGCGTTGATGAATGCGTTCTTGAAGTCAATCTGATGGCATTCCAATCCGAACGCGCACACAAGTGACATAAGAATTCGGAAGCTGCGGTATGCACCAGTAGCGGCATAGATGTCCTCGGAAATGTGGTGTTGAAGGTCACCCCTGACGCAAATTCGCGCTTTGTGGCGAACAAGGTATCCAGCATCGTCGAGCTTATATGTAAAGACCCACTTGAGCGGAAGGACTTGCCCTTTCTTCGGGTAGTCGACGAGCTCAAAGGTCCTCTTGTCCGCGAGAGACTTTATCTCAGCATTAGCGGCTCTGCGAAACCCGTCTTTCTCAGGATGTCGCCCGAGCTTATGCCAAAACTCTGGCGGCGGCACCAGGTCTTTCCGGTGAGTTCGCATTGATCTTGCTGAAGCAAAAGCATGCGCCATTTCTAGTCCCATTCTGGCACGCTCGATTCGGAGAGCGTGGGCTTGCCTGCGCGCCTTCTTTTGTATCTGACGGACAGAATCATTTGTTTGAAGTGTTTGTACTGTATCCTGACCTTTTCGTGATAGTTTGATAGTCCGCCCGGAGGTTGTTCGAAGGTTCTGAAGGACAGAGGCATCGGTATTTCTTTTAGCAATAGTACTTGCTTCCGCCATACTTGATGTGTGAGATGGTGCTACACCAAACGACACAGGCGTGGGATATGGACACTGCGTGGTCGGCATATCTGCTTGGCCGTGTCCTGGCGTTACTCCGAGTGTTGTTTGCTCGGACAGTGTTGTGGGTTCGGTTTGGGGTTCTGTCGATACGCGGCTCGACGAGTCTGTATCCCTCATGAGAAGTAGGTCGATGCCTGTATCGTACGTCTCGTCTATGTCGATCTCGTTTATCGCTGCAGACAGTGCTTGTTCATTCTGTGGGGGACTGAGAGCGAGCTGGGGGTCGTACATAACCTTTTCATCAACCTGCACGTCTCGGGAGTTGACCACGCGGTCGAGGCGCGGAATCCAGACTTTGTAGATATTCGTAGCGTCCATTCCAACGAGCCATCCCATGACCGCCTTCTCTTGTAGCTTTGCTCTAGCCGGGCGATCTCTGTTGCTTTTAATCAGCACATAAGCCAGCGATCCAATGATCTTGAGGTAGGATAGATTAGGCTTGCGACCATGAACCATCTCGACTGGCGTCCGCCATGCCTTTCGCTGAACGGGTATGCGGTTCAGGAGGCGAGTGGCATGCGCAACGATGAATGGCCAGAGCTTGTGCGGTAATCGGCCCTGTATGCGTAGCTTGCGTGCGGTCGACATGATCACCCCCCCAGAACGTTCAGCAAGACCGTTCTGGTCTGGAGTGTCTGGTGGAGAAGGAGCGAATGTAATACCTCTCGCACTTATGAGTTCTTTCCAGCTGTTACCCAAGCCTTTTTCGCCGTCTGATTGGATATAGCGGGTTCTGAATCCCCAATTGTCATTTGTGATTGCCAGGAATTCTTTTGTTACTGAAACTAATTCTTCCTGCGTTTTGTTTGTGGTGTTGAATGAGATGTGATAAGCAGAGTAATCGCAATAGAAGTGGATAACCCATGAGTCAGAATTGAACGCTTCATTCATGTGAATGAGATCCAAGTGAACTTTCTCAAACGGGTAGCCTCCTCTCCATGTTGATTCTCTTGAGATTCGTCGATGTGCTTGTCCCAGTTGACATTCTCGGCATAGGTCTGAGGTTCGCTGGAAGTCGCGAGTGCCGAGGACAACTCCTACGACTGAGTGCGGAACCTGTTCGAGAGCTTCTTTTCTGATATGGCCTAGCCTTGCATGCCAAACGTCCATGGATGCTACAGCGACCTCGGGCGTGTGTGATGCCCTTTTCATTGCAAAAGCCTGAGCTGCTTTTGAGTGAGATTCTGCTTGAACACTGCGTGTGAAATGTGCGGCTCCACGATTCGGAATGCGCCGTGTTTTGTCACGTGAAAAGCGTTGGATCCATCAGAGTATTCCATCCAGCATGTCCTTGTGTTGAAAAATAGCCCTTGATCCTCAAGTGCATCCATACTGATGAGATTCTAATGGAATCCAGGTACGTAGGCAACATTTTCAAGCTGTATGAGACTGTGGCCCGATGGAGTGTTGACGTGAATTCTAATGTTTCCTGTTCCTTCTATCTTTGCGTCTGAGTCACCAAATCGTATGATTTCTTCGTACAATGGTTTGTACTGAGCAAATCGCGACAGGTCATTACAGACATGGGTGTCTGCGCAATTGTCGAGTCGGAAGTATTCATCGTACTCATCCCCTTTGGTCGTGCTGAACGCAGACCTCGATGTAGCGTGTGCTGCTCTTGACTTGGCGGGCGTGGTATTCGAGATAGACGTCTCGTTATCTCCCATTGCTTTGTTGAGTCGATCTCTAGGGGTATCGACCGGCCAGAACTTTGGCAGCGCAATCTTGTTTCGAAGAAAGTTCTTTTCAATCTTGCCACGCAGACGATTGCTTCCTTTGATTGCGGTTATGACTTTGGATTGAATTTGGACTATTGGTGTCCAGCCTGGAGGTGCGCTGGACGGATTAAGGTACCGGCAATCGGCGTATTTGTGGGCCAGTCCGCATACGCAGTCGCGTAGACATGTTGGTAAGTTGGTGGATGGCGAATTTGACCCAGCTGTACGCTTCTTTTGCCTTGGCTGGTAATCTTCATCCTCGGATGAATCTGAGTCATGGCCATGCTTTCTGCCTTGTAGGGTGGCATGTGCTGCCCGTCCTCTCGCGGTTCTTTCACCTGGCGGTGCCATAGTCCTGAATTGTTTGATGCAGAAGCTTATTGTTATGCTTCTGTCCGAAAGGCTTGGTTTCAGCTTACGAAAGGTTCTGAGAGTCTTTTTGATCGCGTTTTGTGCCTTCTGTACAACGGTCACGTCTGCATCGTCGATTCCATGGTCTAGCTCAGAGTCGCTTGAATTGCCGACTGTGATCGATCCGTTGCTTGCATGGTTCGGATTTATTTCGTTAAGAGCGGAAATTATCGCATCAGATATCTGCTCCATGGACCTTGCAGTCGCATTGATAAGAGAGGCTTGACTCTCCACCTGTGCGTCCTTAGACTTCATGTAGTTGTAGAACGGTGGGTTGATATCTCGACAGGCTTCGATGAAGGCGTCGCACATCTGCGGTTCATTCAGATTTTCGATCTGGTATCGTTTGGCACTGTTTACAAGCGCAGGCCATCGGCTTAGCCACTTATCGAGACCAGTGTTGCTAGGACCCCTTCGGAGTTTCTCAAACTCTGTCCTGACGTTTTGTTTCTGGTCCCTCGCAGTCGGCTGAATGCTCTCGGCGAGCGCGACGAGCTTGCCTCGGACACTGTGAACGCCGAGGTAGTGCTGTTTGAAGTCCTGGCAGACGGTGACGTCGATGCGCTCCGAGATCTTGTCGTACTTCTTCTTTTCGCTGTCATAGATGGCCTGAAGGCTGTGGTACTTCTGGATTGTGTCTTTGCTTGCTGAATCCGGCGGCTTTGTCACAGTGAAGACTAGGTTCTCGATTCCTTCCGGATCGCAGTAGTTCCACACGTCGTTCCGTACAGCGAGGTCCTCGATGGAATTGATCCAGTCGACCCAGTCGCTGCGGGAGTTGAGCATTGGGAGATTGTGATCCTTGATCGACATTGTGTTGAAGTAGACAGTGTTTCTTTTCTTGTTGTTTTTAATTGACTAACTTTCAATTCTTGATTGAAAACCCTTTTTCTTTGTTCAATACTCTTTCGTTGTATACTGATTGCGGGGTTGCGGAGTCGCAATATTGCTTTTTCAACCCCTCATTGCAGAGATCTCACGCCATCTTCTGCGACGAGGGCAGTCTCGCCGCAACAGCATCTTTTCATTAAAATTCTCTTCCTTGTTGAGGGTTAAGGCAAGGGAAGGGGTACCGGGCTCATAACTGTCGCACTCTGGTGTGCTAAAAGTGATGGGTTGAATGTTCACTGATGAGAATCAGTGGTTGTGTCTATTGTTGGGTTCAGCACCCTGGCCTAACTGATGTCACAGCTGAAGTGCTAAGATTACTAATGTGCGGGTCCTCATGGTCATGCCCAGCCTGCAACAAGAGGTACAGCCTGCATCAAGCTCAACGTGCTTCATTTTCCGTGCGAAGAATCACGACAGCTGGATGAGAAGAATGTTGAAAGACTGAGAAATTTGTTTCGCGAGGAGGGTGGTTGTCGTCGACTGGACCTTCGAAATCACGTTCCTGCTATCATCAGCCAATCGCAATTACGTTCCTGCTATCATCAGCCAATCGCAATTAGAGGCGGCCATAACAGTTTCTCAAATCTCCGCCGAGCGGCTCTAAGAAGATGCACGTAATGGTTACCCGGAGCTAGATTTTCCCCCCGGCTATCGGTTGGAGTGCCTCCACGGACGCCATCGAACACTAGCAGCAGCCCAAGTCCTTCCTCCAGAAGACAGGCGTTGGACGGTGGACCTGTATCTTGAAGGTATGATCTCTCTTCTCTGAATACAGAGAAGCCGCTCACTTTTCTTGTCTATTTAGATTTCAATCAGGAACTGAAGACGGCTCTGATCGAAGAGTACTCGGCCGAAAAGAGCCCGACGATGGAGAGATATACAGCAAAATCCGCGAATACCAAGGATACAGGGGAGCGGCAAATCCGTGCTTCGAGAAACGATGGTGGGCCCGTTTGGCCGCTATATCGAACCATAAGAAGGAGAACCTCGAAAGGATCCTCCGCCACACGGATTACAAGACCGCATTCGATGTTCAATTGGATGTCCCAGGGCTGGCAGGGGAGATGAGGTTGAGCACGACGCATACTATGTTTGCTATGAGATGCCACGAGGTAAGCTCCGTATCTGCAAGTAGTTCGAAAGTACTGACCATACTAAAGCCAACTCTCCGCTATCTCGATGATACCATTAGGGACTTCTGGACCAAAAAGATCTTCTGCGATGACAGAGAGGCGATGCGAAAAGTGGATCGAGCGACGGTGAAAGCCTTGGAGCTCACTGCGCCAGGTGCTTGCAGGACGGATTTCCTGGCTCTGCATGGCAAAGTGCGATGCGGCCAGATCCTCGGTGCTTTCAGCGAGCGAGATCGCGAAGCTATATGGAGCAGGGTGCTTTCTACCACCGTTGACCGCCTAGTCCCTTCTCTCTTCAGTTTCTTCGAAGACCTCAACTACCTCAGAATTATCGCTGATAGCGTGAAACAATTGTTCCCGCCGTTGCCTCGTGGCACCTTCTCTTCTGCTATAGAAGATGCATTCTCTGATACGAACCATAGAGCCGGCCAGTGCGTGATCCAAGAATCAGAGTCATCCGACGTATTCCGGCTCGGGAGCCTAGCGGATCGGGTAGACCTTGGAGCACGACAGATATGGATGTTTGCGATGCGTAATTATCCCCAAATGCCTGCAGTGCCGAAAAGGAAGAAGTTATCGACAAAGTCCGTTATTGGGAAGGGGAATGAGACTGTTTTTGTGTAAATTTGCCACTTTTGCCTACCGGCTAGGATATGAGTCTGAGTCGATCCATAGCCTAACCTAGCGGTTAGTTGATAGGGAGATCGCTCGGAGCGCCCTCCTAAAGGCCCGCAAACCTGACCGTTACAAATACGATGAAGCAATGTTTGAGGACTATGTGGGACAGATAGCAAGGCTGTTTTCCGAGGCTCAGCCAATGACGGTAGAGCAGGGGAGCATCGTAATCGAGATGGATTGTTCGGACGGACCACCAAGACGATCCGGGATCCCGTATGCGCAAGACCACGAACGGGATAGATTGTCCCTTTTCTTAGATAAGCTGCATAACACCGACGAGGAACAGTGCGATGAGATGTCGTCTTTCTTCATCCGCAGGTCGGTGTACTTTGCATTTTTCGGCAAGCCGAGTTGCCCCACTCCTCGTTCTGTTGAAGAGGTGCCACTATTTAATACCCCAGTTTCAGTTCCTGTAGGAGACGATCAAGCGAGAGAGGCGCAGGAGCGGCTCGTACAACACGAACAAGAACGGTTCGTGCGAGAAGAACAAGCGAGATTCGTACAAGAGGAACAGGAGCGGCAAGAACGGCTCGTAAGAGATGAACAAGAAAGAATGGCAAGGGAGGAGTGGGAACGGCAGGAACAGCTCGCAAGGGAGGAACAAGAGCGGTTAGTGAGAATGGAACAGGAGCGGCGTATGAGAGAACAGGAAACTTTTGCTCGAGAGGAGCAGGAGAGGTTGGCGATGGAAGAACAGGAGAGACTGGTGAGGGTGCAACAAGGGCAATTAGCAAAAGAAGAACAAAAAAGACTCGTAAGAGACGAACAGGAGCGGCAGGAGCGGGCTTCGAGAGAGGAACAAGTGAGACTCATATGGGAAAAAAGCTTGACAAGAGAAGAACAAAAGAGATTGTCGAGGGAGGAAAAGGAACGTCTTGTGAGGGAGAAACAAGATAGATTCGCAAAAGAAGAACAAGACCGTGCCGAGCAAGAACGATTAGTAAGAGAAGAACAAGAGCGAGCCGCACGAGAAGAGCAGGAAAGACTAGTGGAGAACCTTGCTAAGCATTGGGAAGACAGGACCAAGCAAAGGAAGCTTGATAAGAACCAGCCAGATAAGGGACCTAAGGTACGAAGAAATCCAAACGGCGTACAGAAAGGTCTTCGTGCATCAGTTTTAGCCCAAAGGAGAGAACGGCCGCTTACGTAACTTGACTTGAAGAAAATCAACAATGGCGGGTCTTTAGAAGCTAACCACCGTTTTGTACCACCGTTGCAGGCCTTCAACTTTCTAGTAGAGGCCACAAGAGATCAAGTGGAAGTCGATAATGCTAGCCATTCTCCACAGCTTAGCTCCGATTATTCAGCAGTATACAATTCAACAGCCTCAGGCAAACCGCCACAACTTGCTTCTGATTCCAGAGAACCAAGCCGAGCTGTCAAGATGCCTGCACGAGACAAACTGGGAAAAACCACAATGGAAGAAGAGGAGCGCATGGTAAGGGAAGAGCAGGAGAAACCTGCAGGAGAAGAGCAAAAGGAACGTGCAACTAAGGAAAGGGAGAGGCTCGTAAGGAATATTGCTAAGCAATGGGAAGAGAGACTTGGGCAAAAAATATCGAAGGAGAAGACGCAAGACCAGAGCAAACCCAAAGTAGTGGAGAATGGGGCCCGAAGGGGTATTAGTGCAGCGAAAAAGAACCGACCACTTACTCAGTTCGCGCTTGAGACTCTTAGAGATGCCGAGTCTCAAGAACGTGCACATGAAGGCCTATCACCCCAGACTACCGTAAGGAACGAACGCCAAGCCACGGCAGTCCGAGAGGTCGTCCAAAATCCCACTCGCAGTACGCAGCCTGGCACAGATTCTTCGGCAACTGATAGTAGCAACGTAATATCCGCCCCAGGGAAGATACCAGGTCATGTCACTAACTCTGAAGAATAGATTCGGGCAATTGAGCCGCAGGTAAGGGTTTGAATTCTCTATTACTTAAAGCCAAGCTTACCTCTCTCCAGATTACAAGACGAACAACCAACTAGGGACCGGACCCTCGACAGGTTTGCATAGAATATAAGATCCATGATCACGGCGTTTGGAGGGTTTCACATACTCTCTTAGTGAATCCTTGCGATCCATCAGAGGTCAAGCGGGTAGCGATAAAATACATGAGAAAACGGAACCATATATTTGACACAAGCTTCCGCATGCTAACGTCCCAGACGTATTTTGAGAATGTTACTGCAGATGGCACAAACACAATACTTTTGATTCCGGATTGGGCTAGCAAACAATGATGTATGTCCTGTCTAGCGTCCCACCCGTTGTACATTATACTCTTCAACGACACTACTTGAACCAGATCAAATCTCCATAGTTGATTAAGGTCTTTTTGTCACCTAACCTTTATTCCACATTTTTCTCTTTACTAATTTCCTAAATAATTACGACGTGGCTTCCACAATGGACAGCAGACTCCAGTTCAACCCAGAGCAACTCGAGAAATTGCTCCAACTTTGGAAAGATTGCCCGGAAAACCATCGATCCATTCTTTCACCTGGTATCAAGCAATTATTAGAGCTTTCTCGTAATCCCTATACAGTTGATCGCTATACATCAGTCCGGTACCCTCACATGTTCTTCCAGTTGGTGTGCGATGCGTCTATCCTAGCACTAGAGAGAGGGGAATCTATAAACGACGGAACCCAGTCTACGTTGATTACAGCCTGGAATACGACGCAACTGTCCATACACCTTATCGATACGCGAGTTCCCCCTACTCCTCCCACAAATATCTTCTATTAACTGCAAGCAGCCCTGGCCGATTCACCAAACTTCTCCATAGGCTTGCTACAGCCTTGAGGGAAATGGACACCATAATCGATGACTTTGAGACGTACGAGAAAGAGGACGGAACGCAAGAACGGAAATTGAAGATGCAGATACAACGACTAGCCTGCAGTGGGGCGCTAGCAACCCTTCAGATGCTAGGACACATCATCAGCAAGGAAAAACTCGATTCCAAAAAGCAAGATCTGGACCGGTAGATAGAAGGAATTTGTGAATAGCTGCTGGGAGGAGAAGCGGTAGTAGTGTAGGGCGGACCAATGGGAACACCAGCTATCAATTCTGTGATTCCTGTATTTGAGTTTCCGTTATGTGCGGTGCAAGAAACGGGTTCTCATTTGGCGGCATACTCTACATAACCCGAAAGCCGGAAAAGAACATTGCACGATGGATGTTCGTTGGTCAGTGCGATGATGCTTGTTTCGGGCTTCGGATGCATGTTTCTTGCGCACAGTTTGTAGATACTGTGTGTTGTTTGCAGCAAGCAAGGGCTGTGGGGTCGACAAAATGTTGCATTTTAGTGTGCTAGAAGTGATGGGTAGAATTTTCGCTGATGAGAAGCAGTCATTGTATGTATTGTGTTGTGTTTTGCACCTTGGCCCATCTAGTGATCTGGTGTCACAGCGGAAGTACTGGGATTACTAATCTGCGGATCCTCATGGTCATGCCCAGCCTGCGACATTAATTTTCCCTCAAATATTGCTGCATGGTCTATTGTCTGGTTGAAGTTAACCGTAGAAACGCCGCGACCCACCAGTAAAATTAACATCGGCGGCACGGCCCTTTAAGCACGGAGCGTGGGCGTATTGTTCTTGTAGGAGGACAATTGCCTATATTGTTCATATACAGGACGAGCATTGGCCAAGTTAATGGCGAATTTTGTTCTGCCTGGGCTCCAGCATGTAAAAGGTGCTTGGCCGTAGGCCAGTCCTGGAGGGGCGGGTTCTGGAAGACTCAAAGCGGTGCGTGCCTGTAAGTCACAGATATTCTTTTATCACTCAGACATCCTTTTATCGATCCTTACTTCCACGGCGCTTGAGATACATATACTTAAGAATAATGAAACTACGACAAATGTGACAGTTCATGTGACTAATGTCCATTGGCTCATGCAAGATGAGGTCGACCACCCTTTCAAATTTGAATCGATAGAAATAAGATAATTGGGTCATAAGTTAAGTTCTGGTACATAGAAACAGTGGCTTCTTTGCTACTTTTGGAGTTCTCGCTCTCCCAGATCTGGGCTTAACTGCCAAGCCAAAATGCCGCTTTTTTAGGGGGGATGTATTTGTCCTTCCAGACAGCCGCTAATGAGACTACGTAATATATCAGGGTTCACGTGCGAAATCAATTCAGCAGTGGTGCTCGATTGTAGGAATGACTGTAAGAGTCGAGACTATATACAAGGACGTAGTATAAGGAGTAAGAAAGGCTGTTGACGCTGCGACTCCCTTCTGTCTCAGAGTCGCGGACCTAGTAATTCCGGTCCGATACCTGATCACGTGGCCGATGTCGCGTAGTCCCGTGACAGTATAGGATTTCGGCTATGCTCTGCCGCCCAATTTGGGCCCATTTTCAGGCCTCGCTCTTTTCGATTTCTAAATTACACATCCTCACCCCTGGACCAGATATGGGCATTTAAACGGAGTAACATTATCAGCTGTGCGGGGCAAAAGGGATTTTGTCGAGACAAGTCGCACAACATAGCCAAGATTACCATTTTCGCTTCCGTGCATGCCCCCGCTGTTCACAAGATGACATTTCTCAGTTGAACAATACAATCACATAAGCGCCAGTACTAGAATAAACTATGATTGCGCCTCCTCCCAACACACCAAAAGAACCTACTGTAGTCAATTTCATTGAAGCTTGCGAAGGAAATGTTATGCGAGGTCTGTCATGATCAGATCTGTTATTTGGTAGACTCACAGAGAGCTTGTTAGAGCACAGCGGAGTGAAGAGGATTGAAAATAATGATGAAATTCTCGTCCGCGTTTACTTACCTAGCAGCTTGTACGCGCTGCGAATATGAATAACGTCCACGCGCGCAGATCTGTGCCAAAGATACAAGACCGATGAGTGACTCTTTACGCCATGGTCGACTCAAGAGTGGATGCTGTACGCGTTAGTCTAAATGTACTAGACAGTAGGATATGGGTCTATAGTACTTTACGTAGTTCCGCTGCGCTCTCTACCGACGTTGTCGCCGAAAGGAAGCTGACCGCGTCTGAGTTGGAGTGCCAGCGGTGCAAATTGTCGATGCCAATAGCCCCATCCTCCTTAACATACTTCTGCATCAACTCCATTGTAATGGATGAGAGGGCTCTCAAATCGCCTACGCTTTGCTGTGGTTTTAAGCGGCAAGCATGTTGGTTTGCTAATAAAGCTGTGTGAGTTCATGATAATATAATTTGAACGTCCAACTAACCAATTTTAACGTCACCGTCCGTGTTGATGAGGATGTCCGAGCAACTAAGAGAACCATGCTCAAGTCCTTCTGCTGCAAGGTAGGCAACGCCATCCAAAATCTATTATCATTAGTAAATCACCTAATATCAGGAAGTAACTTACCTGTCCGAGAATGGCAGCAAGTTGCCGTTCGTTTGGATAAGCTGGCGATCGTACGATCCACTCAAGAGTTAAGGGCATGTGTTCGAGAACAACATAGAGGCCATCATCAGTTGTGAAAGCGTCCAGGGCTGCTACGATGTTCTGGTGCTGGACACGTCGATACATGTGTAGCGTCTTCTCCGCGGCAGGCGCTGGGAACACTCTCACGCTGACAAGCTTGGTTGTGGGCGCATTCTGTATAGCTACCTTAACGAGCTCACCCAGCTCAACATCGAAAACCTCTTCATATTTCGTCCACGGTGATTCCTTTTTGCCTGGAGTGGAAGAGAGCTTGACAAGCGCTCTTTCCCCTTATTTAGGTTACTCTTCAGGTCAGGGCGGTCGGCACTTGGATCGTTTACTCCGTCACGCTTTGCGGTTTGGACCGGAGACTTTACTTCGTATGCCAATGAATGGAAATCGAAATGTGTGTTACGATTGCTAGAGGAACTCATCTCGATAGCTTTGAGTTGGGTGTAAAGGTGAGAAAGGTTAAGCAAGTGTTGTAAATCAAATAATTAACCGCTATAACTAGCGGAGATACAGGCAAGAGTGCAAAATAGCCAATCGCTTATTATTAATCCTGTCTTTCTATTTTTATATGGTCACATTCAGGCTCTGATGTTATCCCAGATATGGGCGTTTTCAACACCCAGAAGACTGGCAGTCTATTACACAGCTAGCGTGCGGCACGTTTCAAGACCAGAAAACGCCCATCTATTTTAGGTTAAATCCGAAACGTTGTTAGACCTTTTTACTAGGATCCAATTCCAGACCATTTCTATAGTCTTATTTTTAGACGCAGCTCACTTATTGCCCAGGCATGGCAAGTCACTCCAGTACGCCGGGCCAGCAGCGGACTAGCAGCCTGCTAAGGCGCAATGCGAGGAGCTGAAGAAAACCAACAAGTGAACAGATTAGATAGCAGTCGCGCTGACCAGAATTATAACCTGTTAGAGAATTGGAAGAAGAAGTGACACTATTTAATTATCTAACTTAGTAGACTAACATCCTTTTATGCCCAACTTAACAGAGGGACGTTATCTAGTTACGACTAAACAAAGTGCAAAAAGCCATTTTTCTCCGCGAGAATTGCTACGAACTATCCCATTCGCCACTATGAAGGCTGATAATCAAGTTCGGAAAAAACAACGTCATCCGTCAAATGCTCTCGTACAGCGCCTCGTAACTGCTCTCGGATATGATCAGTGCCGGATACTACTACTTGTTAGCACAGCCAATGTGGTGATTATAATGGTTTACCTGTGATTAGCAGCTTGCCATCCCTTTGAGCGGGTTGGCCAGGTTCAGGGTGAACATTTCCAGCGAGCTTCCTTTCAATATGATCGCCTCTGACTTCTGCCTGTACAATGTCTTGTAACGGGGCCTTTCCTGGGTAAACCTTGGCACGCCTTCCGAAAGATTTGCTGCGGATATTGCTGGATTCACAATAGATTGAAATAGCAAGAATCTGTCGCTAGCGTTAGTAGTGTTCCAAAGAAAGATTGGTACACGACTTACCCATCCATTATCTAGCGTATCTTCGTCTAATGCATCGTTGAGCAGCGACTGGGCCGCGATGGTGACATCTAGGCCTGTTACTCATAAATTTGGAGGGGGAAGGGTATGAACGCACCTATGTCGCTGACCTGCCAAACAAGGTGGATGCGACGTGCACGAACCTCGCGGGTATTATAGCCGTGAATAAGCTGTTTCAGATAAGGTAAATGCGCGGCAATCCCAAAGCCGCTACCTACCATAAGAATATTTTCACAGTCGTCCATGGGAATGCTCCTCCCGTGAGGCCCACTAAATACCACCAAGGCGTTCGTAACGGGCCCATTCCCTGCGTAAGACAGAAGTTCTCGGGTGAAGCCTTTACGAGGCTGGATAAACAGATCCAGGTAATCCTGCGCTTTCTCTGTCCAAGAAATCACCACAAATGGATGGCTCTGTAAGACGGACAAAAGGCTGACAGAGGGCATCCATAAGTTAATGTATTGCCCAGCTTGAATCTTGAGTGGCTTCTTATTTTGGATGCGAAGTCTAACAGCGCCATACTCGTGCGTGATTTCAGCTCGCGAAAAGCGATAACGGAAGAAGCCATTCTGGTAAATAATAGAACCGACTTGGACCACACACATAAACAAAAACAAACTAGCTGAGATGTAAACATAGCACCGGGGAAACGTTTCCGTGGATGGTAGGTGCCGCCAGATGGCGTAGGCAGAGAGCAACGCAAAGGCTTGGTGTATACGGAGGAAAGGTTCGTAGGCAAGCCTGCGGAAGAGAGGGAGAAAGAGAAAAACGGTGCAGCCTAGCGACGACACACCCTGAGCATTGTCAGTTTCAGAGTAGAGAGAATGTTTATGGACTTACTATAACCGCAAACAGGTTCTGAGCCCGGTTGAAAGCAAAAGAGGGTTGCGAGGCAAGGATAACGAAGGTACGGAATAGTGCAAGGAAAACCGCGGTTATGCCGGCTGACCGATGCATTTTTCTACATGTGCTGAGACTCACGCCTAGCAGATCTGCGAGAGTACTGAGGTGAGGTCCCCCGAAAAGTGGGATAAGATTGATGATGGACAGGGTTCCCGCCCGAAGGCCTGCATCCAAGAGAGTGGAAGCCTGGAAACTTACACAGAATATATTCACTGCAACATAGACTAGCTGCATGAAGACACCGGCCCAACTCCATGGTCCTACGTACTGGTGCCGATGAAGAGCGTTACGGTAAATCAAATGCTTTGAGATGAGAGGCGTAAGGTACTTAACGAGGTGGGCAATTAAAGGAATGCTATTTAAAAGTAGGAGGAAGCCGAAGCTGCTGCCGACGATAATAGCGTACACTGTGCTAGTTTTCATAATAAATGGCAATATATTGGGTAGGTAAGGAGATGGGAAGAGAAAGAAGAGGAGGAGAGAAGGAGAGAGAGAAGACTTAAGTTGGAATATGACCAAAAATGGGACTCATTACTTTTCTAACAATATTCTAGGGGTCTTCGGGGGGGGTGGGAGTAGGTATAGGATGGGCCTAACCCATTACAGATAGGTTCAATTCGAGTTACCCCGTTCGTAAATAGAAACATCGAGAGCATGAGAAAGAGCTTTGCTAGCTGAGGGGATCGTGAAATTATCTAGCGTACGATAGTACAGTTGTGATTTAGCGGCGTTCTCGCTTTCTTGGTGCTCCCTCTGATACTGCTGCTTCCGGCACTTCGGGTGTTATACTGGGGATAGAATTGTCTAGTTGCTCAGTGAGGTTCATCTCCCTTTCTGCGATCAAGAGGATCGTATTACTTCCATTTGCAGTGGCTGCTTCGAAGCACTCCCGCGGCGTCAATATGTTTAGTTCACTATCGAATAACCTCACCTGCTTCCTCATGTACTTCATCGCTACCCGTTCAACCTCAGAAGGATCAGAAGGATCCACATCAAGGACGCGAGATGTTCTCCAAACACCTCGTTCGCGTGCCTTATACGTGATACGGATAATATGAGTCTGTAGATTAGTGATGCCGCTTGAACCGGCGCTGCCTGAGCCCAACTTAGACGTTTTTGGTTCCAATCGACGATCATCCGCCGGACGCCTTTCTTGCTGTGTATCTACAGGAAAGAGGTTTTCGTCGATGGCTGTACCGCGACCAGGTATAACACTTTCCATATTTATCCGCGTGTGACGCTTCTGGGCTTGCTCTGAACTGCTGGTTGGTTCAATCTTGGCTTGCTCAAGTCTCCTCTGTTTAAGTTTCTCTTGCTGGAGCCTCTCCTGCTCGAGCCTTTCCTGCCTTTCCTGCCCGAGCCTCTCTTGTTCGAGCCTCTCTTGTTCGAGCCTCTCCTGCTCGATCCTCTCTTGTTCGAGCCTCTCTTGTTCGAGCCTCTCTTGCTCGAGTCTCTCCTGCTCGAGTCTCTCCTGCTCGAGTTTCTGTTGCTCGCGTCTCTGTTGTCTCAACCTTTTTTGTTTAATTCTGTCTTGTTTAATCCTCTCTTGCTCTTTCTTCTGTGCTTCACGTTCTTCCCTCTCCTGCTCAAGCCTCTCCTGCTCAAGCCTCTCCTGCTCTAGTCTATCTCGTTCAAGTCTCTCCTGCTCGAGCCTTTCCTGTTCCTGCCTCGGCTGCTCTTGTGCAATGCCACTTTGTAGATCAATATCCCCTTCCATGCCCAGTCCCACTGCCTTCCCAAAGAAGGCAAAGTAGACAGATCGGCGTACAAAAAATGAGGTGACTTCTTCTCCCTGCTCTTCGCTTTCATCATGTATTTGCCGTATAAAGAGACATGCGCGGTCCTGTTTGTAGGCGTCTCGGTTAGGGAACCCGCTCCGCTTTCCGGGTGCTTCGGGATTATCAGAAGTCCAAGATGAAATGGCCCTTTCGTGTGCAAGCGGGCATGCCGTCATAAACATCCTTACGATGTCGTCGACATGCATTTCGAGCATAGTGTCATCGTATCTATACCGACCTGGTTTTCGAGCTTTAAGTAAAGCATTGCGTGCGGTTTCTCTATCCGACGACCTCCGTTTCAAATGATCAATCTCTCGAGACGCGAATCCTAGCCGGTCGGCAAGGGCAGCAAAC
This sequence comes from Dendryphion nanum, assembly GCA_020744415.1. Taxonomy (NCBI): domain Eukaryota; kingdom Fungi; phylum Ascomycota; class Dothideomycetes; order Pleosporales; family Torulaceae; genus Dendryphion; species Dendryphion nanum. The sequence continues at coordinate 350,185 of JAGMWT010000024.1, read as the reverse complement.
TCGTACAGAACCGTCTCATCTGCTCCATAGCATTCCACCTTTGCAAGCAAGTCTTTTTCCTTCTTCTTGGAGTCGGGTGGCATGTCCCGATAGTGTCGCATCGCATAGAGCCATAACTGCCGTTTGCCCCAATTTATACGATCGCCCGTTCCTCCAGGCCTGGTAATGAACAAGGACTCCCCAATCTCCACAATGTACTGTCCGCTTATCTGATTTACGTCGGTGAATTTGTGGTCTAATGCCATCGAAACGGTCTCTTTGCGAGAAACCTTTACTAATCGCTTAAGGCAGTCGGCACAGGTGTTGAGGTACTTGACATCTTCGAAGAACGTGAAAAGGGAAGGAATCAAGCGGTCGGTGTGTCGCAGCCTATTCCAAATATCCTCCCGTTCCTCTGGACTAAACGAGCTAAAGATCTGGCCACTCAGCAATTGTCCGTGCAAAACTTGGGAGTCCCGCTTGGAGTTCCCAGGAGCTTTGAGTTCCACTCCCTTCACAGTAGCTCGATCCACCCTCAGTAGGGAAGCCTTGCCGCCGGGTAGGAGCTTAGACCAAAATTCTTTTATATCCTCGAGATAGTGTACAACCTGCTATTGTAACGTGTCAGTGTGTGGCAGAACCCAAGGGGATAGACCCACCTCATCGCATTTCATGCCAGTGATTTTATGAATTGTACTTAGTCTTAGATCGTCACGCATCCCGGGCATAACCATCACATCGTCAATGGCGGCTGCCAGCTCTTCATGGTCGTCCAGCTGGCGAAGGCCTCTCCGGCTAGTAGTTTTAAGGATAGCCTTCCAGCGATTCTTGAAGCAAAAATTTCGTTCTTGCTCATACTGGCGGATTTTCCAATAGATCTCTCCATCGGATGGCTTCTTCTCGTTTGCATATTCTTCAACAAGAGTGGCTGTAAGCTCCGGGCTGAGATCTAGAAAGAGTTAGCGGTCGCTTTGTGTTTTTGGGAGGTAATCATACCTGCAAGGTATAGGTCTACTATCCACCATGCATCCGCCTGAGGGAGGATCTCTCGACCGGCCTGCACACGATGACGTCCGTGGAGGCAAGTGAGTCGATACCTAGAAGGAAACTTCAGAGTGGGCGGATTGCCGTCAGTAGTAGTCAGCAGGTCCTTTACCGAGAATCCCGAAGCTTGCAGGGCGTTGGCAAGGTCAGTCTGTTCAACGATAGCAGGAACGTAGTTTCTGGGTTCAAGCCGACGAACATGGTCTGTTTGGAATACCTCCTTTAGTCTTTCGACATTTTCGCGACTAAGCTCCCTTCCTTCTTCCTGCGGAAAATGCAGCACCTCGAGCTTCACACGAACAGCGCCCTGATACTTTACCCGTCTCTCCGCCCCAATTCTCACCTCTTGTTCAGAGAAGCGCAAACGACGCATTCGTGAAAAGTTTTATTCCTGCTATGCCAGCAATTTGACGTGGGGGAAAGGGCAGAGAGAGACGGATGAGGAGAAAGGCAAGTAGCGTGTACTTCTTGACAATGCCACATAGGCCAAAATCGGCCTCCTCTTAAAATAGCAGTGCTACTTCATCCTGGTGAATAGTGTCTCAATACTAAGCCAAGAATACGTGATAGACTAAAGGTAGCCGCTTCCATAGTAATATATCTCAAGTAGTTTTAGAGTTGTTATGAGCCCTAGAAAACAACGATAGGGGTTTTTTTTAGAAGGGCTAAATGCTTATTAATAGTACAAGAGGTCTGGGACAGTGGAAGCCATAGCCCAGGGGTCCCAGACGCCGTGCTGCGTGGGGACGATTGCCCTATGGCTAGAGGGGTCCCAGGGTGCGTCAGCATCTAGATAAGTAGTCCCAGAGCCGCACCTGTGCCAGCTCATTTGTGCCAGGACAAATAATGTGCCAGGACAAATGAGGTCCCAGAACAAGAACCCTATGCCAAATGGTGTGCTAGAGCAAATGCTATAGGATACATGGTTTAGAGATTTGCTCCTATCGGCAGGTGCATCCTAAATAACTTGTCCTGGCCGGTAGCTGCACCTCTTCCATCTATAAATACAGGTGTCCCTCTAAGAGAATTAAGCGACTCATGCTCTCACTCCCTTATTTTGTCTTCGTTTTGAGACACTGGAACAACCAACTGGACAGCTCGCGTCTTCCTCTACCCTGCACAGACTGCTGTAGCTTTTAGAAGCCACTAATCTACAGCTTCTAGAAACTATACGAAGCTAACATAGAAACTATGTCTACATATAAGCTATTCACGCTAGTATGAAACTAGTATAGTAGATGCACCTTCTAAAGGTGGATGCACTTTACCTAAAATACTAGCGCAGGAAGTTTGCTGGACTTTGAGCTCCACCAAATTAAACCTGTTTTCTAATTATATTAATCTTGCTACCTTTGCTCCATGTTGCCTGAATCGCTTGGGCAGTGTCTACTCTGAGCTGTTCGAGGTCGCCTTGCAATTGAGCTTCTTCCCCCCGTCCTCCCTTGATCCCTTGGGAGAAGCCCTTAACCTGGTTCTCTTGACTTGCTAATTTCTGTAATAGCATCCTTTGTACCTCTAAAATTCCCTCCATTTCGTTGGTCTTCCGCCTTGTGCTGCCCTCGGGCCTAGTTGATCGAATCTGCGGTTGCCCTCGATCATTGAAAACTCTGCCTCGAAATTTATGAGTTCGAACAGGACGGCGGTGATATTCACTCTCAGTCATTGTTCTGTAGCGGCGTGTCTTTGGAGAAATCGAGCTGGGTGATGGGCGGCTTAAATAACTACCAAGGACTATAAATAGATGCCTGTCTTTTTTGACACCTGCACAGCTAAGTTAAGACTCTGGTGATTCTGTGGACTTGGGCCACGAAACACATTCGATTCAGTCATGTAAGTTACTTGGAGGTACAAGTTACTACAGTATGAATAAAATAAAATTCAGCTATAGAATACATATGTACCACTCGAATCTCTGTCTGTCCGCAGCATAGAGATTGAGAATGACTAGAGGAAAAATTCTCGAACAAATGACGATTTTTGATTACTTTTATCACCTTTATACCACGTATTCTGTAGCATCATGCATGGTGATGTAAAACTTGATAAGCCCTTTGCTTCATATTCTTTTCTAGCTAGTGCCTGCAACATCATTTTCTGCATTTCTAAGGTTCCTTCAATCTCATGAAGGATTGGCTTCGAACGCGTGCTAAGACAGATTGTCGAAAGGGATAGGATGTTGACGTTAAATACTTTACCGCTGCGCTTTTCCCGATATTTGACTGGGCAATTCATTCCGTTGGCTTTTATTATGTGTGCTAGACGCATTCGGCGACATGGTCGTTTTAAGTCCTCAGGCGATGCTGATTAGAAGTGAAGGGAAAAGCTGGCTGTTTAAGTATACAATATATTATCAAAGCATCAAGATAATGCCTGTCACTTGTGGCTGTGCCTATTACTAAGCAGGTTTCCGAGGAGATACCAGCGGAAACTGCCAGGGGTAGTGGAAACCCTCCGAGACCCTCCCAAAATAGTATAGTTCCGTGGACGCATCCTCTCTTGCGGCTTGTTTGGATCCTATATCAAGATAAGCGGCGCAAATTCTTTAGGGAGCGCTACGGGCTGCCATTCATCCTTCTCATCAGAGCACTCTTTCTCCTTTTCTTGTTTATATATGTCCATAGCAGCCAATGTCTCTACTGCTGGCCAAGTGGATGGTGAGGCTCCTTCCATTATGCATCGAACGAAAGGGTCTGCCATGTGGTTGACCTGGACGCCTTGAGGGTATGCATTTAGTATGTATGTAAGCAGCGCTAGTATCATTCTCCTAGTGAACTTTTTGTTGTTCCTACAATGATTAATGTATAATGCACTCTGACCGTGGATGTGAATCTTACATATGAGTTTCGAGGCTCCTACTGCATGTTACTATAATTCCAATTCCAAGTTGAGCTGCTAGAAGAGACCATCGTTCACCGTGGCTCTTATGCGATTTTAGACTCTCTCGGCGCCGATGTATTACTTGATCATTCTGTTTGTCATGGCCATACATGTTTTCTAAGATTATGTCTAGAGCAACACTTGCTCTATCCTTACCCTGGGAAAGCCGATTTACGAGGTTTAGATTCTTGTCGATACTGAGGCGCGTTTGCTCGAAATAATGGTAAAGGAAAATTCGCGCTATTCTAAGCCTTACCGGATCCATAGCAGAGTCATGTTCGACTGTCTCGGCGCAGCGGAGGCTCATAAGCATTCTCTCGGTTACAGAGCGGCCTGTAGTTGGATTACTTAAGGGAGAGCGGTACCAGAGACCGTCCTGCCCCATCTATACCGAAAGGACTCTATAAAACTTACCGCATCTTCTCGAAGAAACGAGTCACCAAGCTCAATGATCTCGTGTGTATTCTTAAGCCCACGTATGGAACTGCCTCCATACAGCGAGTCTAACCGTTTCATAGATCGAAGAAAATGTGTGGGCGGGGGTGACGATGCCGACCATGTATATATACTATCAAGTACTGGACTCAGGCTCCAGGTAGAAGAGGCTTGGGAAGGCGATGCCAAAGAGCCTTCAGCGTGGTGTACTGCTTGATTAGACCAGAGTAGAGTATCCTCCTCTATATCACTCATGCTGTTCGACGCCTGTATATGGCTGCAGTTAGTGTGTCACTCGCATTTTCATATGTTTCCAACATTTGAACATGGGGATTGGAACAGCTTGCCGTCAGCGTCACGGTGGTATTTTCACCGCGATCAGACATCTCGAATCAACGTGGACCGGCATCAGGGTTTCTGCATAGTCCTGTATCTCTTCATTGTTACAAAACTCCTGAGGTCCTAAGCTTGTAGTCGCTTCCGCTACGTTGGGGGGATGCGCATCTTCTAAAGTAGTAAACGTAGCGAAAATATCTCGTTCACTGGGTTGTTCGGTGGACAACTGAGGATCAGGGTTTGCAAGAGACGAGCTAGCGACAATAGTATCGTGAGGCTCGCAGCGTTCGAGACGTCTCGATGGAGAAAGGATCCGTTCTGAGAAGTATGGGGATTCTGCCAACCGTGTATAAGGCCTCCGGGGCTTGAGCAAATGTAAGTTTGTGAGGCAATAGCCTAGAGCAGATCACGTCTAGATCTTCGGTCTCTACTGCGCAAGTGCGGATAGGAAGGCTTTGCCTAATGCAATAAACTATCAAAGATTAGTAAAAACAGCGCTGTTGTAGCTATCGTACCTCTGGCTCGTGAATGTTGGCTCGGACATTGGTAAGGAACGGCTCATCGCTAGTAGGATCCTATAGAACGTAAGCCAGGGCTGGTAAAGAAGACAATGTTCGCGTACAAGGATCGCTGTGAGGGAACGCATAGCTATGTGAAGCTGGGGTGGATTTCTGCAATACCAACGAAAGGTCGAGGAGCAGGTGTTCAAGCTTTCGTGGACTTTGTCCGGAAACTTGCCGTGCTGGGCCAAATTCTTGGCAAAGGGCGCCTTAGGAGCATGAGCCTTACGTCAGCTATGCCTTGGATGACTAGTTCTGGCACAGGGCAACCTCTGTGATAGGTCAGTCTCTGGCCTTGGATGGTGCGGGTGCTTGACGGTCTTGGACTTTGGGTCCCGGAAACTGCCTCACTGGGCCAGATTTGGACCACGTGTGCATTTTCTATTTTAGTCGACACATACGTCATGGCTCTGGGCGAAAGATGTTCTTAGAAGCATGAGCTCCACTGTCAGCAACTTATGTTCTTAAGGTGTCAGTCCAATGGCCAGTCAGTCATTAACTGGGGTTAGCTATGTTGTTCGCGAGAAAACACGATATAGTACAGTACCTGCAAAGGAGCCGAAAAGGATTCCCATCTAGAAGCCGCTGTTTCTTCTGCTTGATGTATAGTCGATTTCAAGACTGCAGTGGGCCTTGCTACCACCGACAACAATTTCGTTCAGCTCCATAGATAGATAACACACTTCGAAAGATCGTAAGTATAACGACGGGTTTATACTGGCAACCACAAGAGCATACGCTATCAAAATTACTGGAAGAGATTCTCGAGTAGGTTGTGAGATATCGCAGCGGAGCTATCATAGCTAAAAATAGAGCAATAAGTCACGGTCTTGAAAGCCTTAGCTGTAACCTTGCAACATCTTACGATTTGTTGCTTTGCATGACTTCTGCCACGATAAGAAAGTGTTGTGTCTGACGCTACAGTAGCGATGTGGATTAGCCAACATGCAATGGTAACTAGTACAGAAAAAGGCTACGAGCAATTAAAGCCTCGGAGGCTTGAATTAATCTAGGGGGGAAACATGTAGCCAAGAGGTGATATCAGACACTAGCCAAGAGCAAGATGAAGCTTAACAAAACTTTCAAAGTAACGCCGCCCTACGAGTTGCATGGACAAGATATAGATCGCAGTCATTTGAAAGTATGTAGGCTTTTACTATCTAGAATATGTTGTTTGTTTATTACGACAAGACTTTCTATCGGGCCAGAAATTTGTGATGTGGAGCGGAATGATTCTGTGGAACCGCAGCTAGGACCGAAGGAACAAAGTATACAGCAATAGCGACACGTTCGATGCACCGTTGAATCTTTGCGCATGCTTCATATCGTACTCTGGAAAGGCTGATAGTGGCGTTGATGCGGCCGCCAAAGAATAGAGGGATGATCATGAGTGATCCTAGCACTGTCCACCGAACGAGGTCCGAATGACTCCTGATACCAAATTTCATGAAGAAGAGATAATATCGTGGGAATCTGACGATAAGAATGACTTCACATACTGTGTAGCTACTCGCACGATGGAAAGTTGGATGTATCTGTTTTAGACTAGGAAGTAAAGAAACGTCTGTTCAAATATAGAGTGGGAAGGCTAAAACGGGCCAGGAACCGCTAATAATAGTACAAGACAGCTAAGGCGCAGGTTTGCTAGAGACGGGTGAGTATTATGATACCTGATCGAAAGAGGGCCCGTACTGTACAATAGCGGGGTGCACAGTCTGCACATCTATAATATAGCTCTAATCTCCAACTTATAATTTTGTTGTCTTGCCTTTGAGTCAGTCAGCTAAAACCTTTCCATTTCGCATTCAAAGAGCCCTACATTAACGTTACATCACGGAACAATGGTGTTGTAAGCTTGTTTTAGAGGTACTTGTGTAGTCTAGGACTAAAGGATACTAGAAACAACCCACTCGACTTTGATAGTAGAATAGCAGCGTTTCGTCATTCTATTCGCTCGGTCAATGACGAATGCGACAAATTCCAACTCTGTGTGAATCTACGAGATGAACTTCTCGGCCAGCACATGGAACTAAAGTGGTTCTTTGCATGTATAGAGGAAGTTATGCAGACAGAATGCATCCAGTACAAGAAGGTAAAGCGACATTGGTTGAAGGGCAAAATACTGACGTGGACAAGAAGCGGTGGGAACTCTTTCTTGATGTAGCCAATCCGGTGTCGCCTTGAAGAGGAATGTCTAGCACCATTAACCAAAGCAAGTGCAGGTTGGGGTAATGAGAAGGTTCAACATTATAAATGGGCCTTCATGGGCTTGGAATACTGTAAGGTGCTCGGGACTGCCGCGACCAGAAACCCCACTTGGACAGAGGCCTCCATCAAGCTAAACCAGCTTTTATTTAGGAGAATCGCCAATCAGCAGTCATTAAAGATGTCTTTAAACCCTCTTGAACTAACTGATCTTGAATGCCTTAAAATTTGGCAAGGTCGAAATGGATTCAAAAAGAGTGGCTGCAATGGATTCGAGCTCCAATACCGACCTATTTCCAACGCCGAAATACCGTCTGGCTACGCTTTAGATCGATACGGCTTGCTTGTTTGTAAAGAGTTTGGTAGTCCGCGGGAGAAAATCTGTGATGGGGAAAAACAATCAGCATCTTTCAATGCTGGAAAAAGGGGTTGGAAATACCAGGGATCTTCCGCTCCACTTCACACCCAATTTTCCAGCCAAGTCCATCTTCCTGAGGCGCGCGAGGAGGCAAATACGCTCGTCGATGAAGATTGGATACAATCTACTCTGCTTAGAAATATGTCGCACTCTTGTTCCTCGTCTCCCATTCCAAGGACCCGATCTCGCCAATCGTCTACGCCTTACGAGGAGCAACAATCTGCTCAATCCGCCTCCAAAAGTCGACCAGTACATGGAGCTAAGCGTACTGCTGAAGATATAGAGTTTGAAGACATGATGTGCTTGATGAATAGAAATATGACGCAAACGAAGTCGGAAGATCAAGATATTTCGAACCAGATGGCACAGATGGACGAGCAACGCGATTTACTGGGTATGCAATTACCTAGAGAAGCTGACGGGTTTTCAGAACCGTCAGCCCTACGTACCAAGCAACAACTTCGAGACCTGGACAAGAAATGGACTCAATGGAACACAAAGAGAAGTAGCCTTAGGGAGGATTTAAAAGGCGATGTTTAATCTTCCTAAAGGGTACAAAATGATAATGTGACATAATAACATACATATGGCTCAAGACATCTAAGTTACTCTAACATAAAAATTGGTTCAAACTGACAATCATAAAACAATGCCACCATCATACATGCCCACAGAGAGCGTTGACCAGATCGCGAAAGAATCCAACTAAACGATATCATTTCCTAAATAACGTTAACTGAAATTCGCAGTTGCATCGAATTTTTGCCACGCCCCCAAACCACGTATCCCGAATTGTGTCGTCGCCGTGCTTCAGGGTCGCTAGGGATAGGGTTCCCTTGTCGTTAAACACTCTACGCTTGCTTTTATTTCCATTGGTGTTGACTGGTATAGTTCGTTGGCTGCCTTTAGTTACGTTCAATGGAGGCTTTCAGGGTCATAGTCGGTGTCAAGTTTAGTATATAATACTGCTGATATGTGTTTGTAGATGGAAAGGTCTGTCTGCTCTTTATTGAAGGCTACTACATAGGAGCAAACGCAACATCACTTTGGGTTCTCAACGGTGCTTGCTTTAATAGCACATGCTTGAGCTAGCGTCGTTCGAAGTTCTGCGGGCATGTTCTATTCAACAGCAACGAAATTACTTGGGGCAAGCTTACTAAAAGTTGACCATGACACGAAATTACTTGGGCCAAGCTTTGAAAAGCCTTGGTGGCGGACAACATCGAAACAGGTTTGACTGAATAAGTTATGTATTTTTAGTATACAGTAGAATACAGTCCCCATGGATTTACTAAATATAATGTCAGTCAATCGTACCGTATGCTACGAGAATAGTGAGAATATTACGCCTGAGCTGCAAAGCCGGGACGACTAGTTAATGAAATTCCAACGCGGAAATGTGCCGATATGTACGCCTATTTTCTTCCTAGAGATAATTTAAATGCGCGAGGAACTGGTTTCATTCTAAATAGACCTTTGTCTCTTGTTTGGGTTTTCTAAATCACCACCCGCCTTCCTCTTCCTATGGTCAGATCTGCCAAAGAATGCATCGAAAGCCTGCGCTTGTATCAACTTTCCTATAGAGAAAGGGGATCCGCTAATGTTGTAGGTTCCGAGCTACTTTCTTGTAGCGATATTGTGAATCGGTCCGCGGTGTTCAACTCAACCCTTACTCGAAAATTTCCATCTTTGTCAATGCAAGTGGAGTCTTCAACTGCTGCGATGACGTGCTGGTCGAAATAAAACTGAGCGGAAATACTTGACAGCTGATCGATAAGCTGCTTAAATGATGGATCATGGCTTCTTAGAGAACACAAGATTCGTCCAGAGCCCATATACTTCCCACCGCTTCGCTCGGGTTTGAATCTAGCTCAAAGTAAAACAGGGATGCAATCAGACATCGTGATACATGGTCGATCGCGTTAGATGTTGAACTGTCTTCTTGGACTTTCGACTTTAACCCTGGAATGCTCATTATATCATCCAGTTGTGGCTCCTCACCGTCAAATATTACGTTGAGGCGGTGATATCTAGGATGCGAATGATAGGCTTGCCTTACCTTTCCATCTCGCATTTTTTCCCAGAACAATCGACATAGTCGGGGAATGCACCGTTCTTCCAAATACCTCTAGGAATATCTGTGGATAGTTCGTTATTTGATGTTGGCTCACCAGATCCTAGAGAAAGAATGAAGTCAGGCTCTTCAACTAGGGGAAACATGGCTGCTACTTCAGAAAGCGCTGATATTAGCGGGTCATTCTCAAGCGGTCCGGCATCTTGGAAGGTGCCAACATTGTGAATGTGCTTTGGCGGGAAGAATCTGTTGACAGTAAGACAGTGAATTGAAAAGGGGCTAGATAACAAACCCAGGTGCCGCAGACGCGGATCTTGCTCTACATGTAGTCAGTAATTTCTCTTATCGATGAAAGAAGTTCTTACATCTCCCACAATGGTACTCCTCCGTTTCCATCGTTCGGCTTGATGACATTGTCTGCTTCCATTGTTAGAGCACTTGGCTGGCTTATGTTCTCTGACATACCTTGCTTCCTGATACGCTCACCGACACCGTTGTAGTTCGTGAAGATACGGCAGGACGGCTTCTCGTCAACAGTGGCTACAGGTAAACCGACACGAGTACCAGTGGTAGTTGCATGCGAATAATCTAGAAAACCTCGGTTGGCTCCAAATACCTGTTTCAACGCCGCTTCGATGTTTTTGGGCGGGTAAATGCCATCAGCAAGATACGAAATTAGGAGCTCTAAAATACGTGGAAGGAAGGGAAGATTTAAAACCTTCCGACGCTGAAATGCCAGCTTTGCGAGCTTTTCAAATGTGTCTGTAGAGTCGTCAATTGACCAACCGTTGATGAACATTGCCAGGACAATCAACCCTCCTACAATTGTTAGCGAGTATTTTTCAAACTCCATAAAAGTAACTTGCCTGAACTAATGCCAAAAGCAATCTTGAAGAACTTTTGGAACGGAATCGATAAACCAATCCGATCTTGAATTCGTTTCATCAGCTTCAGTGGTACTACACCTCGGGCTCCTCCGCCATCGATGCAGAGAACTCCCACACCAGCGGTTGGAGGATGAACCTTTACAGGTAGCTCTTCAGGCATATTTACTCCACAAAGAAGGCAATGACGTATTTTAAATATCCAAGGATCATCTACGCAGCACTCCCCAAATACCAGAACACAGTTTTCGCAAATAGTATGTCCGCAAGGCAAGCCATACTGGGGTCGCCGGCGTAAACAGCAAAGGCATGTACTGCTACTCTTGATATCACGCCAGCGAGTCTTAAATTGACGAAGATTCTTCTCGTGAATCTTCACAGCCGACGTGCAGTCCTGGGTAAGTTCCTCAAAATATAGATGGAGGTGTTGCTTGATCAGGGTGATGAATCCACTTCGCAACACTACATCTTCAGAATCTTTGAAAGCGATTACTCTGTCCTTGCTCTTGTAAAAAGCAGCTTTATACAAAACTTCGAAAACCTTTCCAGGAGGAAAAACTACGTTGTGGTTAGTTTTTCCATATTTGGGAGTAGGGTAGACTTACGATGGGCATCAGGTGGATAGTTATCCAAAAGAAGGCTAGATGCAATGATAGGAACTGCAAACTCAGTCAGCTCATCCGGGGCCTTTACCTTTTTGATGAAATTGAACAAATGCTCCTCGAGATCAAGGGCCACAGGGTTATACTCTCGGGATGCCTGAATGAAGTCGAACGGCTTGTCGATACAGTTGGAGAAGTGATCGTAGGCGCTCTTAAGAAAAGCCACAAAATGAGTTGTAGGGAATAGCGAGCGCTCATCTTCCCGATGCTGTCGCACTTGATCAGAGCTACTCATAAGGCGCTCTTTAAGCAGCCTATGACGAGCCTCGACAGATATGGTGCCGCTCGGGAAAAGGGCGATTACGTCAATCGCCGAGAACTGTTCTGACAGATCCCTTGTCGTTTCCTCTCTTAGCAACCATAATAAGGTTGCTCTAGCCTCTTTCTCGCTTTCCGCACCCAGTGGAATTTTTTCAGTTACTACGACAACCCGTGGGTGCGTACTTGTAGGAAGTGTTGACAAATCGCCATGTTCTAGCCAAGCGGCCAAATGGCAGGCAACCTGTTTGAGGCCCCCTAGATCGTCGCAAAAGAAGCAGAACACATCAGTAAATGGAAAAAGAAGCTTAGAGTAGGTGCCTGCCGCAATTTGATTTAGGTCGGCGGGCTCGTTTGAACCGCGGATGGTTCGTCTCGTTATTTCGTGGCACTTGCCGGAGGGGATTTTACCCCTTGAGTCTTGGGAGGAAGAGAACCTTCCGCGATAAGTAGTGGCCTTTTGTGAAAGATGGTAAAGGGGTCTATGTGCAAATGCACCTCGCCCGTGCTTTGTTTAATCGTAAAATGCCGGGTTCTTTTTATACCGAAGAGTTGGCGCAACGCCACGGACTTTGCTGTACCACCGATTAGCACGAATAAGCTGGGGCTCTGAGTGTCGGGATTTGAAATGTGGCTTGTAATCTTTTGCAATCTGTCTGAGGCCAGAAAGCAGGTATCATTGCCTTGTGAGGAAAGGCTAAGCCAGTGTGAGTGATCGCAGCGCTTCATGCTGAAGCTTGGATGAGATCAGTTCTACCGGAATCAAACCCAGTTTTATAGGCCAAACAGGAACCAATTCCAGGCCACGCCTAGGTTTTGGAGTTCTATTTTTGAGAGCATAGTGGAAAATATGACGCCCATTTCTGGGCTCTCGAAAACGGCCCAAATCTGGGCCCCCCGTGAAATCACCCATAATGCTAGTGAGGACAGATGTTAAGGATGTTCAAGTTCGTATTCTTTTTACTATTGTCCAAGCTATTCTATTCATTCCTTCAAGATGAGTCATAAGAGCTACCCTCGAACAGCTAGTCAACAATGTATCCTCGTGAATACCCACTACAGCGACAACCCGTCATTAAGGTTAGTGCCAGAGCTGGTCGGCCCTCCTTCTTATTAGCGGTGGCGATATGCCACCTGTTCCGCACGATGCAGCACTGACACGGGGAGTGGATGTACTTTCTCCTGAGGCGCATTTCTTGTACCCTAGAAGGCTGCAAGCATTAGTCAGGCTTCTGTATACTTACGCCATCTCAGCAGCCATGTTATAGCTCAGGCTAGCAGGATACTAGATGCAGATGAATTTCCAGAAGAGACAATGTCCCTAAGTAACAGGTTTAGTGTAGGATAATATAATTTGTATGAAGAAGCAGACGCTGCTAGAATAACATAATTTAGAATCCGAGAGCGGTTGAGGCATCACACCGATCATAGACATTGGAACGTTGAATGCGCCCTTCCTATCTCTCAAGGCTAAGCGAGACCATTGTGATGCTTCCTCTCTGGTGCCGTTCGCAACTCCTAGGGCGCCACAGATCTTTTGCGACTGAATTGGAAGTGTTGCCGTATACCACTCGATACAGCCTTGGCTTTAGATGAATGCGTGTGCGTGAGATGATGTGCTTGCGATGATGTGCGTTCTGACGCCATCCAAGCAGTTGGACTCGACCCTCAATGCTCCAAAATCAACGACGCTCCAGAATCGCCGATGAGGCTTTTTGCTTTTTACTGTCAGCCAATACGGGAGCGTTCCTTGACTCTGGTGCTCGTATTGCAGATGCGCGCAAAAGGAAACAAGGAACGGGCTGGGCAGAACGGTTGTGGGAAAACTGCCGGCTTCTGGGCTCATTGGCGCACCTGGATCTATAGTGTGGTGAAACGTTCGATTTGCTCATCGATCAGCCATGACATTGTGTTGACCTCTCTCACGTGCACTTAGATCACGTGGCTCCGGCTTAGACCACTGCTCAAGAGCATATTGTCAGTTCTCATCCATAATTACAAGAAAATTCGGTCTTTATTCTTTATCGTGCGTGTTGTACACCATCATTACCAACCCTTAAGACAGTGCTATAAAGTTTGCGGCATTTTTAGTACGATATGCGCCTCCAAATCAGCTTCAATGAGTAGCAACATTCGCAAGACATTCAACGAAGGAGGCCGCATCGATGTCATGACTTGCAGTCTGAACTAATTGAAGTTTCCATGCCGCTGGGATTGTGGCTTAACCGCAACCGCCCGGAAAATTCAAGCCATGCATCTGAACCCCGCAAACATAAATACCAAGCACATGTCCAAAAAGTCCGTGCCCAGCAGTGGCGTTAGAAGAATTGTTATCATGAAGATCCTGCGGCTGAGAGTCATTGCCAGTCTGCGCTAGCCACCTTACTTATCGAGTCCGTAATAGGATGACCGGAATATACCGGAGCTACCGACGTTGATCTGTGTAAATTCGCTCGTGCAATGTGAAAACGCCGGGTGAAAACGCCGGGTGAATCTTCTACAAGCGGATCAAAGCCTGCTATAATATAAACATAGTATCTAGTATCAGTCCTAAGTGAAATTGTCAAATCTGCTCACATATTTACATCTACTTTCTTGTCTCTTACCGTGACGTCGCAACGTTATCTATCAGGGATCGTCGTTGCGAAATGACTGGATTTCTCGTTTCTCCGGAGTACCATACACCCGCCCCTGTCCCAGATGATATGTACATAGCCAGTATCGTATGGGGCTTTTCAATTGCCAGCAGTATCTTCACCGCCGTTAAGGCTATCCGGCAATCGAACATGTCGTGGAAACGCTCGAAGCGGCTTTCACCTTACATCTTAATGGTCTGGCTGGAATGGCTTGCCAGTGTCCTTATGGGCATTTTCTGCTGGTTCTTCCTGCGAGGTACAATTAGACCAAGGTAAGGGTTGTTCAAACGTGCTGTCTCTCCCTTCGAACTAACGCGCACTATTGCAGCTTTCAACTCTTCTTCGGTCTAGGTAAGACCCCGGTGAACGCACGTACTATTTCCGAGGCGCTGACGCGTGCCCTTTAGTTTGCATGTGGGTTGTTCAGGTACGCTATTGAAAACTGTTTTTGGGATACTTAAACTCCGCACTTACACAACACGAGATTCAACTGTTGATGCAAATTATCATCAATCGTATATCCCTCCTCTCGGTTCGCCGTTCAGTAGCCACCAGGCTGAAATGGACCGTGGCTGCCATCTTAGGGGTGATAAATATTAGCGTCTTTATTATATGGATTCCTGCCCGACTCCAGATCAGCAAAACATTCATCAACATCAACGAGATATGGGATAGGATTGAGAAAGTTATCTTCGCTTTGATCGATGGCAGCCTGAATGCGTACTTCATCTATCTGGTCAGGACGAAACTAATTGCCAACGGTCTCACAAAGTATATGCCACTCTTCTGGTTTAACATTTTTATGGTGTGTATTTCGATGTCCCTAGATGTGAGTAGATACTCATCTTCATAAATTTTATGCCCACGACAAGGCAAAGATTGACACTCATAATAGATCATACTTATTGGTGTGATGTCGTTACGAAACGGTTTCGTGTAAGTCAGCGTGCTTTATCACTTGCCAACTTTGCAAAGATGTAGCTGACCCCGGTGCACCTAGTTACGTACAATTCCACCCTCTAGTTTATCTTATCAAGTTGCACATCGAGATGAACAACGCCGACCTCATCATTAAGATCGTAAAAGCAACCAACCGCAAAGGCCAGGCTCAAGGTTACGGGATAGACTGCACCCCGTCGACACACCTTTCTGACGGCATAAAGACTCAAGCGCCTCTAGAACACAAGTCCCGTGTTCGATCGCTGTTTTCAGCGAATCAAAAGACCCGTGTTGAAATATCTTCAGACGGACCTAGCGAGGAGCCGATCAAATCGGTTGGAATACGGAAGACTACATCTATGACGGTGCAATCAAAGCGGTACGGCGAGGAGGCAGCGAGTGAGAGTTCTTCCACCAGGCAGTTGACAACCTAGGCCTACATCGCAGAATACTTGTGGTGCTGCGTGGATAATTTTAGCACTCGACTTAGGGTGGATCAAGAGCTTGGGGAACACCATGACTTTGGCGGGGGTATCTATTCCACAGAGATGTATATGCAACAAGTGCAATACAATCATAGTGGACCCGTATGAGGCCAAACCTATATATGCGTTTAATCAATATTCCTTCTTGTAGCAAAGAGTCCATGTACTTATTGATATTGTTACACGCTTCATCCGCATCCTAGTTTTCTACCCTGGGAATCTACTCGTAGGTCACAGTCCCTCTTCTCTTTAACTCATTGTCTAGATCGGATGCCCTCTTAATAAGGTCTTGGTTTGCAACTTGATATCTCGCAGCGTTGACCCACCCATTCTGGCTCCACTTGTAAATCCAATTGGCCATACATTGAATCGCGTATTTGGAGTCCGACATAGCTGTCATGTCCATGTAGGGACTCGTTTCAAGACTGTCGTACTTTTGCAACGCTTGCTCAAGCGCAATAATAATGGCAGTAATTTCAGCTCGTTGGTTTGTCGGATACGGATACTTGGGCAATTGGCACGTTCATGTACCGGGAGGCTGCCCATCTTTTCCCATCAAAATGGCAGCTGCAGCGCCCATGACTCCTAGTTAACCGTTTCCTTACAGCCGTCATCGACCTTGATCACCATGGTGTAGACCATGCTAGTGTAGTGTGCGGATGTAAGGGATAAGGAAGAGGCTAGGTGGTTGAGATTGATTGAGGTTGAGGTTAATCAAGTAGAGGCAACTAAACGAAGTCTCTTGCAACAAGCAGAGGTCATATAGCGCAAGTAATATGCTGCACGCACGGATCCAGGTAAGCAAGCCCGCCTTCCAGCTCACCCGTACTTTTAGAAATGACCTTCACTCCTTGGCACATGCAATCGTTGCATGCTGGATTCAATGAGCAGTGAACAACACATCACTTGTCGTTCCCATTAAGAATGTTGTCAGCACTGCCAAGATGTGGTTTCGCTCCTTCATTTAGTATTGCGGCTGTTCCGTCCCATTCTTCCATGCACAGTCTGGTACCGTTCTTTTTGCGCATGAAGTCCGTTCTCAACGAGCCAGAGAGCACTTTAGCACAATAGAATAATAACATTTATTTAGCCAATTTCTTTTGTTTCCACATGGCTATTTCTATACCAACTTTTCAGTATGAGGATCTGTGAACTAACGTTCGCATTTTAAGGGGAAACGCTCGATTTATATGTTTGGATAGAGTAGATGCTAAATATGATTTGTTCTAAAGCCTGCCATAGGACCCGTTTTGGTTCCTGTAGTGGGTCCCATTCTGGTACCTAGTTGTAGACTTAGCGAGCCTAAACTATTAGGGATCTCAGTAGCCACCTGCGCAACTGAATTCCTTTCTCCCATGTCGGAGAAACTTAAATGCCTCCCAGACGTGTGTGCGTGCGTGTGTGTGTGTGTGTGTGTGTGTGTGTGTGTGTGTGTGTGTGTCTTCTATTATGGCTATGCACCCAAAGGGTATGGGCCGTTATTATGTGCTAGTGTCGCAGGCTGGGCATGAACCATGAAGACTTGCGGATTAGTAATTCTCCCATTACCTTTATAGATAAGCTAGGCCAGGGTGTTCAACAAAACATACAATACAACAACACTGATTCACATCATTGTATATTCATCCACTATATTTAGCGAGGCACCAGAATGAGACCCACTGTGGGGACCAAAACGGGCCTTTGGCTAGCTTGCGAGCAACCCACATTTGACACTTACTCTACCCAATATGGAAATCAAGCCTGGGGAACCAAAATCGAACCCATGGCTAACTGGAATTGGGCTGTGCTATTCAGCTTACACATTGTGATGACATTTCCGTTCGAAGAGTCTTCATGGAACCTAGTTCTCGGAATGTGTGGAATCAAAACGGTGTCTCGCTGCGAGGTAACGTATTTCAGAAGCGAGCTGCGAACTCTATTAACATTTTTGACTTTACAAGCAAATAGCACTACCACACCCGCAGCTATTACAATAATAATGCAGTAGGAGATAAATGCCATATTAAATAGCCTATTTACAAGTTTTAGGGTTATTGTCAGGCTTGCTGCAGGTTCTGCAGCGCGGCCTAAACGAGCCATCAAACCGAGCCCGCTACCTGCTATCCTGCTGCTCGCCATCTAGCTGGCTATCAACATTAAGTTTATTGGCAGGCATAGAAAATACGGCGATATCTGGATAGGAGAGACCGAAATTCTAGACCTTCGGTGAGACCGAGAATATCAGACTGACCGTCGGCTAGGCCGAAGAGCTGAAGTTTAGGCCGTAGATATAAAAGAGTAGGTTACGCTCTGTAGAAAGAGACAGAGATTTCCGAAATAGAGATGATACCAGGTCTATTGAGACTTGCGCCACAATGATAGAGCTTTCATGACAAGAAAATTGAGTAGCTAGCTCAGCGCCTTGGGCTTCTGTTAGTACGCCTTGCTTCTCTGTACGCTGCTGTGTGCGTTTTTTACGCTGTGTTGCGACCTCCTTTGCCTTCTGAAGCTGCGCAACTTGCTGCTGCAGCAGTGATTCGTGTGAGAAGTGATGCCGATCGGTCAAGGGCGTGCACAGACGATCCGAGCTCGGACCACTTTCTGGAGTGACTACTAGACCCACTCTTAGCAGGTTGCCTCACGATAACAAAGGTCGTACTCAAGGACCCTAGCACCCAATGCACTAGCCATATCATGGGTTCTCTCAATAGAATCACGGAACTCGGTAAGACAATGAGAAGCATAATGCCGTACCGTAGGTTGTCGTACTTCCGTTGGGTGGGTTCGTAGCATCGACGTCACAAAGTCAATCGTCATAGTCATCATGGTATAGTCATCATGGTATATGCATTCTATCAGTATGACGAAAGCATATTATCGTCCTTGGGTATATAAGCTAATCCAATTGTGTAGCTGAGACTTTTGCTACAGGTACCGCACGGATTTTACATTCCATCCTACGGTTCATCTGAAATCATCCACGCACCCATACCATCATCATGAGCGAGCCGAGTTTTGTCGTCTTACCTGTTTCAGGTAGTGGCCCGCATCCAAATCAAGAGACAGCAGAGAGTAAATCTGCCAGCACCTACTGAATTTGTCCCAGTCGAATGCTTACTTTGTATCTTTTCCTTTAGTCGCTTCAACAGTTCAGCATGCGCTATACGAGAGGAGCCATCCAGAACCAGAACATCCTGGACCGTTCAAGCAGATCTTAGGTACGTATTTACATACGCAGCAAGGTCAAGAAGGAAATAAAGAGCTGTGCTAATACTTGGGAGACCGCAGCTCACCCAAACAGTCTCTATAAGTATTTCAATGTCAGTTCCATCACGAAACTTTTGCTAAAAATGCTAGTTGCTAAATGTGCGTCTAGTGGGAAGATCCGATCCGCACTCTGGCTTTATATTTTGGTGCTATAAGCATCCTGTTTGGGGCACACTACTTGCCTCTCACTCAAATGGCCCTGAAAGTCGGAGTAACCACGCTTGGCGGTATGTAACCATCCTACCCGATAGCTGCAATAGATACTTATATATTTTCAAACATGTCAGTGGTATCTGTTACGGAATTTGCCAGCCGCTTGTTCAGCGGCACTTCCTTGTCCACTCGTATACGGCCTAAGGAGTATAGGAAAATTCCAGAACCAACTCTCGACGCCACACTACAGGACGTACATGACCTCATCCAGTACACTGTGGTCCAAGCGCAGATGATCGTCTTCGGTCAAGACCTGGACAAGACCTTCGCTGTACGCTGAATATCTTACTGGAGATGAATGGGTTGGTCCGAGCATGAGCCTTAAACTGACGAATTGCAGGCTTTCCTTGGCTTCTTCGCCTTGTTTTGGCTGACTAAAATGGTATCACCGTTTTGGTTCGCCGTCATGACCCTGACATCGTTCTTCGTCGCTCCCCTTGTATCTTCGGATCAGGGTCGTAGGGCAGCCCACAATGCAAGTGTGCGTGCTCAAGAATTGGCCAACATAGCCGCGGAGAAAGGCAGAGACTTTGGTCATGATGGCAAAGTTAAGGCTGCTGAACTATCTTCTAAGGGAAATCAGACAGCTGCCGACCTATCTGCGCAAGCTAGGGATACCGCCTCCGATATATATGGAACTGCTGCGAAGAACATCAAGAAGCTTCCGCAGATGGGAACAAACGCTGCCAACGAGACTGAAAGCATGGTGAGTTCGACTTACGGCAATGCAAAGGGATACGTCAGCAACCCTCCGACCCCTCCCTCCAACCACGCCAACGGGCACTCCGACGGAAATCGATCCGTCAGTAATGGAGCATCGAATGAGGTTCCCCACCTATCGAACAGCGCCAGTGAAACCACAGAGCGAATAGCGCAGGGGGCAAGCGCTAGCAAGCAGCCTGACTCGAATCACCGGCAGTATCCTGTATCGTCCTTGCCTGCACAGACTGACGGTGTAAGGGCAGGTGCTGTCACTGACACGGGACCCAGGTACATGGCTGCAGGACACGTGGGTGCCACACATGACATGGCGAACCGGGCACGCGGTGCTGTTCAGGCAACCACGGATAGAGCTTGATTATGTAGACTGAAGTGTTGTTGGAAATCAGTAGATCCTACCGGATTTGGGGCTGATGTTGATTAGCTAATAACCTTTTGCGAAATGCCTCAGCACAAAAGATATCAAAATATAACGATTTTATCTCTTAGTGGCTCAATTCTGTAATCGTTCAATGTAAGACTACGACGAATATGTAGTGTTATTAACTTACTCCACGAGGAAATTGTACTAGACAGAAAAGCGATACGGGCTGGACAACAGTAATCCTGGCTAGGCTATGGTAGCAATAAAGTTACAACGTGCCTTTCACTAAGATGATGTAATGTTACTCAGGTAAGTGTTAAGTCTCACTGAGCGCGCGATGTCGTGGACAAATCAAAGCCGATGTCAGATCTAGAAAACCCCGTCCTTTATGTCATGGAACGCTTGCTTTAGTCCTACTAATCATGCCAACTATTGTAACTACTAATTGCTACTGTAACACAGTCACCCTCCAGGTATTGTGCCTAACTTTGTCAATCCGCCATCTAGAGTGCATGTTATTTTCGCTGTTTATATCGTGACTGCGATCATCCCAACTTTGTTTACGGGATTACGGTTTTACACTGCTCGCTTTGTTACGCAGCATGTAAGGGTAGATGATTGTAAGTTGTCCTCCCATTCTTACTAAAAACCTCAGCCAATAATTGTAGATATATTAATTGCCACATGGGTTTGACTCACTCCGATTTCTTTCTGGGAATGCTTTGCTAAACAATTAACTTAAATTCAGCTCCTCGCCCTAGTGTATTCTGTACTGGGTTCCGTCAGTAAGTAACCTATGCATTCGCGCCGAGACAGGGTATTGACTAAATATTTTCTAGCTACGCAGTATGGATTTGGACGGCACCTATGGGACATCCCAATTTCCGTTTTTAATCTTAACTTTATGAAAGCAAGTAACTCCGCCATCCTTCCCCTTTGTGCACTCATGGAATAGGTTGACTGATGCAATTTTTAAGTTTGGAGCTATTACCGGAACGTTTTATGGCATCTCAATCATGCTCACAAAGCTCTCCATCCTCACGGTTTTCATCCAATTTGCACCCTGGGGAAATATCCGAATTGCTATATATATCATCATAGCGGTTGTTGTTGTGTATAGCCCGTTGGCATCATTCGAGGGGGTATACGCCTGCCGGCCTATCGAGAAATACTGGGATTTAACAGTCACTGGTGGTTCATGCATTAACTGGTTGAAGATTACAGTCTTTAGTGGCGTTATGAACACTACTACGGATGCTGCGATTCTTATTCTGCCATTCCTACTCTTACGAAATCTCCGACTGCCTAAGCGGCAAAAGATTGGTGTTATAATAATGCTAATGACAGGGGGATTGTATGTTTTATAACCAGCTATACTATATGGAAGCAGAAACAGCTAATACTGGAATCAGTATTTTGATCGTCAGTATCATAAGACTAAAGCTCACAGCCGATATGGCCAATACAACTGATCTTACCTGGGAGAGCGTTCCATCAATAGTGTGGTGGTAAGTGAAAGCAGCCTCGACTTCCAGCTCTAATAGTGGCGATACTTTCTAACGTTGGGGTCTTAGGACGATTGAGGTGCACATAGCCATCGTTTGCGCCTGTCTCCCCGCTGGAAAACCCTTTCTCCGGAGATACATGCCCAACATTATCGGAAGCAGTTACGGTGCTTCCGTTGGGATAAAGAGGCGCACCACACATTTCACTCATGCACGACACCTTCCTTCAAGGGATGCAGGTGAAGAACCCCAGGATATAATCTTGGAAGAGGGTCTAAACAGTGAGCTATGGAGACATACTTGGATTGCAGATCGGCTCGCTAAACATCGTGATATAGGAAAAAGCCCCGCCGATGTATCCACCACTACGGTCGAACTCGCAACCAGACACATTGTTCGAGCAGAATATGGTTCGGACAAAGGATTAATCATTATAGATAGCCGAGGACCAGAGAACGATGATTCTGAGCATCTACCTACACGCCAATTAACATTACTGAATGCACTGGCAGGAGAGATATACTTGTCTCCGGGCATAAGATGTAACTAGGCGTGGTCATACTCTTGTTCGAGTCGCGTTCTGTGTTGAATAATCCACTGGGAGAGATATGATGTGTGCCTAGGATATACTGCAGAGATTTAATGAATCGATAGCAAATTGAACCCCACCTTTTGGATCATCTTTACCGTCATTCATATAGTCGATCCTCTTGCTTGTGAGCTGCAGGGTGGTGATGATGCAGGCAGTGAATGAATGAGAGACCAGACTGCAGTCAGTGAATCGTACCGGCTTTGAGAATCACGCAGTAGGAAGGCGGTGACCGCACCACTATCTTTATCGTGGTCGCATGCATACGCCAGCGTGCTAAGGAAACGTCGTCTCGATTTCTTTGATTGATAGTTGGGAGGCATTTTCCTGGGAGGGGAAGCACGGTGTATATATGCTCCCCTCTCGTACTCTCCAGCGCATATAACTGAACGAGGGGCTTGTAGAAATGGCTCATTAGACGTTCGCGCGGGTCAAGTCGAGGCATTTTTTGGAGAATAGACCCAAGCTCTGTGGATGAGCGTGTGTTCACTGAGTGTTTGGTTCATCCATTTACCACATCATCGCTTGAATCTCTACATGATTGGCAGTTGGAGAGCACGGAAGCGGTCGGTTGAAACAAATTTATTTCGTAGATCGCATACTTGCAAGTGTGCGAGATGTAAGTTAGACAAGATGGGGCTCGTAAGAGCTGGTAAAGGCCTAGCCAATTTGTTTCCCCATTTAAAGCCGCAGGACTAAAGGTAGTGCGAATGCAGAATGGCCAAGCTGCGAGAGTACGCTTACGAACAATATCTAACGGTAATCTAAGTGATTGGGCACTTGATGTTGCCACCGGTTGCAGGGAGAGTGGCCGACCCGCTCCGGCCACAGGTTGTCCGTCGAGAATAGAAGGAACCAAGTACTGGACAGTGTGCGGGGTATTTCGCTAGGAACGCCCCAGGTTTAATAGCAGTGGGAAGACGTACAAGGACCACTGCTCGTGATAGGGGACAGCATATAGCCCTAAAACACTCAATTGAGCATCAACAATCTTCACCTTCCAAGTTTCAGCTCAAGCACCTCTCCACGGTTCTAATTATGGCAGTGCTCATGTAAGGATCCGTTCGACGTATGATATTCTGGTGCCGCTTGCAGAATGTGGCCACCCAGTTCTTTCCGGACTGCTTTTTAAGGATCTCAAACACGAGATTCCTGAGAAATTGAGGTGTGGGAGGTAGGCCACGGTCTGAAAGATCATTGATATGGTGTATAAGAGCTTCTTCTTGCGCATCTGTGAGCAGCCGAATAGATTCAGAGCGGGCTTGCTGAATGGACCGGCTCATGGCTTGATGCCGGCGCTGAAGGGTTTTGCGATCAATGCTGAATTTTCTTGCATTTGAAGAATAATTTGGCGCCTCTTGCGAATCCAAATCTTTAATCGCCTTCTGAATATCAGATTCATTGACCATGTTAGACGATTTTGAAGTTTGTGGGTATAGAGGCGGTGAGCCTGGTCAAGTACTGTGGCAGGGATGGTCAAGTAGCCGGGATCTACGTTAAGGCGCAGAGAGCCGCAGTCAATCGCAAAATTTCGTGTTCTGGGAAGGGCTGTGGCGCAGCCTCGACTCCGCACGTCCGGACTCTGCTACAGAGCCTCATCCAGCGGACCTTCCATCAACTATCTCCTCTGCGGTTAGGGGTAATCATGTCGCCAAGACAGAATAATAGCAGCGGGTTGCCTCCACGCGCGAAAAGGAGGCCGCACACCAAGTTGCGCACTGGATGCGCCATGTGCAAGCAGAAGCGGGTGAGCAAAAGTCCCTACACGAATTGCATGTGACACATCGCCTAACTCGTACACCCAATTTAGGTCAAGGTATGCCCATCTCAAATTGCCACGTTGTCTGAGGTTAATATGTGAATCCTAGTGTGACGAAGCTCGACTTGTCTGTAAGAACTGTGCGCGCTGGAAAACCTCTTGTTGCTACACACCTTGTTCACAACAGGATTCACTGTCGCCGTTATCAAACACGGACTTATCAAGAGGGTACAAAAAACCACCTAGTCGGCCTCGAAATCACTACGATTCGTTTCAAAACCCCGTATCAATACCTGCATCCTTTAGAGACAGCCAAGACTCTGCCATGAAGTCACCATCCAACGAATCAACGTCTCAGTCAGAACAAGATCTCAGTCTTGACCTCGCGGATCTTGAACTCCTCCATCATTACTACACGTCTATAGTCTATCCCTTCGGACCGGGATAGCTGCACTACCGGGATAAGCGAGCAGTACTTTGACTTCGAGCAACCGCAAATCACTACACGCGTTGAGGTTTGGCATACGTACCTTAAGATCGTATGCCATGGCTATTTCCGTACATTCTTAACCATTCGTAGCTAAAAATTACATTCGCGTCGCCGTCTCTTCGCATGGTCTGTATAGAGACTGTATTTGCGATGAAATCACGTATCGTCTCCACAGCGCCCTTCTGGCGCTGCCACTGCTAACAATATTGATACAAAGCTCCTATCGGAAGTTTAGAATTCCACCACGATTTTCGCAAGCCATCCCCAGCCTTGTGTCGGCCGTGGCGCTGATTTTCATGCAGGGCCGCCACGCGGATCGGTACCTCCAATCGATGCAATCACCAAACTTGGCTAGTGCGAGACAGCCCCACACTTAGATAATCGCCGTTTTGTAACGCACGTGAGTGATCACGGACAGATCTGTGGCTGTGCGGCGGCATAGTTAGGTACAAGATTCGACACCAGGATCCAGTCTTGTACCGCGACCGCGGCATTTTCTCGCCGAACCAGATATGTTATGTTTCAGAAAGTTGTAAGCAGCCCCTCTTGCAAGGGACGGGTAAGGAGTAAACTTTGAAAACTGACGGTTCTAGGTTGCAGTCGATGTCTTCGTTTGAAAGATCGAGTCATGAGAGTGCGGATACGTAGTGAGTGCCGAAAGAAGGGCGGAATGGCTGTTTCGCTAATGGATCTGTGACGCGTTCGTGGATAATGACTTACGAGATGATTACAATCCATATGGGGAGGGTAACTGTGGTTGAGGAATCGCATTTAGTACACTGCAGAGCGGCCGTTTTTCTTGGTATGGATGTGTCGCACTCTGGTGTGCTAAAAGTGATGGGTTGAATGTTCACTGATGAGAATCAGTTGTTGTGTGTATTTTGTTGGGTTCAGCACCCTGGCCTATCTAAATGTCACAGCGGAAGTGCTGCAATTACTAATCTGCGAGTCCCCGTGATCATGTTCAGTCTGCGACAGGATGTCATTGCACAAGTGACATACCGTACAGTCAAAGCGGACATGACCCGTACAAAGATCATAAATAAGATGAATTAACGCTCATGCAAAAGGCTCAGACATGCCTCATCTAATGTCAGTATTTACAAAATAACTGCATCAATAAATTAAGCGCATTCTTTCGGAACATTTCCAGACGCCGACAACGAAAATATAAGGATTTTGACCTGCTGCTTTCTCACAACAAAACAACAACTCAGGCAGACGGGCGGAACGGACCGTTCGGCGAACTTTGCATGTCCACTGGTTCGCTATTTTAGACTAAGAGAGTATGAGATAGCTGAAAATTGCATTGTTGAGTTGTGGCAGAAAGAAAATCGCAGAAAGACATTTGGAGTTACGCGACCAGTGGTGGGCTGTCCAGCTTGCTTGGGGAACACGTTGAATCAGCCAGGGCGGGGGTGCTGACACCACAAACAATTCAACAACACCGATTCTGACTAGCATATATTTGCCGATCCTTTTTAGCACACTAGTGCGACATCTAATGCTAGAATATTAGATTTGTTTCCAGTTTGAATGTTGATGAATTCATACTTCTCATCGTCCCTAACGATCCGGCCTGAGGTGGTATCTCTATCGACGGAAGAACGAGCTCACCCTGGATCCTGCCTTTAGGGGAGCTGGAACTACATAGTATCCCAAACATAGCTCCATCGGATTGCAGGGGAGTCGTTTTAGTTGTGTCCTACCATTAGTTACTAGAAGAGCCGACGTTTTTTTTGATAAGTGCGAGAAAAAGTCTCTCGTACGAAAATGGAGCTGACTTGAGCGCTTACATTCGTAAAGGATGGCAAGGCTTCTGACCGAGGGTAGCCTTCCATAGTAGCTATCGCTCTCTGAAGTCGACGACGATGACCAAGTTTGAAGCCGAGACGGCTAAAGTCCTCTTCCGTAACCGTCTTTAGCTGACCCCACAATACGTATCCATTCTCTTGGAGCACAGTAACATACTGTCCAAGCCGGAGATGCTCAAGGCGATCACGCAACCGATTTTCCATTGCTGCAGAGGCAACAACGAGGCCCTTTCGTTTGTATGGGAGGGATAGTTATGAGGGTAGGCACAACTACAACTTAGGTTCATAGCACTCTCTCATATCAGTTAATTGTTCAACTAAAGCTGAAACATCGCAGCCCCGCCATCGTCTTCGGTCCATTTTGCCGAAAGGTTCGTGGCAACAAGTTCTTCATGGACAAATTCGCTCTTGACCGCCGCGGCATCAGATCCCCTGGTGAGATCTCGGCATCTCGTTACGGTTGGTTCTGGTCCCCAATGGTCAATCCTCCGACTCGGTCAAAAGAGCCGCACCAACCACTCTATGCCTAAGCTTTCACCACTACGGTTACTGCAACTGTGCAGCAACGTCGCACCCGCATTGACGACATATGTGGTCAATTTTCCCAACCTTCTGCATCAATCTCCTACTCCTGTGAGGGGGCATTCGCTCAAGCCGCAAGCATGATACACAATTTAATGATTCGATTACTACGTCACTAGCCCTATTGCTGATTGTCCGTTTACCTCTACTTTCTACCCACCCTGAATTGGTTGGCCTCCGCATGTTACTTGCCTCCCAAGTAATCTTCATTTCATGTCACCGCACAGGATAGGTCCAGTGAAGGCGCCGCAAGATGTCCAGAAGCGGGTGTGCAAAGCCTGCAACCGCTGCCGGCTTAAGAAATCAAAGGTATAATTACTGCAAGGAGTTCTTGTACTTCGTATCTCTAATACCCCGAAATAGTGTAATGGCCTGAGCCCATGCACTCGCTGTAAAGTCGTCAATTCCATCTGCGTTTTCGGGGATACGAAGAAATTACAAGACAAAGTGTACCCTAAAGGGTAAGCTTAAATCACTTCATAATTCTAATGCTTGCTGACAGCAGCTCTGCAGGTATGTCGAGATGCTTGAGCAGCAACAAGCGCAACTCGTTGCTGGTCTACAAGTCCTTTACAGCCGATTACAGAATGGCCAAGGCTGGCCTGGAGAAAAGCTCCAAGAAGGTCGGTGCCGCTATCCTAGCGTACATGATATCCTCGAACGACTCGATCTGTTACGTTCGTCTAGTAGGAACAGTGGGTTTGAGGAAGATTTCAAGACGATGCAGCTGAAGCTTCTAAATCGCGGCATTCTATACAACTATCGACAAGGATCCAAAGGGCCTGACTTGGGTTACGAACAGGCTACTTCGAGGCTTATATGCGGTGCACCGCCTATGCTATCCGTGTCGCATAACGATACATTTGCTCTAGAACATTTCCCAACGATAGCGCCAAGCGATCGCCGGCCCCGGCAATCTCGGGTCGCACTACCTATCGAGCATGGAGTGACCACAGCTTTATCGCCCGTGGTGGAAACTGGATCGGCTTTCGACTCGACGGCACAAGCAATGAAATCAACAATTACGGATGAAGCACTAAATCTCAACGAGTCAATGTACGCACCTGACATATCTGACCACTTTGACTCCGATACCATGACCTTAGATCCCTCTATAGTCGGCGACACGGAACCTATAATATGTTATCGGGACGACTGGAACGATCTGGACTTTAACAACTTCCTAGAATTTTCCGCGGACCCCCTAATTATCTAGTGGTTACGCTGGTGGTAGACCGGATTTTGAGTTGAATAAAGCTAGTTAGTAGTAAATCGCTATTGTCTGCGCTGCATTAAAGTTCGACGCGGTTTACTATCGCTATTTACTGGAACCGTTGGTCTTTAGCACTTTCAAGCTCGCCTCTCTGTATCATTTCTCGAGTGGTTCGTTAGGTGAGAGATGATATTGTTGATAACTAAGGCTCCAGGCCGGCGTTACGCTTGAGACAACTACCATGAGAGACCGTGTTGGAGAATGCTTTTGTCGACAAGTCATCTTCCCCAATGAGGGTTGCTTATTCTTGAGAACCTGCCCCTCGGCATATGCCTTCCTTACAGATGCTCTTGTCACCGTGAGAGGCAGTATTGGTGATATTCATACCGGCAACGGAAATAACTTTCGGAATCTTCGAGCTCTAGAAATGTGACTAGCCTATGGCTCGTCATGATGATTTGGCGTGATCCTGACGGTTGTGCAATTAGTCTACGGCACTGACAAGGAACATTGACACCTAAATTAGTTCGTATTGGTCGAACTACATCTGTCTCTGAGATTTCCAGTACTAATTCTCGTACGTTCAAGGTCCTCAAGCTAAGGCTCCTATCGGTATCAGTCTTTGCCATCATCCGTTTAGGACGCATATCATTCCTACTAGTCGTTTCCAGGCCCGATGATGGGGGGCTCAAGTGTGGCCGCAGTTCCTGATGGATGCCAGACAGAATATTTCGGACAACAAATGATAGCGCCATGGCAGAGGAACAGGTATTTTAATTATGTTGGCAAGGAACTGCGCAGGAGTTGTTGTTTCAAGAGTTGTTGGATCATTTTGATGGCGTTGGTGTCGACTGAGCAAAATTTGAACGTTTAAATATGTCGCACTCTGGTGTGCTAAAAGTGATGGGTTGAATGTTCACTGATGAGAATCAGTTGTTGTGTGTATTGTGTTGGGTTCAGTACCCTGGCCTATCTAATGTCACAGCGGAAGTGCTGCAATTACTAATCCGCGAGTCCTCGTGATCATGCTCAGCCTGCGACAAAATATTATGACAGATTGTAGGAGGAGAAACGATAGCACGGATTCTGTCTCAACTAAACTGTATAATTAACGTTCATTGCCGTCAGCCATGGAAAGAAGGTGTAGACTAAAGTTCTTGCACATATTGTAACTTGGAATGATTTGTCAGCCCAAAAGCGGCGAGAGAAGGCGGCGTACCGCCACCGCTAATAGATAGGATGGCCGACCCGCACTGGACCTGATCTTGTCTTGGAGAGTTTGAAGATTTTGCGATATGGAAGAGACATCTGGGTGCGCAGATCGTCGCTAAAAGCACTGACAGCTTAGGCACGCTAGAGTCCGGAACTAGGCACCGGAACGGGACCCACTACAGGGACCAAAAAGAGCCCTATGACTAACTCAGAAACAACCCACATTTGACATTTGACTCTATCCAAATGTAGAAACTAAGACAGCGGGAACTAAAGTGTGGCCCATGGTTAGCCAGGTTTAGGCAATGCCATTCCGCTCATACATTGTCATTATAGACACTTGCTGATCCAGAACTGAAGTGACACTGGTAGGATATCAACACAACCTTGGGATCAGCTTGAGGACTGGGGGTCGGTGGACATGGATACATCTCTCCACAAATGCCTAGCACTCATCCACCTTCAACCTTCGCTTTCGCTAGAAATTGCCGTGACCTAAACATCTCCAGGAGCCTACGGCCGGAACACCATCATTTATGCTTCCATGTCGGTCATGGAAACAAGGTAATAGCTTTTAAGAGGCTCCTGCGCGGGAACTGTCCGTCTTATTGATAGCCAGTCGATGCACCTTGTCTTTGCAGTGATTGATCCTAGATTTGGAGGGTGGCAGTGTGTGACGTAGCGGGGAAGTGATACAATTTTCATGGTGCTGGAGCCTATCAGATGGAGTCTGTCTCGTAAACCAAGGGATGAAGGGGACTGGCGAGGAAATACTCTTTCCAAGGGGCGCAAAAATGTGGACTTACGGTTGGGATGGCACGGCAGCCACGGGTCAGGTAGTGTAGTCACCGCAGCGTTGACATCCTTCCACTGTCGACTCGATGCTATACGGAGGAATTTCCAAGTATAGGCTGCTGTTACAGTGTAAGAATGGATAAGTGGGGTCTGAATACTCATGATTTCATCGATCTTTGGGGCTTCAGCGATCTTTCACATAGACAAAGTTGGGCGTGCTACTGGACGAAGCGGTCCTGTTAAATGGGTATTATGAAAAATTTAGAAGGGAGCAAGGAGCTCGAAATAGGAGGTTACCACATACATGATGGCTACTCATAGGCTCTGAGGATTTCCATGCCAGTGGCTGTGAGCACTTCAAACACCTTTTCAAAATCTTAGAGACGTTTAATCAGATACCATTTCCTGCTCTAAAAATGTCAAATCTAGTTCAATTAGCCTCGCCCATTTTCTAGGCTACTCAGCCTGACCGCTCCTCTAACATTACTATCGGCCAAACGGTGCGACCGCATTCGAATCAATACTCTTGAGACAAACCGAGGCGTACTGCTAGCAATAAAAACGAGAGGACAGAGGAGATGGGTACAAATACAAACCTGTTGGATTTAGATTAATATAATGCGAAGGGTCAACACCTACAAGAAGAGTACTGTAGTAGACCTTGCTTGTAATTTCGCGACTTGTGAGCAAAAGGCAGTAAAAGACGACTGTACCACAGAAATGCGTCAGAGCTGCAATCGCATTCGCAATGAATAGTGAGATCAAGAAGCATGCGTAGGTCCGGTTACTGCCTCCCGCGCTTCTGTGTCCATATGCTCGCCAGCATGATACGACCGAAGAGAGTAGTGGGGGAATGGAAAGATAGAAGAACGACTTGTGGCTAGGAGCATTTTCTTGTTTTCTGAGCCGAATGAGGACGAATACAAGTATCAATGGACGGGCAATCATGTTAAGAATACAAATTCGAGCACAGTCAAAACTGTGAAAACCGTATGTATGAGCGGTGTAGACCAAGGAAGCAGTGTCAAGTGGCGTGTGAACCGGGCAAACTAGTCATTCGTGAGTCCTAACTCGAGACTACTGAACAAGGACTCTTACGTTGACTCCAGCATAAAACTGAAGCGTATTGAAGCATGCCGCATCCAACCAACGAACTTCATACCCCTCGGCAAGCGATTTTGCTGTTGCAGCACAAGTAGTGGCAAACAGGCCTATCTGTACGACGCCAAACAGGACCTCTAAATACCTCTCCAAGTGGCCGTCCTTTTTTGGGAGTTGGTTCGATTCAGGTTTCCTGAAATCTAGATATAGTAGCGGTAAGCTAAGTGGTATTCCACATAGAGAATAAGTCATGAATCCAAGGAGAATCGAGAGTTCCGTGTTGGAGTCAGATGAAGAAGTCAGAATTTACCAGATATCGTGGCCTTTGCCTCGCTCCGTACGCGCCTTCCAACTAGTGTCAAACCTCGTGGGGGTTATTGTCCAGCACTACAGCGTGCATGATGCCGGGACGCGGATCGATCTCCGCCATAATAACCTTCCTCTAAGGGAGAGAAGAAGCTAGCAGCGTAATGGGGTGCACTACCCTTGCTGTATTCGACACGAACCAAACCAGGGAGGCAAGGTCTTGCTTCGCAACAACAGACCAGGTCTAAGCAACATCTGTGTAGGAAGTATACGTTGGCTTCAGTGGCTGTAGGGGCTAGAAGACCCGCCCTCCCTGGATCAATGCATGAGGTGGCTTCCCGGAGCTGACAAAGTCATGGTCATAGGTATCATTCGCAAGTAACGGCGTTGTCGAGGTATGAGAGGTAGGTAGTGCCACCATGCAATACGGTCCTACACAAACAAACCCCCTCATGCTTATACTCCCGAAACGGGGTGTATAAAGGTGATGGGTCGGGATAAGCGCTGCGTCAGCATCAATCAAGCAAGCTAGCATCCCTTGTGATGTTGGACGCACATTTTATACCTGTCTAGTCATGAGAAACTCCATGGATGGGCTAGGGGCTGCTAAGCACTACCCAATTCCGCCTTGTATTTCAACCAGGGTAGCAACAAAATGATATAAGGAGCCACATACCTCAGATAACTTCTGGCCTAATCTAACACCCCCGACGCCCACAAAGTGTTTAGCGATGGAGTATTCACAGGACTTAATAGGTGGACCTACAGTCGGTGACTATGATAGGGATAAGGTTAGTTTGCATTTTAGTTTCCAGAACTTGCTCAACAAAACAACTTACATGGAGCCTCAGTCATTCGATAATAACAATGAGGGCAAAGCAGATAAGACGCCGGTAGGTTTCGTACTCACTACTCCACTTTAACGACCGTTAATCTTCTCAAAGGTATTTGACCATGTCATTCTGTCGAAATATGATGTGCAAAGTATGCAAGAAAGAATCTCCGCGCTTGAGAACACAGTCGCCGATATAAAAGCCCAACTGGCCAGAATACGAGAGAGAATTCGTGCTTTGGATGAACGACAGCACGACGGCCGGCGCAGGTTGAAACACACAAGAGTTCAGAAATACAGAAAGTATGATCGATTGATTCGGGCGATGGCTGTTTATATCAGCCGTAGAGGGAGATTCTAGGTAGGAATCATGACCTTTGTACCTTTGGGGAGTCAGCTTCTTGTTCGATGAACAGTGACGGGGATGACTTACAACCTTGGCGGATGAAACGAACCAAATCAGTATCAGTAGCAAGTGTAGGAGACGAACGCAGGGAATTGCTAGTTCAATAGTTCCGCCCAATATTGCACCAACTGTACTATCTAGTCAGCAGATGATACGCTTGCAGTTATTTCCCTAGCATCATGCTGTGAATTAGTCTCCCGTTGGATCGCTTTCGCCCGTTTATGCCGCGCTCGGCGACAGTTGGCTGGCGACTTGAGAACTGGTGGAGGATACATCTTGCTCTGGGAGACGTTAGTGCTTGATACTGGCGGAGAGTAAGAGCTTACAAGAGATTGTTGGCTTGGAGGGGACCAAGGTTCTCCTCCCTCGTCTGGGGTTATGAATCCTGTGATACGGCCGTTACGCCTTGCTATGAAGTAGATCTCGGCACCGTATTCTAGGCATAATTTCCCAAGCTTCTCGTAAAGGGTGGCGCGGAGTTTAAGATAGTTGTTGTTTGCTGCTCGCCTGGCCTTGGACTGCGCGTGTGCTTGTGGTTTCTGGCAAGAAGGCATAGTTGTAGAGCGAAATTCAGTTCGAAGAATTCGTCTTTTAAACTCCGCTGAGTGCTCTACAATAGAGATCCAATTTTAAACACCTGAAAATAGATTCCAAAGTGGCTCCTGAGGGCTTAAACGGTTTCTAGAGTGTGTTGCCAGTGTTCTTGGTTCACAAACGGTTTAGATCCCCAAGTTCTTTCGATCCGCAAATATTTTAACCCCCAAGTACTTTCGATCTGTGGATATTTCGACCCCCAAGTGCTTCCAACCCGCAACTTATTCCGATCCCCAAGCGGTTTGAATCTCGGCCTGTGACCAAGACTCCTCAACCTATGACCCTTGTAGCAGGGCCTCCTCAGCCTCAGCTCGAGCCGGAGAATCCCTTGCTTCTTGAATTTATCCTCCAAGTTACTCACCGCTTTCTCATTAAGATCACGGCGCCCAAACGCAAGATTCTCAAATCTTACTCGCGCTGTACCTCTGAACTGAGTACGCCTGTCATCAAGGAGTCTTCTTTCGATAATTTCGACAAAATCCTGTTCCATCTTTCACCGACTGTGGAGTATCGCGTAGAGCCTTGCCCTTGGAAGGCGGATTGCTGCCGGTTTTCAGTATCGTGTGTCCCAGTTCTGGGCCACCGGCTCCCATCGACTCCTCAACTATAAAGGTGGGTTTACCTGATTTTCACATGCAAGACAACGGAGTCTCACCATGCCTATCGAATGGAGGCCTATAGCGGAATACATTGCACGCAAGAAATATGGCTCTGCTCCACATAAAGCTAGACTGCGTACAATTTTCACTAAAAGTACCACGGGCCAAGTAGATAAAGCCACTTCGTCTAGAACCGAGCCCCACTCATCAGCTGGTTCGCTTGCTCTAGAATTGAATCGAGATCAGTGTTTGGGTGATGGAACCATGGAGATGCAGTGCTCGCTTCTACGACAAATGGCTAGACATGAAAACACCGCAAAGGGGCCGATGAACGAAAGCGTAACGCTCACTCCGGGTGAATATCAGTTTGAGAGAAAGAAGGGAGAGCTGACTCAAGTTCTCTACACAATTTGGGGATTCTAAGATAATAGAGTGCTTGGAATTCATGTCGAATATGGTTTAGGGTAGGCTATGAGTTCATCTGAAAATCGAATGTTCACCTGAAAAGCGAATGTTCGCTGAGAAAGTGAATGTTCAATGAAAAAACGAATGTTCACTGAGAAAGCGGAGCAGACGAGGCCGCTTCTCGCTGTCCCAGATCTGGGCCTTTGCCTATTTTGAGAATGTAACGTTAAGTTATCCCGAAGTATGTTGCATACGTCTTCTTTTGCTTTATCAAGCTCTTCATCCGAGGTCAGGGGGGGTGCCTGTTCCGATAATCCCTTCGCAGCGTTTTCGATCGATGCCAACGCCAGAAGTTGCTTGCTTTGTACTTCGAATTTTGGGTCATTTGTGTCATCGCCGTGCTTCAGGGCCGCTAGAGATAGGGTTCCTTTTGTCGTTACAGTAAATACTCTGCGCTTACTTTGATACAGTAGCACATGTTCGAGCCAGCGTCGTTCGAAGTTCCGCGGGCATGTTCCATTCAACAGCAACAAAACTACTTGGGGCAAGCTTACAAATCCTTGACCATGGCACGAAATTACTTGGGCCAAGCTTTCAAAAGCCTTGATGGCGGACAACATCGAAATGGGCTTGACTGAGATAGACTCTATATATTTACCATACAGCAGAATACAGGAACCCATACTTCGCACGAATAAGACCATCAAAATAGCAAAAGAGACATGCGGTTTTCGTGCAAGATGATCACGTGTTTGTAGCCCACTCCTTGTGCGAAATGTTAAAAAGAGATTAAACTGGTAGCTGAAAAAACTCCTCTAGATGCTGCACTCGTTGCCAGTCATACTCAAAACTGAATCTTTCCTTCTCTTCCGCTTGCTGGTATCCACTGATGATGGTCATAGTCTCTACTTCTTGCTAGGAAGAATATGGGGTTCCCTTCATGACGCATTCAACCAACGAATCTACCATCCTAGTCATTTGTACCTCTTGAGGGTATGCATTGAGTGTGTATGTCATGAGAGCCATGATCATTTGATTAGTGAGATTCGTGTCGTTACTAAATACAACGTCAGTCAATGATATGCGACGAGAATAGTGAGAATATTACATGTGATCCTCGAAGCTGGGGCTACTAGTTAATAGAATTCCAATGCCGAAATGAGCCGATATGTAGGACCATTTTTACCTAGACTCTTGTGCGACTGCAGGCTCCTTCAACGCTGCTGAATCACTTGTGGCTCATTTTGTTTGTGGTGACGACCGTACATCTCTTCTAGAACAATGTCGGTTACAATACTGGCCCTTTTTCTGCCACGGGAAAGCCGGGCTAATAGCCTCGGGTTATTCTCGAAATCGATGCTTTTTCGTTCGAAACACTGATACTGAAAAACCCTTGCTAGCTTGAGCCCACTGGACCCACGAGAGAGTCTTGCTCCGCTACTTCAGCACAGCGGAGGCTGTTGATCATCCTCTGCGTCAACGAACCACCGGCTGCTGGATGGCTCATTGAAGGCCAATACCACAGGCCCTCACGACCACATGCTTGACAAAATGATGTTAAGTATTGAGCTAAGTCTGTCCGAAGAAAAGAGTCGCCGAGCCTTATTATCTCGTGTAAGTTGTTTAGGGCGCGCTTTGCATTTACCCGCGTATAAAGGATCCAAATGGTGGATAGATTGTGTATAATGAGTTGATAACTCTGCCGGTAAATGATGCTTTCTACCCTCCACTAGGCTCAAGCTCCAGTTCGACTTCTCGGACGGCGATGATGAAATGGACGGAGTATGATGGTCAATTCGGGATGGGGAAGTTTCTGTTGTATCACTTATATTGTCATCCGCTGATCGAAATAGCTCGCTGGTAGTAGGTAGTACGCTCCAAATCTGGCTCATATTTTCAGGCTTTGGCGTACCGAATTTCTCCAGATGTATCCTATCGTTGTCCAGTAATTCATTGCCATGGAGACCTAGCACCTCGACGTTCACGCTTACGGCACGATTCTCTGTCTCCATTGTATAAGCGATCTCGTCGTCTGCGGCATTCTAGGCTGCAAGACTATAGCTATGGAGCTCTGTGGTGGCTAGCCGCACGGGGCGCGGTTCTAGGTTTCTCATAGTATGTAAATTTTTCGGCGTGCGTTGCGAAGGAGTGGTAGGCATTATGATACCTACAGAGGCGCCGAGAGCAATGCTCCGCTCGGGCGTGCTATCGGGTCTACTGAGCATGAGAGCTCTCGCGCGAATCTCCTCAGACCTTGTCGGATGTGTCGAAGGGGCACCACTCCCTTCGACACTGGGTAGGGTGACAGTAGACGAGGCTGTCTGTTGATCTGTAGTATTGTGTGGCATCGATAGTAGCATGCCGAGTGTTTGTGAAGTGATTCGTACAAGAGTTGACGCCGCTCGGTCGAGGCTCGTCGGAGTGGGACGTCGCAAACATTGTCGGTTGGCGATGGGCTGACCAGGAAACCCATCAGTGACTGTATTTTGAGTTGTGACTGTGAACGAAGAGTTTGGGCTCCGTCGTCGTTCTCGTGTTGCCTGTGGTTTTCTTTCATAAGTGAAGTAAATTTAGCATCTCCGTCGTAGCCTTGGGGCTTAGGGGTAAACACAAGATTCTTCATGCTACATAGGGCGGGAGGATGCTATGGCCCACTCCTGGATGCTTAGCCGTTAGGTTTGGTCCGTTTTCTTGACCATTGTCCCTGTGCAACGTTTCGCTTAAGATGTTGTTCCCCGAGTTTCTTTCGCAAGAGGGCGGCGATGGCTTTGTGCCCTTTCGATTCTGCCCATTGCAGCGGTGCTACTCCCCTTTGATCCTTTGACTCGACATCTGCACCCTTGTCTATGAGAAGTCTGGCTACGGCTATACGCTTTTCCAAAGCTGCCAAGTGCAGTGCTGTCCGCCCATCTTGATCTGTGGCTTCAATGTCTGCTTTCTTTTCCAACAAAAGCCTGGTGGTGGCCTCACGCCCTTTGCACACTGCCCAGTGCAGTGCAGTCTTTCCGCTCCGATCCTTCGCTTCAATATCTGCTCCCTTCTCTACCAAGAGGCAGGTAACGGTTTCGTGTCCTTCCGACGCTGCCCAGTGCAGTGCAGTCTTTCCGCTCCGATCCTTCGCTTCAATATCTGCTCCCTTCTCTATCAAGAGGCAGGTAACGGTTTCGTGTCCTTCCGACGCTGCCCAGTGCAGTGCTCTCCGTTCTTTCTGGTCCTTTGCTTCGACAGCCGCCCCATTCTCTACTAGGAGGTGGGTGACTGCCTCATGCCCTTTTGACGCTGACCTACGTAGTACAGTCCACTTGTGGGAATCCTTTGCTTCGATGTTTGCCCCTTTCTTTATCAGAATCCTAATGACCTGCTCATACCCAGCTGACACTGCCCAGTGTAGTGCTGTCTTTCCACTCCGATCTTTTGCTTCAATATCTGCTCCCTTCTCTATCAAGAGGCAGGTAACGGTTTCGTGTCCTTCCGACGCTGCCCAGTGCAGCGCCGTCTGCCCATCTTGATCTCTTGCTTCGATATCTGCACCCTTCTCTATCAGAAGCCTAGTAAGAGTCTCGCACCCTTTTAATACTGCTACACGCAGCACCGTCCGTTTATATGAATCCTTTGCTTCAATATCCGCGCCTCCCCCAGCGAGAAGCCTAGCGATTACCTCATAACCTTCTGATACTGCCAAGTGCAGCGCTGTCTTTCCGCTCTGATCTTTCGCTTCAGTATCTGCTCCCTTCTTCACTAGAAGCCGAGTAACTGCCTCATGCCCCTCCGACACTGCCCAGAGCAATGCTGTCCTTCCAGTCTGATCTTTTGCTTCAATATCTGCCTCCTTCTCCACCAGAAGCCTAGCGGCTGCCTCATGCCCTTTGGATGATGCGCGATGTAGTGCCGTTCCTCCAGCCTGGTCTTTTGCGTTGATGTTCGCCCCGTTGTTCAATAATAGCTCTAACATAGCAGTGTCATCCCATTGCTTTGCAGATACCATTAAGGGTGATTCACCATGCAGAAAGGTTTCAACTTCGGCGCCAGCTATCAGCAATGCGTCAGTTGCCCGTCGAAATTGCCTTCTGACTGCAGCGTGTAAAACGTTATTTCTAAAGTTGGATGCGGTATCGGCCTCTTCGCAACTGACAACTTTGCGCCCGTATGAATTAATGCATCTCTCCAGGAAGTAGGTGGCCGCCAGATTACCCATCAACTTGTCATGAAGCTGGGACATAGAATGTGAAACATTTTCATCCATATAACAGCCCTTCACATGTTGTTCTAGATAGGACAAAGCGTAATTTAGCAAAGGTCTTTCGTCGAGATATTTGGCGTAATTTTCAAAGCCTTCAGGAGTCCAAGATCTGATATCTCGAAAGTCCCCTACCACGGCGGTGTTCGCAGTATAGAGCAACATATAACGGATGCAGGTTATGGATATTCGAATGTGTGCTTCTTCCTCATCGATGCTAAATTGAGACTTTACGACTGATCTATCTGGCCGAAGAAAGTACTCACGGACGGTTTGATGCATAAACTGAACAGTGCGGTTTTCTACATATTTGTTAGCCTGAGGTCTTGGAATTCGTCCAGACGTGAGAGAGTACCATCATGTCCCTTGATTTCCAAAAGATTGAGCCCACAGCAAATGATGCGTCGGTGCATAGCGTTAATTCCAGAATGTCCCTCTGCTGAGCCAGGAATACATCGATGAAAGTGTTCATCGCACGGTATGAATTTCGTATCAGCTTTATCCGGAATACCTAGGCTGTGGCGTAGTTCGGCAACTGTAAGGGGACGGCATGCAAAGAGAACAAATTGAAACATCTTTATGCCATCCCTGCGATCGCTTGCCTTATTGTTTTCCAATTTTTTGAGGATATGCGCATAAAAGTCTTCCAGATCATGCGGTAGGCTTTCTAAGAACGTGAAGATGTCGTTTTCGGAATTGGCCGCTTCAGCATAGTCAAGCAGTTCCTCAGTAACTAACTTTACCCAAAGGAATACACCTTGGGCATGGCCAACGATATAGTCTATGATTCGCTTGAGGAAATTGCCAAACTTGCAACGAGCTAGCTGAGATTGAGCAAAATTAGAAATGTCGTTTGTGGTATGGTCTTGTATCCGTATGAAATTATACACTGGAAGGCGGTCGCGGCGTAACTCAAGCTCCACTACCGGCCGGCTTGCAATAAACACCTTCATGATACAGTGTTTCGACTTCGAACAAAGTCCAATCAACAGGTCGAAAATATCGCGACGGTCTTTGTCTTTGGATTCATCCACGGCATCGATAATGAGATAGAGCCGTTTCGTATCTGAGTGCTCTGCAAGTGATAAAAGAATCCTCTTAAGTGACTCATAATGTGTTTCGGGGAGATCATCACGACCGCGTTCTTGTAATAACGCCTTATACGCCCGGTATTCAGCTTGGAAGTGGTAAAAGAAAG
The DNA here is from genome assembly GCA_020744415.1 of Dendryphion nanum. Lineage (NCBI taxonomy): Eukaryota > Fungi > Ascomycota > Dothideomycetes > Pleosporales > Torulaceae > Dendryphion > Dendryphion nanum. The sequence continues at coordinate 310,210 of JAGMWT010000024.1, read as the reverse complement.
ACTCACTCTGGTCTAAAACATGGAAGAGAATCGACTGAAGCATACTGTAGTGGCTCCTTTGCACCTCACCCTCCCTGTCAGTGTAAAAGAAGTCTGCTATGATGGTTGACTTTGCATCCGGAACCCTTTTCAAAAGGTTATCTTTGAAATATTTGGTAAGTGTACTTTTGCCGCTGCCAGGTTTTCCCTGTATGTACAGAAGTCGAGAAGTGTCCGATGCAGCCCATTCCTTAAATTGTTCATGTGTCCAGAACCACTCCAATGAACTCTCATGCTTTTCTGAGATCTTTTCGTAGCGCGTGTTGTGAATGCGGAGACGTTGAAGGCAATCTAATGTTATGACAGTGAGTTTCATGGAATAGTATAGCTTGGAGGGTAAGCAAACCTTTTCTTTCCTTGTCATACTCAATATTCGGTATATCATCAAGCGCTTCTCTAATTTGATTTCGCGGTCGGCTTGTAAGTAAAGCCTTAATTCTTGATATATTTGTCTGCAGATTTTCAATAAGCGCACGAATTCTGCGGACGAATTCGCCTTGGCCTTGCTTGACCTTGTCCAATCCATCAACGATAATCGTTAACTTTCGTTCCTTCTCATTAGTTAGAACTGCCCTAAGCGCGAACCAAAGTTTGTCGATTGGAGCTTTAAGGACGATATCCTTCACAGTTATGATTTTATGGTCCTTTTCTATGAGATGCGGCGATACCCAATCCAAATCACCTTCTAAAATGATTTGAAGGAAATTTTGGATGATGGTTTTGCGTTTGTTCAACGGTGAACAGTAGATAAATTGGTAAAGAAGCGTGCGAACAAAGGTAGTAGCAATCGGCTCTTGCCCCTCTGCAGTCGAGCAGAAGAAGTAGAGTACAGAATGCTGAGCTAGACCGATGAGGTGGGATGAAACTTGATGGATGTTGCAGTCAGGTGGCCCAGAAACCCAGAGCACATAGTGACTGTCAGAGTTCCATTTCTCGAAGTCCATATTCTTGAAGATCCAGTAAAACTTCGGATGGTGATGATCCAAAGGTGGTATTCTGCGCTTGTATTTCTCATGGTCCTCCGTCTGCAGTATAAGCAAGAACTGATCCGGATTCACATCATCTACATTGTCCCGAAGCGTTTGCATTGTATCTGCCGTCGGCGTTCTATTCACATCTGTTGGTGGTATCACTGACAGCACCTCCTTTGCATACGCCGCTGCTGTTCCTGCCGCGTACGGCTGCCACATCTTGTTTTTGTGCGAGTCGGCGTAGTCGCAGATGCCGCGGATGACGAGGCAAGGAAAGCTGTTCATCAGGCCCGCTGCCTCCATCTCGAAGCAGAGAACGCCGCCGAGGTCTCTGCTAAGCTTGTCACGCATGCGTCCGTCTTTCATTACTTGGTTTCCAGACGCAATGGTTCCATAGTGAACCACCACCTCGTTGTTCTCGCGTGGCTGTCGAGCCTCATGCCTATCAGTACTGCACACATGGCATGCCTGCCCTCCTTCATGATCGTACGTCGCCTCAAATAGAACGTCGGGTCCTGCTGTCTTGCGCCGGAATCTAGGGATGCGTTCAAGCTTGGAGATGTGTTCTGCCAGCTTGCTCCTGCCTCGAAGCTCGTTCGCTCGCACTCTGGCAACCGCTCCAAGCAAAATCTGTGGTGGAGAGTTGAGCGATCCCGTCCGTTGGAAGCCGTCCAGTGTAGTCTTCCCAGAGTCGTACTGGATCACACCACTAGCAGTCTGGTGCGGTTGGCTAACTACCACATCTCCAAGCCAAATGTCTGCCTCTGCATTGGGTACCCCTCCACCGATGCCAACCATCAGCCCGAACCGGATGGCCTTGAACGTCGCCCTCATCTGTGCCGCCACGGCGGCCGCAGGGTTGTTGCCAATCCGGCCGGCCGGCAAGCATACAATCGCGACATTATGTCCTCCTATCGACCCGAGAGAATATACATTCTCGTCATTATCAGCGAATCCGGGCTCTAAGTCCTCGTGCTCTTCGTCGAGCACCGCCAGCGCCGCCGCCAGCTCGACTGGGAGCGCGCATACCCATCCTACCGTGTACTCTTCAGGTCGTAGGCGGCGTGGCATTAGGTGAGCGTAATGGGGAGCGGGCGAGGGACATTCCTTGTGGTGGAGATGAAGCGACAATGTGGTCAACGGGCGTAAACAACAGCCGCGATGCCGCTCAGCCTCATGGCATGCACTGCACAGCTGCCTGCTGCAAGATCCTGTGCGCAGCAGGTTGTAGGTGCAGATCAAGGCGCGAAACGAGCGACCTGCCATTGGCCAATCTCTTGCTCAGATCACGTGTGCCGAAGCTTCATAAATGAACATCAATTGCCTCGCCATAAAAACATGCTCGCGATTTTTTTTCGTTGTGGTCATATTAGGCTACGACGCGGTTCTGCTAATGACGAAGGTGAGAGAGAAGATACTGAAAATTAGCCAGGGGAGCCGGTTTTTGCTTGTCCTGGCGTAGGATTAATGAGATTTTGCAGGGCATCATAGCATGGTTAGATGATTTCTCTCGACGAATGGTAGATATTTATAACTTTCCCAATACAAGAGATTTAGAATGTACATCTAGTAGCCATGTTAGCGCTAGAGCGTGTAGAATAGGTGGCAGATCGCTACCACAGGTGAGGAGGATGGCCAACCCGCTCCTGCCCTGACCTGGCTGCTGTTCTTCCAAAGCGAAAGAGAATCAAGTACTGGACAGTATTCAGGGTACCTTGCTGGGACCGTACGGATTCATTGGCAGTGGGAAGACATGCAAAGACCACTGGTCGTGATAGGGGACGGCATATATGCTAATCCTTGTCATGCACCACCATACCTACGTCCTGTCTAATCGTGTTCCGCTTAGCGAGCTCATCCGGCCGATGGCTACTGTATCGGTGCTCGAGAAGCAGGGTCGTAGTAGGCTTGAGTGGGTCTTTCATTGGGTCAGCGGAGGGACGAACAACAGATTTCGGGGCTGGAGGGCAATGTCATGGTATGTTTTTATGTGACGGAAGCTATTGAGGTGACATAGTCGTGCGTTAGACCATACCCCGAGGTTGTATGGTGGCTGCGTCGAAAGCTAATCGCGGTTCCAATGGTAGACGTTGGACACTAGACACTGGACACTGGACGCGTTGACCGTTGAGGAGCGCCAGGACCGTAAGTTTGACTACGCCTCTGCACAGGCACAAGTCAGGCAGCACACAAATAGCGAGTATATAAGTGCGGGGCCGTCTCGCGCTAGCTAAGTTAAGCGATTGCCTCGATTGGAGGTACCGACCCCGCGCAGTGATCCTGCACGCGATTAGACAGGGAAGTTTCCAAGGAGGGGTAGCGAGCCTTGTTAAAGGTGGGGAAAATGTGCTCTAGAAATTGTTAAGTTACTCAGTTAGGAGCACTTAGATATTCGTGTTTGACGATTTACACATCATTAAGTTCAAGTGATTAACGTCTCTTCTCGTCAACGCAACACGTCAAGCTAATTTCGGCCTAAGCATTTTCACGCTCCGTTCACACAATCAGTCTATCGATCGATGCTCACCGAAATCATTCTTCTTTTAAGCTATGTAACTTTTCGAGAATCATGCTTAGCCTGTGATCGAACCCTTGCAAATTACGAACCAGCTCCCCCACATCCATGTCCACCCTTAACATCTGGAGAGTGTGTAGCGTTCCCTCGTTAAGTATTTCCTGAATCTCGACTTTTAATATCCCTTCTTCTCCCACCCGATATTCTTTTCTGGCGTCCTTGAAGTCCTGGAGCATGCTCTCTAGCCCACTCATCGCACTGTTTAGGGCAGGCTGGAACGCCATCATCATAGCTCGGCTTTTATAACATTAGAACGATATAGACTTTGAGAAGGGACAACTAACTTGTCAATAAGAGCTGTCGATATCTGAAGCGCATTCCAAGAAGCGATCAAGCCACCAATCGTTTCATCCTTTAGGGCGTCTCCTCTCTCCAGCACACACATGCACCCACTGCAGACGATTTCGAAGAACTGATGGGGGTATCTGACGATTTCATATCGATTTGGATCGCTGGACAGTGCTTCGAATTGAGAAATCCCGGGTGAAAGCTGCTCAAAAATATCTTTGGGGCATCCCTTCCATAGTTCTAGCAACTTTTTGAGCTGCTTTGAATTAAATCGGAGTCTTTTATCCATTGAGGAGGACTTCTAGGAAGTTAAGGTCTAGAGGTAAGCACGATGGCTTTATCCAGACAGCGATTACCCAAGACTGGGACCTAAAAAGTAATTGCACTTTAGGAGGCCGGAGTGAATTCCGATCTTCTGCGCTCAGTCACTAGCCTTATCTTAGCTCATCGCCGTTCCATCTCAACATATCTGCACTTTGTTATGGGATTGCTAACCCGGAAGAGCCACAGCATTGACCGCCAGAAGTTGAAATGACACCCTACAAGAGCGGACGCGTTCACAGAACGCAAGAAGCATGTCTCGCAAATAGAAGAAGAACGCGCCGTATATGTCATTTTTAGTCACAAGTACATATTTAATGTACTCACTATAGGCCCAGCCATTAAGAGGATCAGCGTCATCCATCATAGGCCACGAATTTTGCCCATCAAAGAACGTCCTTTGCAAGGTCGGTTGGATTGCCTGCCTTATTCGAGATGTGCTTACGGATTTGGCGTGGTGAAGTCCTTGCGCGATGCGCCAAATGGCAATAAAATACCATGCTTGCGGAAATCAATCGCACCAGCGCGCCGACCTGGCGACATTTTGTAGATGTTACGATCTATATGATCAATTCTCTTTAGGGTAACCGAGCGGCGGATAGACTGCGCTTCAGAAGCACTCAATTCACCCGGAACCCTGAACATCGCCATGAAAGCAAAGCTGCTGGTATCCCAGATCTTGACAGTATTGTCAAATGACGCCGACGCGATTTTGGTTGAGTTGTGAGAGAAGGCTATTCATCTGACCCAAATGCTATGGCCCTCGAGTGTATGCAAGTGCTTGCCACTGGTAACGTCCCAGATCTTGACCGTCTTGTCGTTCGAAGCCGACGCGATTCGGGTGGAGTCGTGAGAGAAAACTACTGAGTTGACTAAACCACTCTGGCCCCTGAACGTCTTCAGGTGCTCACAGCTGCTAGCGTCCCAAATCTTGACCGTGTTGTCGCTCGACGCAGACGCGATTTTGGTTGAGCCGTGAGAGAATGCCGCTGATATGACTGGACGGCTATGACCCTCGAGCGTCTGTAAGTGCTCGCCACTACTAGCGTCCCAGATCTTAACCGTGTTGTCGCTCGACGCCGACGCGACTCAGGTCGAGTCGTGAGAGAAGGCCACTGATATGACTGGATGAGAGGGGTAGGACTGCGGCGTTGGAGCGTACTATATTGCACTGCATCCCACAAACCTATTAATTCTAGTCAGTGTCAATATGGCGGAAGGGAGTAAAACTATTTGTACCATGCTAGGTATCTTCCGCTCCGACTCAATCTAGATGGCTTGACGTCAATGCTTAGGAGTGCCATACCAAATAATGTACAGAGGGGTAAGGGATGAACTTGAGTGGGCGTTACATGTCGATTCTGGGCGGCGGAGAGCTCAGGATTTGACAAGTGAGACCTTGACCCTTCTGAAGACTAGCGATACCGAGCTACATGAAGTCGGGATGCGGACGGATCGCTGCCGGAATATCCTTGTTCGGGGCAGCGGGAAAACAGTGGAAGCAGTGCGGGGTGGCTGTGATGGCATACAAAGTCCTTGTTGTATTTGACACGGACTAGGATAGGGAGGCGAAGAGTATACTTTGGCTTCAGAGGCTGCCATGGGCCGAAACATCCAGCCTTCCAGGACGATGCATGACGCGGCTTCCTGGGGCTAAAAGTTCGTGGTTGCGGGTTTTTGGAAGTGACGGGGTCGCCGACATGTATTTGCTGGAGCAAGGAGGTCCGGTGATATCTCGAACCATCTCAACAACCTGCTCTAAGCTATGTTCGTTATTGATGGATCATCTGGAGAGGGGGGATGATACCTTCATGCAATGAGTGTCTATACGGAAAGGCTCCCTCATATCGATACAAGGCATGTAAGGCGAATGGAGGATAAGCATATGGCAACGCCAGTCAATCGAGCTAGCCTCCCCTACGATATGAGGCGTGTATGTCCACCTTGTCAGCCAGGGGAGGCATGGATGTGCCTGGAAGGCTAGAGGGTTAGTGTACTGTTGAGCACTGCCTAAGTCTGTCTTGTTTCTTCATCAGGGTGGCAGCAAAGCGATATAAGGGACCACATACCTCGTACGACTCCTGGCCCAACCCAGCGCCATTCAACACCTACCAAGCGTTTTCTAATGACAAATCCACCGAACTCAGCGGGCGGGTCTATGATTGAAAACGATGACATGGATAGAAATAGGGTGAGTGTGAATATTTGCTTACTCGAACAACTTACATAGAGTTGCAGTGATTCGAATAAAAGATAAGGATATTATAAGCTAGTTAGGTTAGATTCCGCTGATTCGCATGACCACAGGCAACGCCCCCACCAAAAGACACGGACGGGAGTGAAGTGTCCTTGAAAAGTCTTACGGGATTAAACGGATCAATCTCGCCTGATCCCGCGGACGATGAGCATATAGGCCAGACACCTAAGGCATCTGTAAGTCTTCGTACGTACTACTTCCCCTCGACGATCGCTAATCTTCTCAAAGGGTTTGATTATGTTGTTGCTTCGAGCGATGTTTTGCGGATCATGCAAGAAAGAATCTCTGATCTTGAGAATAAGGTTGCCCATTCAAGGTTCCAGCTGACGAGAACACAGGAGAGAGTGGGTGCTTTGGAGACTGAACAACTTCGCAGAGCCCGGCGCAGGTCGAAGCGCAACAAAGTTTGGTGACAAAAAAGATCCGGTCGACTGATTCGAGAGATGGCCTACTATATTAGTCGTAGAGGGAGGGGTTAGGAGGGCTATAGTGGCAATCAGGTGTAGCCTATAGTATTTAGTTTTACTGTTCAATGATCAGTCATTCGTGACGCTTACAAGCACGACAGAGGAAATATGATAGACCAGTCTCTACAGCAAATATGTAGATTAGAGTGGAGACATGTTTGCCCCAGCTGTGCTATGAATCTCACGAGAGGTCGTTTTTGCCTGTTTACGCCGCGTTCGACGACAGTTGGATGGCGACTTGAATTAGTGGGGGATACATCTTGCTCTGGGAGGCATCAGTTCATGATACTAGAGGAGGGTAAGAGCTTACAAGAGATTTCTAGCTTGGAGGGGACCAAGGTTCTCCCCCCTCGTCTGGAGATACGAATCCTGTGATACGGCCGTTGCGTCTCGCTATGAAATAGACCTCGGCGCCGTATTCGAGTCACAATTTCACAAGCTTCTCGTGAAGGGTCGCGCATAGTTTTAGATAGTTGTTGTTTGCTGCTCGCCTGGCCTTGGATTGTGGCCGTGGTTGGAGTTTCTGGTAAGAAGACATGGTTATAACGCGAAATTTCAATCGAGGAATCTGTCCTTTTAATTCCGTCGAGCGCTACAAAGATCCGTTTTCAAACACCTGAAAACAGGTCCCGAAGCGGCTCCTGGGAGCTTAAACGGTTTCCAGATCCCAAAACTGGTTCTGTGTATCCGGGCTCCAGTTCTGGTGATGCACGAAACGGGTGTCTGTTTGTTGGCGTACTAAATATAGCCCGAAGCCAAAAAGGGCTCCGCCATAACGGATGTTCATTGGCTGGCAGCTGGGTGACAGGTGACAGGTTCTGGAATCCGCCAATTGGGTTCCCGTTTCGCGTAAAGCATGAACTAGCCCGATGTTGATACTCATGACGTCAGCTCGACTGTGAACGCTGGCAAATTGCTTTCGATAGCTTTGTGGTCCGAAGTATCATGGCGTTAAAACAGTTCATCGTCATCATACAATGGCGGGCTGGTTGGGATATTCGTGCCGACGCAATCTCTCGAGCTAGAATATCTAGCAGGCTGATCAGGCCAGTCGCCGTTTTCTATCGTGTGTGAGTGGGCCGTTGCAATTTCGGGAGGGGACTCTGAACTTCCTATACCAATGCGATATGGAGATTTCTGGAATCTGGGGCAATGTTTCCTTGAAACTCTCTCAGTAAAAGTAGTCCAATGTGGTAGGAGCTTACCATGAGTAGAATCTAGGAACTAGGAACTCCATGTCTGCAGATGCGAGGAGAGACAGAAAACCTACGTCTACCGCAATGAATCACTCCGATTTAGCCACTTCCATAATAGTATTCTCACCATGCCTCGTCTTCTCCCAGTAGAGACCGAGCATGAGCCACAAGCGATTCATCATTGGTAGAACCCTAGTGCATGTTAAAATTGGCTTGTTTAAGGGGAGGCTTCTTACCGGAATTAGGGAACGCATGGTACTGTAAGTGGATGTCTCTCCAAGTAAATTAGGTGTCTTAACAGATATAGTAGCATTTAAGAGAACTCCAAGGGTATTGTACCTAAGGTCCATCCCCCCGGGCCGGGATACTGCACTACCGGATAAGCGAGCAGTACTTTCACTTCGAGCAGCTAGAAATTACTACACGCGTCGAGGTTTGGTATACGTACCTAAAGATGCTGTGTAATAGCCATTTCCGTACATTCTTAGCCATTCGTAGCTAAAAATTACATGTGCGTCGCCGTCTCTTTGCATGATCTGTACAGGGACTCTGTTTGCGATGCAATCATGTATCGTCTCCACAGCGCCCTTCTGGCGCCGTCACTGCCTACAATATTGATGCAGAGCTCCGATCGGAAGTCTACAACCCCACCACGATCTTCGCGAGCCATCCGCAGCCTTGTGTCGGCCGTGGCGCTGATTTTCATGCAGGGCCGCCACGCGGATCAGTACCTCCAACCGATGCAATCGCCAAACTCGGCTAGTGCGAGGCCGCCCCGCACTTAGATAATCGTCGTTCTGTAATGCACGTGAATGATGACTGACAGATCTGTGGCTGTGCGACGGTGCAGGCTAAGCACTCAGACTATCATATAATCCGACCCGGATTGGGAGCAGGGAAGGCAACCCTGGCACCAGCTCGTGATCCGCTTTCGTCTACCCCAGTACCATTCACCATCTAAAATGCTTGAAGCCTACCGTTAATTCCTCTATTGACCGAACAAATGCCTACCTCGTCCCTATGCTTCTCGAGCCCATTGCGACCGATCGATAGACCAAACATCAGCTAAATGAGCTCGCGCAACGGAACGCGAATATGTCCTTTTAGATAAGAGGGGGTAGATGGGTCCGAGTAGTATGGTCGTGCAGGGCAGGGATTGGCATCTTTCCGAGTATCATGATCTAAGCCTGTACTTCGGCGGATGGATCGTTGTTGCCAGAATATACAAACATGGAAAGGCGCTGGACGGTTGGGTGGTACAGCTGTTGTACTGCTATATCTTAGCCGGATCCTTACATGAGCACTGCAATTACTAGAGCCGTGGAGAAGAGTTTGAGGTAAATTTTGGAGGGTGAGGGTTGTTACTGCTATCCTTCATCGCGAGCAGTGGCCCTTCTATGTCTTCCCACTGCCGTCGAACCCGTAAGTTCTTAGCAAAGCATCCCGTACACTATCCAATGCTTCCATCTGCCTAACTTCTTCCCCATATTGCGAAAGCCTCAATCTCTAGGGACAAAGGTCAGGGCTGGTGCGGGTCGGCCACCTTTCTGCAGATGCGCCGCCACTCTCGTCTACATCTTCGCCACATAGCTGACTCAGCTGCCATGGTACTTTGAGGTACTTACTGCTCTCACATCGTGTTACCACCGGCACCTGCTCCCAGCACGGGCGCACCAATATTTTCGCAACTCTTACGACTGCTGTAGTTATATGCGAACTTAGGAAGACATAAGAAGACTGAGAAGAAGCCATCGCTGCCTGAACAATATGGTATCGTTCAGTGTCCCTCTGTGTCCCTCTATGTGTCTTTCCCAAGTACAGTAAGCATATTACACCGCTAGAATGCATAGCTTAAAGCTCTGTTTATCTACATACATAACGTCTAACACGACAATATACTTTGAGCTTCTCCTTTCTTCTCTCGCTTCCGTCTTATCGTGTAGATCCATTCGTCCAAAAATATCCATAGCCACAAGAGTATAGACCACGATGAGACGATGGCTGATAATACTGGTGCCACATTGCAAGCCAGGTTTCAGAGCCCCGCATTGCCCTGCACTTCATGCCGTTGCCTTGATCCCCGCAAATTGGACTTAACTGACCGGTCCTTCATCTCTGCTGTTATTCGCGATTATATACCTAGCCTAGTGTAGCCTGCTAGAGATCGCCAGCTCGAGGTTACTATAAGAGAAAAAATTAATAAAAGTTTTCACCGGTAAGGCAGAATGGCCAGGCAGCACCGACAAACAAGATGCAGACTGCAGCGAAGTGCAGAATAACATGCAAGTAGAAATATACCTGCGCACTGTGCTTTTAAGTCACAGCTCTCTTTGCAAGGAAACACTCAGCGCTTCCCCACCAAATCGATAAAGTGTTGCCATCAACGCAAGCGCGGGTCGGGTGTGGCTCGGCCACTCACCCTTATCAAAGTAGGGTGGATGCATGAACGATTGTGTATGATTTGTTTCTCCTGATCGGCTACTAGATGCGGTGGACACTATTGGTTGGCTCTCTGGGTAAGCAAGGTGAACGTGCAATCAATGAAAATGGAAGGACGTGTGCAGTGTGCGCCAGAGCCAGAATGTTCACATACAGGCAAATCGACGAGCGAATGGACCGGTGAACCGCTTTGAGCCCTTGTTAAACACGCGATGCGTACGCACATGTCGTAGTTGGTCGGTCAAAGAGACTATCAACCATGTAATCACGATCGATGCAGCCTCCAAAATTGTAGGTGTGATGCTGGATTGTGCTAATCCCGCTGCAACCTGAGATGCCGTGTAAATTGGGTGCACCATGATTCAAAGGCAGGACCATCACTCACTGGAATGGACGGAGTGAGGTGAAGCGCGTACGCTGAATTAGCGTGCAGCATGCAGCTGGGTATCGTATTTGATCGTCCATCTTCTACATCCACCGCTTGGACTTGCCAAAATAGGAAGGCGTGTCAAATGTTATGGGCAAACGGGCTTCGACTCAAACTGGATGATGCAATACATACCTAGTTTTGACATGCAAGTTCAGCAGAGAGCACTTCGTATGGCATGCAACCTACGTTTATATGTAGCCTTTGGATACTGAGACTCAAAAGTGTCTACCAATCGATTCCTCCCTGACATATTGAGAATATCATCACTCGAAACGCACAGAGTCAACGATGAATCAGGAAGAATTAGGGAAGGAGACGTCTCTTCAAGGCAGTCAGATCGTCGAATTGAGTAATATGGAAGAATTTCGAGCTCGAAGTTATCAGCTTGAGATGCTGGACCGAAGCCTCAAGGAGAATGTGATTGTTGCAGTAAGATGATCTGAGAACAATGGCCCCCGCAAAGCTCACGCCAAACGCAGATGGATACAGGGAGTGGCAAGACTGAAATGTAGGCAGTTTGAACTTGAACTGGTCAGCTAGGGCTAACCAAAGCTCCAGAGCCGTACTGAGAATACGAGCGGAACTTGACCGCTGTGTTAGCGATAAGGTTAGGAGGATTCTATCATTTCTACCACATGCTTACACAGAAGCAGCGCGTATGGTTTCTGGCTCCTACGGTTGCTTTATGCGAGCAACAACACAGATACATCGAATCTCGTCTACCTGATACATCCCCTCTACTATTGGTTGGCTCTAGCAATCTCGACTACTGGAGCGAACAGAGCATATGGGACGCTGCGTTGCATAACCACCGAATCGTTATCTCAACACATGCCGTCCTGCTAGATGCCATGCAGCATGGGTTTGTACGACTATCGAGTCTAGCTCTTCTGGTTTTTGACGAAGGTAAAGTTTTTACTATCTCGAATTGACTGAGCTTACTCTAGTGCCAGCCCATCATTGCAATGGGAAACACGCGGCCAACTCGATCATGCAACAATTTTATCACAATCAAAAGAAGGAAAAAGGGCTGAAAGATGTGCCTCACATCTTAGGTCTCTCTGCGAGCCCAGTGCGGAGATCAAATATACAGGAGATTCAGTAAGTCCTAGCCGGTCTTGATCGCACCATTTTAACCACCTCTCCAGCCAAGTCGAGAAAAACCTCGACTCCATCTGTGTAACACCGCGGGTGTATCGCCAGGAGTTGAGAACTCATGTCAATCAGCCCGAGTTTGTTAGACTTGAGTTTTCGGAAGATCTGCAACCTGTACGACCGGGATCTGCGCTATGCACTTTACAAAGGTTGCAAGTAGCGATGGCAAATGATACAGAAAACCTCCTACGTGAGGTAATATCTAAGCACGGTCCTGTAGTAAGCCCAAAGCCCCTCGCTCGCTCTGAAAAGGAACGATGGGCTCGTACAGTGATGCAATATGGAAGAAAATCAGAACATATCCATAACGAGCTTGGACCATGGGCAACCGATTACTTCATCCGGAAAACAAACGAGCTATATATTGGCAACACTGACATCTTCATGAAGACTGCTTCTCACCGCGACGAAGTCTTGAGCAGGCTTCTAGCGAGATACTTTGATCAATCAGGTTCTAAGCGTACGGTAACTTCGACCTTGGTTGGCCACCCTGACGCGCTATCCGACAAAGCTGTCAAGTTGATCAATCTCATCGGCAAGCAGGGGCTCAATACAACAGGGGTCATATTTGTGAAAGAACGCGTCGTCGTCAGTGTGCTATTCCAGATCTTGTCAACGCATCCGCATACAGCAGAACGGTTCAAATTCGCGACTTTTGTTGGTCTTTCGAACAGCATGAAGAGAAAAGCCGGTATCCACGAGCTACTCGACCTAGAATCGCAAAACAAATCCCTGGAAGCTTTCCGTGTCAGGAAGAAGCACATCATAATCGCTACAGACGTACTGGAAGAAGGTATCGATATTGCCGCGTGCAATCTCGTCATATGCTTCGATCCACCCCAGAATTTGAAATCTTTCATACAGCGGCGTGGCCGTGCACGTAAGAAACAGTCTCAATTTGTTATCATGCAACTCTGTACATCCACGAAAACTAAAACTGATCGCTGGATCCAACTTGAAGAAGAAGTTACCCGTTTGTGTCAAGATGAAAATAGAGAAAGAGAGAGAGTTCTTTCGATTGAAGATCAGGACGAAAGTTTGGATCTCATTCTTCGCGATGGGTTGACAGGGTAATTATTCATTCACCTGTCGACTTCATAGTTACGTTGCTGATGTTGAATAGAGCTATTCTGACTGCAGAAGCGACCAAGGCTCACCTACACCATTTCTGCAATACTTTGCCCAAGCAGCCGTTTGTCGATACGAAACCAAACTTCTGGATCCATGAGAATAGCTCAAGCAAAAGCCTCGGGCTTTTGACCGCAAGAGTAACGCTTCCAAATTGTGTAGGATCCTTCCCTAGATCTTATCTGGCCCAAGGAGAATATCGTACAGAACGGGCAGCAGCCAAGGCAGCGGCGTACGAATGCTACAAAACTCTTCACGAAGCTGAACTTGTCAACAACAATTTTTTGCCCAGCATCCTCAATATACAAAAGCGCTGCCGAGATCTTCCTTCAATGATAGAGGTTGATGAGCAGATTCAGCCGTGGAGACTGATGGCAAATGCATGGTCTTCACCCGAAATTTGCAAAACCACGATTCAAGTAGACAGCAGTCGATTAGATGGTCTTTCGTCATTTCATATCTCATTCATTACACCAATGTCCATTCCAGCAATGTCTTTGCCTACCTCGAAGCAGCACCAAAACATCGCTGTAAACCAGACGCTCGCATCTGATACCAAGAAATTAGCAATCACCTTTGAAGAGCTAGAAAGGCTAAGGCAAAGAATGGCAGCATTATACTTGCCAAGCGAAAGCGTAAAGGACGGCCTGGCAAAAATTGACTTCGTGTATATCTTCGACTTCGACGATGGACAAGAATTCTTTTCACAGTCTCCGTTGATCGATGTAGGCGAAGTTATGACTCTCGTCGTTGGACGGATTGAGAAGTTCATGGTTGCAGGTATATTGCAGATGTCAATTCTTCCGTCATGCAAATTTCGCAATGCCGCACGCATCGTCACGGCACTCACTGCACCTTCTGCGGATGCATATTTAAACTTCGAGCGGTACGAATTTTTCGGGGACGCAATTTTGAAGATCGTGGTGTCGACACAAGTTTTCACTGATCATGTCAGCTGGCCGGCTGGATGGCTTAGCCAATATAGGGATAACCTTATATCTAACGCAAGCCTTGCTAATGCAGCTTTGAGCCTCCATCTCGATCAATACATCCTGACTAAGGCACCAAAGACAGGTAATTGGGCATTACCGCGTATCTCGGATGCAAACTGTCCACCCGGGAAACGTCAGATGAGCAGTAAAACTTTGGCAGATGTTTCACAGGCTCTCTTTGCAGCTGCATACCTTGACGCTGGGCACGGTCTGGCCAGGTCATGCATAAAAATCTTCATACCAGAAATTCGATACGAGCGATCAACCTTTGAAATGCCTCATGGTATTGGTTTTTTAGGGTGTGAAGTAGAAGAACTTCAACAGCTGACTGGACACCGGTTTGGAAACATTACAGTGTTGCTGCAAGCTTTAACGCATCCATCCTGCGCATCACATGGGAGCGAGGAGTCTTATCAAAGATTAGCGTTCCTTGGAGATGCTGTTCTCGGATTTCTCGTCGCCAAAGCTCTCTTTGAACATGTCGAAGAGCTGTCAGAAGGCCGAATGACCGAGATCAGAGCCGCAGTCGTCAACTCTAACATGCTTGGGTACATCTGCATGACGCACAGCATCTCGCGCGAAGTTTTTGGCATCGAAACAATTACGCTCAAACAATTTCAAAAGGTTCGGCGTGTTGAGGTTATGCCACTCTGGAAGTATATGCGATACGAATCCAAAGAACTGGGCGAAGCGCTCGAAGCTTGCAACACGCGCTACCGTCGTCTCTGCAGACGCCTTGAGCAGCAAATGCACGGTGGCCGTTCCTATCCTTGGGTCACATTGGCGGAACTACAACCCGAGGGCTTCTACTCTGACCTTGTACAGAGTGTCATCGGCGCGATATATGTGGATTCTGGAGAAGACTGGAGCGCATGCCAACAGTTCTTAGAGACAATAGGAATATCCTCGTACATACAACGTATGTTGAGCTTCGGCTATGACGTTGCCCATCCACGAAGCGCATTACAACAGCTTGCTCCTCTGGCCGAAGTACGAAGCCAGCGTAGCAGCGATGGGAGCTTTAGGTGTGAGGTCACTGTGGATGGAACAGAGATTGCGAGTGCCGAAAGCTGCAAGAACAGGAATGAGGCGTCAATACTGGCTTCGCACAGAGCAGTCCAGACGCTAGCCATAGGACGAGACGCTGAGTGATTGCTGTGCTCTTAGTTACCTGCATCTTAGTTAGCAAATTGAGATCCCATCACATCAGAGCCCACTCAGTCTCGGTGAGAACGCACTAAATCGGCGCACGGCAAGCACAGACCAGGTGAGAGACGTCTTCACGCTAGTCAGGTCTAGTCTTCGCGCTTCAGCTCGGAAGTGAACTCTTATCACGAAACCGTATGCTTTACTTCGTCGGCGAAGTTACCTTTGCCTCGGTAAGCGCGATGCGTCCTCCAAAAGCCCCGCACCAGCTCAGCTGACTCACTCTATCGCAAGGTAGACAAGTCTTCTTGCATTTATCGGTCTACCTGCATGCTATGGCTACTCGTTACCCTTGTCGATATGCTTGTCGTGGTCAGAGCCAAAATGAAGGACTGGCCGTACTTGCGCATTCTTGGCACCGAAGAACCTTCTCGCAAGAGAGTTTGCTTATGGTATGGTGCTCGGATTGCGGAGACGCTATGACGGTCCAGCCATTCTCTTTATCCACACACAAGGCTGTAACTGTCTACATATAAGACCTTGTCCTTCCTGATCAATTCAATGCTTTGTGTGTCGTTTCATTGCTTCGATCTTGCAATGAACCAAGATTTACGCTTACAGTCATGCCTCTGTGGTACTCCAGAAGAGGTATGCTTGGAAGAGGTGTGCTTGAACAATACCTAGGTCCTATCCATTTGCTTACTTCTCATAGAGGGTGATGCGACTTGACGAGCACCTCAGTCACATACGTCGTCTTCTTGAATGCGACAAGGAGTTAGCCCGTCGCCTTGGTTTCAAAGTTCAGCCAAAGAACCACGGAGATAAGAATAGGCTCCTGAAGTTTGCAGAGTACTCGGGTCCCGACAACGATACCTTGGAACTCTTGGACACCCATGCTCAAAATTGGTATCACCAACCTCTTCAGTTCTGGGGCAACTTCTTAGCCGTGGACTGCGACGTTTCGATTGATCCTCAGGAACAAATTTACAAGGCTTTCCTCCAATCGACGCATGACCATGCATAGTCATGTGTTAAGATGAGGCTTCTATGCATCCTCTTCGTGGAGTACAGAGCTAGCGCCGGATTTGACCCTGAACTAGACCAAGGTACCATCTTAAGGATGTGCCAGGCAAGCGGCCATCGGGAGAACGAATTTGAAACGAAGCGAAAATTGGCAACAATGATCGAACGTGGTGGATACTACAAGAACATGGAAGCGAATGTAAACCAGGGCATCTGCTTCGTCCTCGGCACGTCTCTGTCAGAAAGCTAGTAAGTGAGAGTCGGTCGGATACACTTGAGATCACCAAGGCTAATGCGTAGAAGTTGGACGAAATTGATAACGAAAAGCGGGCCAAAATTCAACAGGGTACTGGAACGCTTCAAGGAGATATCACTTCCACAAATTGCTTCTCAATATATTTCGTTGCGGCAGAAAGTCATTGGCGCGATGCTTGAATCATTCAGGAACCAGCAAGATAGCCTTCTTCTGGACTACTCCATTTCCCCGCAGAACATGTACTATCAAAATAGCTACCAGGCAGAAAGTCTTTGGCATCACAATTGGGCTTAATCGGTTTCCTTAGTAGTAGTACCTAGCCTACGATTACTTGCCATTCATTTATGGTTCTTTTCATCAGGCTAACAATCCTCAAGTCTACTTTTAGTGTGACTGCCATAGCTCCAGTTTCTGATCCCGGCTGTGAGACCCGTTTTCAGTGTCAGTTTCAGGTCTCGCTCCTCTTCCGGGCCCCGTTCTAGCCCCACGCTTGGAACCCTTTTAGTATCCACCCAATCGTACCTTACTTAGTATGAAAGCATCATGAAAAAGTAAATAAATGACCGCCTTTTCCTTTTGTAAAAGCGCAGCCGGTAACTGTTGAGTGATGTCTTCGAAGGCATTGTCTCCAAGATACTGAAGTAAAGAGTGTACATTGCTTAAACCTATACAAGGACAACTTGCGTTGAATCATAACTACTGAACTAAAAGAGACAAATATCAGAGAACCAACAAATCTATGAGTTCGCAGATTTTTTTAGACGCTGCATGCTTCGCCTGTGTCGTATTACGCCCTGTCCCCTCCCCAGAGATTCCGCCGAAAGTGGCGGTGCACCGCCAAGACGAAGGAGATAAGCTTAATTGTCTCTTTTCGTAGGTCAACTTCTCTCCCTGAAAAGCAGCATGCTCGTTCAACACAGAGGTGTATCGATGCATGTCAACAGCAGTTTGAGGCGCTGGGGCGACGTTCGCCAGAGGCTGCAACACCTGCTGCGTTGCTTGGGATTGCAACAGTGGCTGATTTTGTGCTGTTTCTTCTATTGTAGTCGGACTCTCAGCTGAATATTGTTGGTGCAAATAGACAAGCGACGAAGTCGAGGAGGAGGAGGAGGAGGAGGAGGAGGAAGATGACCGACTTCTAGCATCGCTCGTTGGAGCAGGAGCCATGGAGGTCTCGGATGGTGTCGATGACGATATTTCATGTAGCTCTGGGACTTTTTCGTTCCGCAGCCTTCCGCAGATGGTCGCAATATTGAATGACAGCTGTTGGCGGAATGCCTCCCAGTCGGTGTCGCCCATATCGCAACGACGACCGTGTATGGAACGGTAGAAGCCTTCGTAGGTCTGTTGAGGGTACGTTCGCTCCTTACAATCTCTTTTGGCATCTGGACAATGCCCAGCTACCATCAGCTCCAGTACGTCCTTATACAAAGTTAGGCTGGGGCTCCGTATACGACTGCATGTGACCTCACATACGACTAGAGTAACAGCTGTGTGTTCAAGACACTTCTTCTGAATGACTTCAGCTAGAATGCTCTCGAAAATTGATCTTCCAAACCACAACCCAAAGTCTGTCAGTCTTGTAAGTTTTGATTGTCGTGCACCAGCCGAAGCATCACGGTGACACACCTTGGGACATAGCCACTCCATCCATGACCAAGCCTAGGTCGACGCCTCCTTAATATATTAGCAAGGGCAAAACACGAAGACTCTTTTATGAATATCGTACCGGTAGTCGCTTCGGTTTCCATAGGGGCCATAGACGTAGATGCTTCTTTTCGCGGCAGTCTCTTCATCTCTTTTCCAATCGCCATATGATCAGGACGGGGCATAATCAAAAGAAAGATACGTATAATAGTATATAGCGAGATTGGCATTACTTATATTATACTGCCTGGTCTAGATGGGCAGGAACAAATGCGCATTCCCGACATCACTTACGATACCTTTGGCCAGGCATCGCTGCTAATCACCACAGCATACCGATCCGACCTCAGCTCTTCGACGCCCTGTTTTTGATCCTCACTCTTACTGCCATGTGTGCGCACTCCGCCTCGGTCGTGCGATCAGACGCAACTTGGAGGCACATTCGCATCAGCCACGAATGCTCGATGTACTAGAGTCGCATACGAAACCAATACTTTGACGCAGCTAAAGATGTGAACAATAGCAATCTTGACCGGAAAAATGGCCATGGAGGGTGGTCTGCAGATGCAATTAATTGGCTGGGCATGCAGACACCCAAAAAAAAGCCTAGAGCTTGCCAGTGGCTCAACATACTACGAGGGTCTGTTGAGGTAATAGATCTACATGCGCAGCTACCTCACCGGACCAAGCGGGGAAAATTGCCTTCTTGCAGTTATTTTGGAGTACTGGAACAGGCATGCAGAGAAGCACCAGGTCGAACAGCATCATCCAGCTCAGTGGTATGGTGGGGCAAGGTCGTGACCAGTACGACTTAGCCTTTTCGATTCGAATTATAGTTGTACTCCTCAATCATCCCATTCGAGCCGCTACGTATCGGCCCAATCATTTTTTGCATGGCTATCTGGATTGAGAGATTATGGCGGGGGTCGTTAGGGGAGGCCAGTAAATGCGAATCCGGAGCTGCACTACGGTGCGCTAATTCAGCGTACGCGCGGTATCATGCCCCACCTGTCCTATTAGGCCACAACACATCAACAATTTGGAGGTCCTATTTGTGAACGCCCACAGCTCCACACGAGCACGTTATTCAGCCAGTAGAACTACTCAATTGAAAGAAGTCCCTAAGCCATTACGGAATAAAATCTCTTTTATTAGTAGGTCAACTTAGGATCCCTAATCCCCAACTGCGATTCATCATATCCTTTTTCGCGGACAAACGGAAAACATATACGCACAGATGAACGCTAGACGACCAGTTGTTTCAAACAAACATTTGCATCGATTCTATGAGCCTCTTAGCCTTCTTTTTGCTCTCGGAAAGGCTCGCGGCAAGCATACTCGCAAGACTCCACTCTCAGCTGAACAGATCGACTCTTTGAATGCTTCGCAACTACAACGCAAATTCCTGGACGAGCTAGCTTTCCTCTGTGACCATGAGAAAGGGGGTGATACAGTTACAGCTGTTGGTCTTGAACAAACACCTCAAAGTCATATTTATTGGGTTGCAGCAAATAGATGTCCACAAAGAAAGATCGTTCCTTTTCTTGAAAAGCTACTGGCAACATTAAGCGAATGGCATGAGCACGAAGATGTTCAACGTTTATCGGCAGATATTTTCAGACTCAGTGTAATGTTCTCACATGCAAAGATCAAGACCTACTCGAGGTTCTTATTGTCAAGTTTCGAGGACTTGAAAAGATTTCCAAATTGGGCGGATGCTGCGATCTGTGAGTTGTGCACCTTCTTTGTATGGACGGATTCAGTACTAACTTGCGTTGATTAGCCGATCCTATGGCAATCTGGGAAGAGAAAATCCAGAGTCTTGCGGAAGAAGACCCACACGCTTTGGTTGAATTTGCTCACACCAATGGGCATTCCAAGTTCACGCGTCGATTAGCAGAACTGGCGTACGACCCACTATACGGAACTGGCCGCGATAGCCTGCAGGCAATATGCGCAACAGCTCGCCATTACATCGGTCGCTTGGGTCATCATACTCGGTCTGCAAGAGCTCTCGCTTCATACACGCCTAAGGTGACGGTGTTTCTAGAGTCTTACAGCGTACAGGCTATACCTATACCCCCAAAGCTGCCCATCGGCCGCCCACCGATTCGAAAGGCCACAACCGTAGAAGGAGCATTAAGACGGATGTTACCTGCGAAATCACCGGACTCTGAACTTTATGAACAGGCTCTAGCACACCTTTGCAGACTGTTCGAAGTTTCAGAGAGGTTCCGAAAGGATTATGCCGAAGCGAAGAAATCAACACGAGTCCATGCCGAGGTCCAAGTACTTCATCATTTTCACCAGAACGATAAAGAATTCGCGAATCGTGACAAGTACATTGCATGCAGCAAGCCTGCATGTTTTTGCTGCCTTCTGTATTTCCGCCATCACCCAGGTGGATTCGTCGAACCCAACTCCCACCACAAGATCTATACAGCCTGGCAGCCGCCTGGCGTACCTGATAGCGCAGGACCTAAAGAAGAAGACCAGTTCCGAGACATCTTGGATCTCATGATCCGAGACATCCGCAAAGACGCACTAAGACAAATTATCGACAGAGCGGGTCCAATGAATGTTCACCCTGATTCTACGACTGGCATTTCTGTTTCTCAATTTGGAACACGGGAGGTTGATGCTGCCTCAATCATGGAAGACGAGGAAGGATACACTGACGCGCTAGCCAATGCTAGCAGTGACTATGGTGGCATCGAGTCAGACGATGCCACTGCTTCGTCCTCCAGTACCATTATGCTTGACGTAAACAGCGATACAGAAGACGAAGAGGGCGGTATCTCGTTAGTTTGACAGAAATATTAAACAGGCAATTCGCTTTTCGGTTTCACAGAAAGTTTGGGTAACAATAGATTAGATAACTGTAATGTGAGCAAGTAACAATCCAGCCTTTGATCCCGCTATTCCTTAACAGCCCCGCCTATCCTTAGTATTACTAGCTTATGCTTGACGATATCTTACTTCTAACTACTCTTTTCTCACAAAACCAAGTGTATCACAGTGCTTAATTCCCTCATTCCCTCATGCAACTTTCAATTCTCAACGCACAGCCGTTTAGAAAGGTGTTTAAAAAAAGCGTGTTATTAAAAAGGCAGCATATGTAGCTTGAAAAGTGACGATATTTCATGCTTTGTTCACTCATATGGGCTGTCCCTGCTAGCTAAATGTTTTGGCATGCAAGCGTGGGCAAGCATGCGCATGCTTTACAGTAGCCGCTAATTCGCTCACATTGCAGGGGCTAGCAGATGTACGATAAATCGTGTTTGCGAAGATATTTCTTTTTAGCTATTATCCTCTCGCTTTCTGTGCGGTCCAGCCTGATTTACTTGAAGAGTACGAGGACTCGTAGGACTTGAGCGTGCTGCTTTTTGTTAGTTAATAGCGGCGTCAAAGGATACCTCGCGATACTTGAAGGCGGTGTGGTCTTCTAGTTCTGTGTTGGGGAGGTCCGTAATATTAATTTCGCCGCATGTTATAGCGCATTGCGAAGTGGTTTGATTTGATTGATTTGATTTGATTGATTCCTACTCGGTTTCAGCCGCTTTTTCACGCAGCTATGCCCGGACTGACGGACTTGGCAGACAGCCGACGCGTCCCGGATTTTTGTTGATCCAGTCCGCCCCACTTCATCTTGAAAACAAGACCATCTGCCCCCAGAGGTCCGCCGTTTATCCATCTACCACTATCTACATTTGCCTGCACGCTCATCTAGACAATGGTTTCTATACTAATGTACACTTTCTTTTAGGCTCTTGAAGGCGTCTGCCTCGTGTGTCGCGTCCGTCGTACCTACAGTCTCCCCCCAGCACTCGGCTTCGTCTACTCGTCTGCTCCATAAACTCGATGGCTGCGGTGGCTAACTTGCGCTTCTTCATAATGGCCCGGAGGTTTTGTCGTCCTGGTAGGCCCTCGAATTCTCGGTTCCGGAGGTCCCTGTACTTCCTGCACCTAAGGAGGATGTGAGCGACGGTCTGCCGTCTCTCTCCGCACTCGCACCTGGAGTTGGTTACGCCCGGCACCTGACGCCGGAAGAGGTAATCCTTGAGTCCTATTTTCTCTGTTCTGAGCTGCACCAGCAGTGCGCTTTTCTTTTTGCTGAGGCCTTCGTGTAACTGGAGTGTCTTCTTGGTGGGAACAGGCGTGTGTCTATAAGTAGCGCGTCCTTTGGTTTCTGCTTGCCATTTGGCTATCCAAGCGTCCCTGGTCTGCATCCTGCACCATCTCTTGAGCGTCGTTCTGAGCGGGTATAGTTCGTATGGTGTGTCTGCTGTTTCCCCTCTGGATCCATCCTCTCTCCAGCCGGTGGCCTCCTTGGCGGCCCTGTCCGCTTCTTCGTTGCCAGGCACTCCTGTGTGTGCCGGTATCCATCGGACCTCTACCGGTCGTCCTCTGTCCTGGAGATCCTGGATTTGTCGTGCGATGTCCTTGAGGATGTAGGCTCCCGATCTCCCTTCGGCTTTGGCCAGCGACTGGATGGCGGCCTGGTTGTCTGTATAGATGGCGACGTTTCGCCGGCCTCCATTTCGGTCTGCGTATTCCTGTGCGATCTGTAACGCCAAACTCACGCCCCTTAGCTCGGCTGCATATACTGTTGATACCGTGTCGAGCCCCATGTATGCAGAGCGAGTCTGCTGTGTCAGCGGGCACACAGCTGCTGCACCGATCCGGCCGTCGATGCCGCTGCCGTCTGTGTAGATGTTGATGCTCCGGTCTGTTGCGCTCTCCCTGTCGTGCCGGTTGCGGGCTTTCTCTTCACTCTCGTCTATATGTGTCTCTGGGCCGCTTCGCCACGGTGGGGCAATGAAGGGAGGAATAGGCTCCTGGCCGCTTAACTCCTCGCCCCGTCCTTGTTTGATTCTGTCGTAGATCATTCGCCATGGGCCTGTGTGTTTCTTGGGTTCTCTCGTTGCGTTTGAATTCGGCCGGAAACCGGCGGCGCTGGAGACCTCTCGGCATGACAGGAGTCTAGTGACGGCGTCTGCATTGTGTTTCCATATCTGCTGTTCAACAGGGAGCAGGAACGTCTCGACATCGAGCGCTTCCCTCGATGTGGCCTTGAACGCGCCGCTTATAGTTCTTGCCGCTCTCGCCTGGATGCCCTGCAGCACCTCGAGTGTCTTCTTTGTGTAGGGTTTTCCTTTCATATTGGCGTTTGACCAAATGGAGCACGCGTACATCATCTGGGGTAGCGCTGTTCCTTCATAGATTCTTCTCATGTCGAGGAGGCTGACACCCCAAGTCGACCCCGCCAGACAGCTCAGCGCATTTACTGTTCTCGTCGCCTTTTGTCTGATCCCTTCGATGTGCTCTCGCCAGTATAGTTTGCTATCCATGGTCACTCCCAGGTATCTGCAAGTCGCCTTGGGCTGCACCTCACCCCACGTAGTCTGTATGGGTCTGCTCGTATCGATTCGCGTGCGCGACCTTGTGAAATGGGTTAGCTGGAATTTGTCTGGGGCGAAGACGGAGGCGTGGGTGCTAGCCCAACGCTGTGCTTCGTCTAGAGCTCTTGCCAGCCTGTCGCACGTCTCTCCAGTCGTTTCTCCCCATGCAAGAATCGCTACATCGTCGATGTATCCTGTCGCCGTGGCGTTCGGTTCTGAGTTACAGTCGTCTATCAGGTCGGCGTTGTAGAAGAGGTACAGGATCGGTGAGAGTGGCGACCCTTGCGGGATTCCCGTATTTATTGCATACTCTCGAGATTGAAAGCCATCAATGGCGATGCGCGTATGTCTGTTACTCAGGAAGCTTGCGATCCATTTCACTGTGGCCTCGTCGATCCTCCGTTTCCGTAGGTTGTGGAGCAGCCGTGTATGAGAGACGTTGTCGAAGGCACCTGAGACGTCGAGGAGAAGAAGACTGGCCACTTGGCCATTTCTCCTGTTCCACGTCTCGTAGATCTGTTCTGTTATGGCGTGCAGGGCATGTTCAGTAGACCGCATCTTCCTGCCTCCCATATGAGTCGTTGGTAGCACCTGGTGGGTCTCCACCAGGTAGCTCAGCCTCCGAGCAATGACCGCATCCATTATCTTGCCTATGGTGTTGAGCAGTGCGATCGGCCGGTACGCCTTCGGCACTGTGTAGTTGTCTTTGCCTGGCTTTCTCAGCACGACCGTAGTCGACCCCCGGAAGTGGGCCGGGCAGTACCCTAGTCGCATGCTCTGGTTGAAGATTCTCGCCAGGTGGGGAGTGAGCACAGTAGTCCCCGCTTGCACTGCTCTGTTTGTGATCTCATCCGGGCCTGGGGCCTTGAGGGGCGAGGCCGCGCGTATGGCGTCTCTGATCTCTTTCTCTTCGATCGGCGGTAGTCTGATCTGGTTCCTGTATTCGGCCTCCCGTATGTCTCCAAGGTCGGCTTCTGGCGGCGGCGGGAAGAAGGTTTTCCGGAAGAGCTCCGCCTTTTCATCGGGGTCTGTGACTTCGTCTCGTGTTTCCGGGTCCTGTATGGCTGGGGTGACTATGGGGGCCTGGTCGGTTCTCGTCCTTGCCCACTTTGCGATTCTCCATAGCGCCTCCGGTGATTGGGCCGCTTTCCCTACACGTTCTCTGTGTGCTTTGCGTAATGCTTTCTTGATTGTTCTTGCCTTGTGGTTCCTCGCTGTACGGTATGCTTCCCAGGTCTCTTCCGTGTTGTTCTGGCCATGTTCTCTCTTCAATCGTTTCGTTTCCGTCAGTGCCTCCCTGCACTCTTCTGTCCATCCCTCCTTGGCGTAGGCCGAGGGGCGTGTCCGTGGGACCGCTTTGTCTATTGCTTCTTGGATCGCTGTCACTATTTCTTCCACATATACGTCTAGGGCGGTTCTGTTGGCTGGTCTCCGGATGGGTGGGAGCGCGCGTCTTAACGCTTTCGTGTATGCCTTCTCGTCTAGTTGCTTCCAGTTTCTCTTCTGGGTCGTGTGTAGGGGCTGCACAGTCATGTCGAGGATAGTGCTTATAGGTAGGTGGTCGGAGTCGTGATCGAGGTCCCTGTCAATTTCGCTTCTGATGATCCTATCGATGAGAGCTATGGTGGCTAGGCAGAGATCGATCGTGGTCCGCGCTTGCCCTTCCTCATATGTGATCGTTCCTGGATTGATAGTGACGTTGAGGTTGAAATCTTCCATGATGGATATCAGATCTTCCGACTCTGGGTCCGTCTCCCGTACGTCCGGCCCTCCCCATAGCGAATGGTGGAGGTTGAAGTCGCCCAGGAGTATCTGCTCGCTGGCTCGGCGTTCGTTCAGTATCTCGCGGATGCGAGGCAGCGCACTCCGTCTGTTGCTTGCGGTTTTGTGGGGGTTGTATACGTTGTGTATGGCGAGTCGCTGTTCGCTTTGAGCTTCTCCTCCGGTGTCTATCGTAATCGTGCATATGTCTCTCGTGTGCTCTTTAAACTGCCACCTGGTCGAGTCTATTCTCCTGTTGACGAAGAAACATACCCTGGTGGGGCCCTCCTCGTCTCCGGCCGGGCAACAGAGGTGGAAGACCTCCTTGGCCGGGTGGTGCGTGGTTGCCATGAATGGATTCCTCCACGGCTCTTGGATGGCCACAATGTCGTATTCGTGGACCCTCGAGTCTCTGAGCAGGGTGGCCATCACCGTATCTCTAGATTTTCGGACGTTGTACTGTAGTATGCTTAGGGTTGTCGGACGGTTCATGCGTTCGTCTCAGGGTCGACGTCCATTTGCTGGCTGCTCCACCGCATTACCTGCGTGTTGTTCTCGATTGCCTCTAACGCCCTCCTAGATGGTATGATGTGTCTCTGTGGTCTTTGGCTGCTGTTCTCTCTGCCTAGCTGGTTCTCTTTATCTCCGTTGTCGATCGTGTTTCCGGTGTTGGTCCTCTTCTGTCCTCTCCTGGACTGGGACCGGTTCCTGGCCATCTGAGCTTCCCGGATCGATGTTGGGTTTTGGCTTGGCCTGCTCCCTTGGGTGCTACTTGGTGTACCTCCTGGTTGGGTGGTTCCTCCCGTTGCTACTGGGACCGGGTGGTAGTGGGGTCGGATGTCATATGCGGCCTTTGCTTTGGCCAGTTCTTCCTTCCTGGTCGGACAATGGCGGTTCCACGCCTCGTGCTCCCCCCGGCATGTCACGCACTTCTTCGGTACACCACGGTCTACCTTGGATGGACAGTCCCGGGAGTTGTGTTCTTGCGCGCAGTAGCCACATGCTGTTGTTGCCTTGCACTGGGTTCCTATGTGGCCGTATCTTTGACACTTGAAGCACTGCTTCAGTCGACACTGTCTCTCGTATCGTTCGCACTGGAAGACCTCGCCCTGCCAGATGAGGCCCTCGTCTATGATCTTGTTGGCGTCTTCCGGCCTTGCGAACTCGATGATGATGGTCGATGCCGACTTGTTCGGTGCGCTTCTGGTTAGCCATCCTATGTACTTGATCTCTGCCTGGGGAATGAACGGCCTGTTGTCCTGTAGCATTTGGCTCCGGTTCTCCTCGAACTTGTCCATGTCCAGCGTGTTGGTGCGTATGCCGTGTGCGAGGACTCCATACGTCGGGTTCCGTACTGTAGCTCCACTCCCGATCCGGTGAGCCCAGTCGTCCGCGAACTGTCTTAGTGCTTCTGTTTCGCTGTTGTTAGCGGTCCTGATGCTCAGGTCTCCGCTCTTTAGCTGGTTAGAGGAGACTATCTTAATACTAGTTATATTATCGTTGCCGCTCTGTTCGATGGCCTGTTCCACATAGGCTTTTAGGTTGCGGGGGTTCATCGCCCGCAGGTTCTGTATGGTGAGTGGGTTTCTGATGTTCACGACGATCTCACGTTGCGTCTGCACAGGTGGCGCTCTGGGACTTTGTATATTATGTATACCTGCCAGTGTTTGGCCGCGGACTGCTGCAGCAGCGTAGCTGGCCGGCCCACTTGCCTGGTTCTGCATGCCTCTGATGTGCATCTCCCTTGTTTTTTCTATGACCACCTTGCCTGCCTCCGCTGCCTCCTTAGCTGCAGCCCTTGCTTCTTCTCCAATGTTCATGTTCTGTTGTGTGATCGCGGCGGATTGGCGGATCGCTTCTGTTGTGTTTTCGAGTTCCTTTTTGAGGTCGTGGAGAGCTTGCGCGGTGTGATCTGCCGTCGCCTTGGCTTCCGTTTTTGCAATTCTGAGAGCGTCGTGAACCGTGTTGAGATCGGGGGTGTGCTGCGTCTTGAGAATGAAGGTCACCGTGCCGTGAATAATGGTCTTCACAAGCTCTGCTGGTACGGGTTGGTTGTCGGTGCGTTCGATACAGACCAGTGTGTCCTGAAGGTAAGTGCTGAGGCGCGTAGCATGCTCGCGGAGTTCAGTTGGCCATGTCGACTGTTGAGGCCACGATGTCGCCATAGCGCGTCAGTCGCACGGGGCAAATGCGCCTGAGTGCTGGCTGATCGTCTGGCTTCTTGGGTGGACGTCTATGTGCGGTGTTTTTGCGTTGATTCCAAAAATCAGAGTTCTCGCTATTATCGTGTTTTCATTTCGAAGTGGTACAAGGGTTGCCACGACAGTAAATCGAGGGAGGCGCTTGTTGACTCAGCAACAACTTTCCACAGCTGTCAAATCTGCTGACGTAATCGATCGGCAGCAGGAGCTTTTCCGGGCCCCAGAGAAGCAATTTTGGCTCCCGCTGTGGGTCTGAATCGCTTCTTCACCAAACCGATATCTTATTGCCATTAGCATAAGGTCATGGCAAGAGTGGGTCTGTTAGTTTTTCTGTAGCTGATGGGCACGCATCGCACTGTTTTGCACAAGCTATGTATCATACCTATAGGCCATTTTCGCACAATATAACCACACGACTTGCTTTTATACAAGCGATTGAGCGATTACACTACTTTTAATGGGCCAAAAAAGGATCAATATCTATAAACCGCAAACTCTCATTCCTTGAGATTGATACGTAGAATAACCTAACATTTCCTGAATCCACAAGCGCTCACAGTGCTCCATGGATGAGTAGAGATCTTAACCAAGTCTCTTCAGAAGGTTTAGAAAGCGGACTTTTAAACATCCCCAAGGCGAACTGGATGTTTTTTTTGGAAGACCTGACTTTGCAGGTAGACTCAAGATTATCAATACGCTTGGTTTGGCGCATGATCTTCTCCCCCAGACCGCAGATCTGCTTTTGAAGTGGGTTGTGGTTCGATACTGCAGCAGAAAAACTCTCCTCACACTCTTTTCGTTGAAAATAGAAACCAGCAGGCCCAGAAGCTGTCGCACTGTAGGCTGGAAGTGATGATACGGATGTTGGGGTTGTCCCAGGTTGCTGTGGTGTCGAAGGATCCTCTAACTCCGAGACATTTGGTGATGCGTTGGTGAATTGGATGTTCCTGATTGCCGTTCTCCACTGGAACGTCTTGACTAGTTGTTGGAGACCCCGGTGGTGGTCGCATAAAGTAATGGCTGCAAGAGCGTCCAGATGTTGGATGATATCTTGCGGACGTTACCTTGACATAATTTCAAGTTGAAGACTGATATGCAATGCGCTCTCTTCGCTGAGTTCCCAATGGCAAGGGGTATTAGACCTCTTTTTGACTCCTGAGCAGTTGAAACGGCCATCCGGTTTTTGTCTGAGATTGAGTGTTCCCGCGGGTTCCCATTGAGAAGGGGTTGCATGCAAAAAAATGAGTGGGCTGTGTAATTTGTGACATTTTTGAATATAGCGATGAAATAGGTACTGTAGCAAGGCTGTAAATGAAAAACAAGCTTGAACGAATTTACTGCAAAACATATAGCTAACTGTTGCCAGTTTATATGGCTTGCACAGGCTAGTCTTTGCTCCTTGAACGATCAGGCTGTGCGCTTACGTGTGAAGCTGAAGAAAAAGGCTCATTGCTACAGAATTCTAGCCTATTTCTTTAATGCAGTAGGTACGAATGATTGCCGCTCAGGTGTTCGAACTGTCCCAATCTCTTGGCTACGATTATTCTTTGACGGCCAGCGTACAACATACTTCGAGCTTTGCAGAGTTCATGGTGACGTTCTCACAAATTGTCAAGAAGCCCACTGCGCAAAGCCCTCGCATCAGTCCTTCATACACTCTTGATGACGTTGCACAGAGTTAAGGATGCCGGAGGTCCAGTTTGTAAGGCGTCCAGGGTCGTCGAAGAGCAACTTGGAACCACAGGTCAGGAATTTGACCACTCAATCTTATCGCCCTTTCTACGGTGAGGCGGGTACTACCGCAATCTCTCGCATGAACTGCTCGAATTTCGACGTCCGTTGCACTTCAATCGCCTTGAGCTTCCACTTGGACTTGCTCCTTAGCTGCAGCAGCTCATACGGCTGCGTGGACACCCATCTTGACCACTTTTGAATAACCGCCGTGACCTCTATAGCCGATACTTCAAACCACTCGATATGTTGCTTTAGGCACGCGTTGCAGTAAATCCTGATACGACGGTGATCGAGCTCGGCGTGGCACAAAGCCTCGACACGACGCGCGTGCGGAATGAGCACGGCCGGCGCCGCTGCGGCTCCTTCTGCATTTGAAATGGCAGCAGCAGCTTGAGCAGGGAAAGGATATAACGGCTTGGTCTGTCTGTTGCAGTCGAATGACCAATCGTCATGTCGCTGCTTTAAGGTGCGCGTGGTATACCCGATCTTGACGTAGCCTTCGTTGCCCTCAACTTCATAGGAGTAGACGTACCCGTTGCGAAGGTCTCGGGCATCTAGTAGTCTGCTGATTTCAGCGCGGATCAGCTTATGCGAATGTGTAGGGCTTCTGTCTTGGTTGGCATGTGGGAGAATGTTGAAGCGGCTCAAGTCATAGGCTTTTGGCCAGTACAATGCCGGATCGACGCCTGGGCTAATCGTGGGGCATGGCGGGGCTCGTGGATTTGGCGAGACTTGGGCAATAGCTTGGGTAATAGGGACGGCCCTCTTGCCCGTCAACGAAGTCTTGACGATACGAGGATCTGGTTGAGCCCTTGAAGAGGTTTGAGGCTCATTTGGCGCGTTGCTGACAACGGTCTGGTCGCTGCGAGGTATGGGCAAGGGCAGTACTGCCATGATATTCCTCTTCCACGCCACGACCCATGTGAATTGCTCCGAACTTTGATGGATATTGCAAGTCCTATTCCACTCCAGCACCATGAGTAGGAATTCGAGCTTGGCATCGTCGGAATATATTTCTTGTTTGATGAGCTCTTGAATTGTTCTCTCGCAATTCTGCACCTTCCATCCACCAATCCTCCCTTCGCATGCCCCTCCGTTACCATGGGCGATGCATTTGGCACTCAGCGGCTCGAGAGCCTTCCTAATAAGCCGCTCAACAGGAACTTCACGCACATTGCCCTCAGTGCTACCAGGTGGAAATGCAAGCCTCCATGTCTCGAGTCGGTGCTCCTTTGGTCGACCCGCATCGTGCTGGTGGCAATGCACTAACATAACCAGTTCAAGCACGGCAAATTCAAAGTCCGGAGAGGCGCGCGTCAGGCCCGTCATGGACGCAAGCTGCGCGTCGATGAGGTCCTTTTTGTCGTCTACGACAAAGCGCTTGCATTCTGTCCCCCTGAGCGTCTGGGCGCCGCATTGCCAGCCATCGATGTGCAGGTCCCTCTTGAGTGCGGCGAGGGTGCGTGGTGGGGGTTTCCCTGCTGCCAGAGGTTTTGTGGCAGTGGTTTGTTGCGTTGATATGGTATTTGTGGTCGATATCGCATTTGCTGCTGATGGAGATCTTGACAGAGTTGAGGCTTGTGCACCCTCAACGAATTGTGAGGACAATGTAGCTGGCAAGGCCGCAGCGAATGAGATGGGTGTGACGGCTGGCTTGCGAGCTGAAGGAAGCGGACTGTTAGGAGGGGTAGGCAGTATCGAAGCTATCGTCATCGTCGTGCTCATTTTGCTCGCAGTAGTTTTGGGCGATGTCAGATGCTATGAATTAGATGACATGCTAGGCGATGCGAAAGGGAACCTCAGGCGGGGAGTCACATGGCATTGGGCGGGACGCGTTGATATACTGCCGCTGAGGTCAATTACTGAGCCTGGCCAATAAGCGCTCGTTTGCTGGCACGGTTAACATTTCACGGTCATCGGTGCTAGCAGCCAAGCATTGATTGGCTAGCGACCAACCGCAGGATATTTATAGGCTACCGCGCCGTCAGTTCGACTAAATCGAGAGCACCCCACCCCGCTGAGATAGAATCCTTCTTTCGAGACGTTACCATTGACTGTGATTGTATCGCCTAGCGTGAAACATCGACGTATCATCCGGCGTTAAGGCAATATCCTCATCCTCGTCCTCAGCAACCAAAATTCGGACTGTATTAGGTTGTAGTGCTAGAACTCGTTGCTGCTGCAACTTTCTTCCTAGTTATCAACAACGCCGTAAGCTATGACCGTGGAAATCGGATGAGTTTGAAAGGGATTTTGAGTCGGACTTTGCCGTAATAGGTTAGCGCTCAGTAACGGCAGCGGTCTGGGGGGTCCCACTGCGGAAGCTAAAGGGAGCCATATACGCAGGCTGTCCCAAAAACATCCTCACCGCCTCCTGGGCAACGTCAGCGCCGGTGCGGGTCGATCATTCTAGCAGCTGGTGGTGGTGGCAAACCGTAGCTAGACATCCAAAGAAAGTCCGTAGCTCAGGATGATTAGGGGGTGGTGCAACGCCTCAAATAAGCACTTAGATCCATCTCGGCAACTGGTGACATGATCAGGCAAATGTACCTAGTGTCTGTGTAGCTTCAGACAAACCCCACGACGTTATGGTGTTTGAGGCGCTTTAAGAGTTGGATTCCCGCAACGAACTGCTTCATATGCTCTTTTCCTAGGTCTCTGAAGGCTTCGATTCTGGACACTCGCTTCCTTGCGTGCTCTTTCAAACCGATTGTACTGAGCACTTTGTCGACCTGACCGAACCGACCGTTGCCCAGCATCCCTTTTGGCTGGAAAAGAAGAGGCTCCCCTTGCTTAAAGTGGTAGTGCTTTCCATTTTCGCCTTTTTCTAGGTCCATAGACTTTGTCAGCACGATCAGATTTTCAACAGCGATAGCAAAACGATTTATAGCAGTACCAAAGGCAATTAATATTCGATCATACGTAGGTAACATGGTAGATAAGATACTATAGTAAGCACATTCGAGAAGTGTATTTTAAAAGATCTACTAACTTATGTAAGTACATCACGAACAAATCTCATTGAATTCTTGATATAGAGGTGCAAGCGCTCACGACGAGCATTGCGGCTTCAAACTCTCATCAACAATAGTCGAATATATGATGCTGTATTCATTTCTCATGCAATACGCATTGAGGAATCTATCTCTCTTCCATCTAGTTTGGGCAAGAGTGTTAAGTAACAAATATTCACGAACATAGTGTGACAATTGGAAGAAATAAGGAATTTTGCAAATCACGTCTTTTCTATAGGACGAAGGTAAATAGTAAAGACGTAAATACAATGTATGAAGCTTTGATTATTCCCCCGTAATCCCGAGGGATTGACAAAGATTTTGGGACGCAATATGTTTTGCAAGTTTGAAACTGTGAGATTCTCCTACTCCAGAAATACCGTTAAAAATGGCTTCACAACGCCACACGTCAAATGATACCCACTCTTTTTTATACTCAAGTTTTTCCCCGGAACAATCAGCGTACTCATGCAACAAGGAGGTATACCGCGGTATTGGGAGATTGCCAGGGACGGAAAGGGTCGTGCTTTGTACGCCATTTTCCTGCAAGGAACTTTCTGCCTTGGTGGAGTTATCCGTTGCTTCTCGACTGTCTTCTGAAGACAGATCGGTGCTCGCAGTGGAGCTCGGGGTTGGAGCGCGGTAGATATGATCAGGGCTAAAGGGCGTATCCGTATCAAGCTCTGCTACTTTTTCGTTGCGTAGCCTTCTGCAGCTTGACAGGATCTCAGACGATAGCTGGTCTAAGAAGGTTTGCAAGGTTTTGTCGTCCTTGGTGGCGCGAGCGGCTTTGATGCGACCGAAAAGCTCGGACCCAGGGTAGAAATCAACGTTGCCTCCCATATCTTGGCTAGGTCCTCGCCAGTATCTAGCTTCCACTTGTTCGATGACATCGTGAACAACTTTAGTCTGCAAAACCAAGAGGAACGATATCGCTTCAAATTACCTTTGGGTTGACAGTAGCGTGTCCTAAGTGCTCCTTTTGGATAGCCATAGCCAGATGAAACTGGACGATCGCTTTCGCAAACCATAGGTCGAAATCTACTCCATTATCTGGTCAGTCCATGTACTCTGTTACTCTGAAACGCACCAGCGTATTACCGTTAATGAAGAGGCCCATGTCCAACATTTCAATGTCTGGCGTGGAGTCTTTGGGCAACTGTTAACATCAAGCCATGAAAGATTTAGGTAGTACTACTTAATAAGCTCACGCCTTCGAATGCCTGTTCTAGTGGAGGGGTATCTTCGCTGCGGCGAGGAGAGCGTTTGAGCATTGCTGGCCTTTTCAATTTTGGCAGCATTAGGGAGTAGGATGGCGGTCTTGTAGAATGAAACGTAGAGAAATATAGGCCTTAACGGAACGATATATTCTAGCTAGCATAGTGGATCAAGTCAAAGAAGAATCCCTATTGTTAACGGACGGACAAACTTTGATTCTGGCAGCTCTTGAACCATCTCATTGATATTTAATGGCGCGAAATCCCCACACCCCCCTGGCTCAAGCAGCTAGGCCACACCAGCCGCCACAATGTCACATTCGTGACTGTCAACCACAGATCAACCATGAAGTGCCATCCGTCCCAAAAGCATCTTCATCGCCACCAGCGCAGGCTCAGGGCTGGTGCGGGTCGGCCACCTTTCTGCAGATGCGCCGCCACTCTCGTCTACATCTTCGCCACATAGCTGACTCAGCTGCCATGGTACTTTAAGGTACTTACTACTCTCACATCGTGTTGCCACCGGCACCTGCTCCCAGCACGGGCGCACCAATATTTTCGTGACTTTTACGACTGCTGTGGTTATATGCGAACTTAGGAAGACATAAGAAGACTGAGAAGAAGCCATCGCTGCCTGAACAATATAGTATCGTCCAGTGTTCCCGTATGTGTCTTTCCCAAGTAAAGTAAACATATTACACCGCTAGAATGCACAGCTTAAAGCTCTGTTTATCTACATAGACAACGTCTAACACGACGATATATTTTGAGCTTCTCCTTTCTTCTCTCGCTCCCGTCTTATCATGTAGATCTATTCGTCTAAAAATATCCATAGCCACAGGAGTATAAACCACAATAAGACAATGGCTACTCCTACGAGGCTGATGATACTAAAATGACGAGACAGGTGCCACACTGCAAGCCAGGTTTCAGAGCCCCGCATTGCCCCGCACCTCATGCCATCGCCTCGATCCCCACAAATTGGACTCAACTGACCGGTCCTTCATCTCTGCAGTTATTCGCGATCATATACCTATCCCATTGTAGCCTGCTGGAGATCGCCAGTTGTGCAAGAGCTCGAGGTTACCTTAGTAGAAAAAATCGATAAAAGTTTTCACCGGTAAGACAGAACGGCCAGGTAGCACTGCCAAATAAGATGCAGACTGCGGCGCAGTGCAGAATAACATGCAAGTAGCAACATCCGGTGAAGGTACTTTGGCTTACAGAACCTCAGAGCCAGGTCTAGCCTTGGCTACAAACATCGGGGCTTCTTCCCAACCCCATGCGCTGTGCTTCCAAGCCATCAGCTCTCTTTGCAAACAAACATTCACCCCATCGATTCGATAAAGTATTGCCATCAACGCAAGTCTAGGTCGGGTGTGGGTCGGCCATTTTGACTAAGGAAAGGGCGAGTTAGCGCATAACTTCTATAATAGACACGCCATCAGTCATATACACATTCTACTCTACACCGTGCTAAGACACTAATTTCCATGTACAAGTGACCCATAGCCTAACACTCGTCATGGAACGGCTTTCAACCAATGCACCGCTTTTATGCGTCTTTCACGCTCTACCGGCAGCCATACTGGATTACGCCTTCCCCAGGAAATATGCAGCTCCCTCACTAGCTGGCCATTCTTTTAGGCGATCTAGAACTAAGTGATGCCTCATAATGCTGTATCCAATGAAGCTCAAGCAAGCCTGTTGACTATACTCGCCACGCGGTTCGGCCATGGACCTTGCCACGTAGCTTTGTTGGATGGCCCAATGGTGCCAAGGTGCCAACCGTTCCGGTCAATTAGGCTGTCCGCTGAAATGGACCCCCATTAGTAATTTTCACTTTATTGCCGATGGGTCCTAACGTACATATTTAGGATTGAGATTGCGTTTCTCGAAATTGTGCATTGCATCAAGGCCTTTCCCAAGTATTTTCATCTTCTCTGTCAACCTCTTCCGTTGTATAGCCGACGCTGGACTTTCAGCTGCTACTAAGGTGATGAGTGAATCATCCATGTCAAGCACAGAATCGGTCGAGAATAAAGATGGGAGCCGCTGGAGGACACATTCCTCAATCAATACTGTACTGACCATTTGCACAAGATTCTCACGAGCAATCTATGAGACGTCAACATCACAAATATCGTCAAGATGGTTTAACGGTAAGACATACCTGGTAATATGCTTGCATGAAATCTGTGGCACAGGATGCAGCATACGCATCCATGCCGACCTCAAGTTGAGAAGAAATCTTCCGCTTGAATGACGCAGTGTCGAATGTATATGTCTGTTTTCCTGAAACAAGCCACCCATTCCCAAAAACTTCGTTGAAGGCGTGTTTGAGCTCTCTTTCTCTTCGTTCTTGCTGTATATCCTGGACAATCTCCGTGATTTTGTTGTTGTACGTTATGGGGTGTCCAACAAAGTGTGAGTGTAAGATCGCTGCCATTTTGACATCAACTTCGCGCTTGATTTTGTCCATTTCAGGATCTATCAAAAGAGAAAGCACCCTGATTTTGGTATCTTCATCCGAGACAGCTCCTAGGACTGTGTCAAGAACCTTGTAGGTGGCATTTATGATTACCTTGATGCATTCCATGACCAGACCTTTCCAGGGGCGACATTGTTCACGGAAGAGATCTCCAATAAACAGTGGATCAAAAAGCCCTAACAGCTCTCTTCCTCGACTTCGACGGAGGCGACTAGTTGCTTTTAGAAGGTAAAGCTCTCGGGTGATTTTCTTCACTTTATGCGCTGCGGTTTCCTCTTGGTTGTTTGAGTCAAGGCTTTGATCATCGTTATGACTTGGATCATCAGATCCAGATTCATCTTGACCATGTTGATTGCCATCATAGTTGAATTCATCATTTTTGTCGTCTTCTTCAATGTCATATGTATGCCCATGTTTTCGAATATCTTCTGCAAAAGTCGTCAATGTGTTCTGTATCACTGCACGAAGACGTTTTCGATAGTCGTGTTCAGTCATAGCATCTCCGAAAAAAGGATGGGTGTATGATCCATCGATGGCGTCCTTGAGATGTTCGTTGAATCTGCGGCTGATATCCAGAAGATACCTTCGCTGCTCGTTGATAGTGCTTCTAGAAGATCCCAGACTAGCTAGGCCTGCCTTGCATTCTCGAAGGCCCTCATTGATCTGGTGGATAACGCTCGGTAGTTGAGAGATAATGTGATCACGAAGAACTTCGCTGAGTCTCTCCTTGAGAAAATCAACCCCAAGGTGGTTTGCATGAACAGCAGTCCACACACCTTTCTCAAAAAATTCCTTCTCCTTTTTGTTTCTCTCTGTCAAACTCAAATTCCTCTCGGGATAATCACGGTTGCGGAGTACATGCCATCCGAGTTTGAAGCTGACCTCGTTATTCTGAGCGAGACTGACGTAAAAGCCCTCGCTTTCGGAGCCTGAATGGAGTGTATCTGGCTTCGTGATGAGGCCAAGTGTTCTCTGCCCCAATGGATCAATTTTTCGCGCGAGGCGTGTTACCACTTGGTTGTTGAAATCGTTCTTGGCAGATACAACCGCCAAAATTATGCTTCGTTCATTCTCCATGTACGAAGATACAAGAGATGTCACAACTGTGGCATCCGCATCTGACTGAGATTTGCTTCCTGCCTGATACAAGCCTGGAAGATCAACAAGTGTAAGATTAGGATGGTCAGGACCTGAGAGTTCAACCCGAAGGATATCTGAGCTGAATGTTTTCCCACCATCTTGTATGCCCATTTGAGCCTTGGCTTTCTCGATAGCATCAGCAAGGCTGTTATGTGCGATAAGTCGGACGCCTTCGAATTTTTCGAGCACCTGGATCCTTGCCTGCTCTTCTCTTTGTTCAGGAACCGAGTTTTTAACGATACTGAACTTCAGTGTATTCTTTCTGTGATGGCGAAGAATAACTTCCGTGGCAAATCGAGTACAAACTGTGTCTTTAGTGGGAAATGGCATTCCCGAGAGTGCTTCCAAAACCGAACTCTTCCCAGATGACTGCTCCCCACATACAATGATTTGAGGTAAGTCCACATACTTGCTGATGCCTTGGTATCGTAGCTCGTCGATTACGTCGAGCACTCTTTTCGTATCGGCAGATTCGAGAGGTAGTACGCTGCTCAAGCTTGAAGTCATGATCTGAGAGTGGCTTGTTTTCTGGCGAATTATACTTGTGTAGTGTATAGAGCGAAAAGTGAGTGTATCAAGAGATTCAAGCCATGTGAACCATCTTCGCTCAAATATGTAAAAAAAAAAGAGAGAAGATGAAGTCAAAAAACCGGTGAAGAAGGGAAATACTCACCGGATTTCATGCAAATAAATCGCATGCACCGGTCAAGAGCCTGATACGATGTCTTGGAAGAGCTGTGGACTAAGTCCGCGTAGTTTAAGCTTGTAGTGGAAGAGAATGGAATCTGACCGAAACGCATGATGTAACTTATGATGGCACAGCAGAAGAGATTTGCCAATGCCGAGAACCTCAAACTAGTTGCATGTGAAATTTCCTCCTCTTGACCGGAAAGACAAAGTCCTCCCACGGTAAAAAGGCAAACTTCCGTCTCAGGTGCGGGGTAATTCACTAACCACATGCTTCAATCGTATCATAAGTACGCGAAAATAACCTGAACAAGGTATGATTGAAGCAGCAATAAAATGGCTAGTTTGGCAAGCCTGCGATTGCT
This sequence comes from Dendryphion nanum, assembly GCA_020744415.1. Taxonomy (NCBI): domain Eukaryota; kingdom Fungi; phylum Ascomycota; class Dothideomycetes; order Pleosporales; family Torulaceae; genus Dendryphion; species Dendryphion nanum. Next base: position 271,868 of record JAGMWT010000024.1, on the reverse strand, counting down.
TTTGACGTTCTTTCTATGGCAGTAATGTAGCATTACCTATTAGCGCTGCTTTCTGAAAATGCATCTGATACAAGATATCGTCCAATATCTCATTTATGAGGCATTCAACTCGGCAATTCAGGTAGTCCACATATGTTCTGTAACAGCTTCGAGTACCATGTATGCTCCACTCTTCGGAAGTTGCTGGTAGCTCTCTATTTGTCACATAGAATAGGATCACCTTCTATCCGGACAGTAAGAATCAAAGCATGCCTGCAACACCAAAATTCATGGAATCCCGTCATCAAACTCACATCCAGTCATTCGGGTACTGAAATATAACGCTTGGTCAAAATATATGAAGAAGATTGCAGAAGCCTAATCAGCCAGATCTGTGAGCCATACACGCTACAATGGCATTAGCACGGCTATGTAAAAAAGGTAAGTATGGATGTGATTGAACGCTATACTTTGGTGTAGTAAATAAATGAATATAAAGCCTTTTGGACAGGAAACCAGTTCCACAATAGTCGAAGATTTGGGATATGTGATATAACAAGCTGACGGTAGCATTAACCAGAGTACAATCTAGAACAGAAACAGTCACTCAGCACTCTGTAACAAGAACCCGTGAGGATGGATCAGAGTTTCAATTTAGAAAAGACGAGTACGAGGTGGTGATCATTTCGATTTGTTGTGTTCACATCAATGCGGATCTAGATCTGGCTTCCGTCGTACCTGTTTTCTAGGCAACTCATTCTAGTTCAATCTTTCATATCTTAATTGACAAGCCCGTTTGGTTCTGTTTGGAAGCCTCTTTGCAATGATATCCCAATCCCGCTTAGATCCTGACTTCATGAAATTAACAAGCATTTGATCTTCGGCTGGCGACCATGGTCTCGGCGGCAATGGGAATGGCCCCCTTATCGAAGCATTTTTAGTTCTTGTAGCTGTTTGTGGAATGAGTGTATCATTGTGTAGGTGTATTCCATCTACGCCATGTTAGAGCTTAACACCATTAAGTTCGTTCAACTAACATTCGCCTAGCTCATATGGAACATAGTTCGTAGAGCGTGAAGCATTCCTAGAATCAGAACTGTCTGACTGAATTTCTCTATGTCTCTCAGGTCCACCTGCACCGAGATACTCTCGTGTTCTTTTGATACACATGGGTCTTCCAGAGGTTAAACCTATATGATTATAGGCTCCGGTATATCTGTCGAATATGGAGCGATTCTCATTTGGATTACTAATGGCTTTGTCGGCAACTTCCGCAATTTCCACGAGCCAATCTTCGGGTAGTACCTCATCTCTAGAGCAGGGTAACGTCGAAGAGTCTGTTGAGTGTTAGCCACATACGAGACATGATGCAAAATTTGCTTTCTGAACATATTCATACCTGTTATTTCTCTCGAGCTTAACACCATCGATTGGTTTGCTTGCCACTTTTCCGCTTCGTCTCTTAGCCGTCGGAGGGCATGCCATTCTCCTTCGCCGTAAATAAGCGGCAAAAATACCCCAAGAATCCCTAGGAGACAGTATGCCTTATCCTCCTTCTTCGATGTTGTGCGCTGAGCTGCCCAGCTCATGCGCTCCTCGATGCTGAATTCGGATAGACTTGCTTGACTCCTCAGTGCTGCGAAAGGGATCTTGGTAACCTGATGAATTTCTTGCTCGAGCGTAATTTTGTCGCCGAGTCGCGTACCCTCGTTTGAGAAGAACTCAACAATGCCTGGCGCAAGAAGCTCTTGCAGCGTCCATCCTCTCTTCAGCCATCGGCTATGTTGGAACGCACTTTCCCATGTTATCCGGGACGCCTGAGTATCGATGACTTCCCCTGGCGTATGAACATCAGACAGGAACACGTAACACCTCACTGCTCCCTGATACCAGCGAAACATCGAATTTATTGCGGTACTGAGCTCATCACTGGTTGACTTGTCAATACAGCAGGTATCCACCCAGGAATACTGGACACCATCCTCCGCCGCTTTGTCTACACAAAATTGGATTTTGGCATAACCGCTCTTCTCCTCTCCAATACCAGCCATGAGCTCCTGGTATGTTACTTCCTGGCCTTCGGTCCACGTGTGCGAGAGTATAGAATATGGCGGAACATCGTCATCGTCAAAGGACGTCAACTGAATATGATGGTGATCTGTCGAGCGACTGAGAAGACGCATGGCTCATCACACAGCTGATCTCAGATCTCGTTCACAAGTGTAACAACAGAATCTGGCTGCAAGGTGGCAGGATTTGAAAGGTGAGAGGTTGCCACTAGTGATGGCTTAGCCACACTCAAACACGGACTTCATTGCTATTGGGCCATCCAACAAAGCTACGTGGCAAGGTCCATGGCCGAACCGCGTGGCGAGTATAGTCAACAGGCTTGCTTGAGCTTCATTGGATACAGCATTATGAGGCATCACTTAGTTCTAGATCGCCTAAAAGAATGGCCAGCTAGTGAGGGAGCTGCATATTTCCTGGGGAAGGCGTAATCCAGTATGGCTGCCGGTAGAGCGTGAAAGACGCATAAAAGCGGTGCATTGGTTGAAAGCCGTTCCATGACGAGTGTTAGGCTATGGGTCACTTGTACATGGAAATTAGTGTCTTAGCACGGTGTAGAGTAGAATGTGTATATGACTGATGGCGTGTCTATTATAGAAGTTATGCGCTAACTCGCCCTTTCCTTAGTCAAAATGGCCGACCCACACCCGACCTAGACTTGCGTTGATGGCAATACTTTATCGAATCGATGGGGTGAATGTTTGTTTGCAAAGAGAGCTGATGGCTTGGAAGCACAGCGCATGGGGTTGGGAAGAAGCCCCGATGTTTGTAGCCAAGGCTAGACCTGGCTCTGAGGTTCTGTAAGCCAAAGTACCTTCACCGGATGTTGCTACTTGCATGTTATTCTGCACTGCGCCGCAGTCTGCATCTTATTTGGCAGTGCTACCTGGCCGTTCTGTCTTACCGGTGAAAACTTTTATCGATTTTTTCTACTAAGGTAACCTCGAGCTCTTGCACAACTGGCGATCTCCAGCAGGCTACAATGGGATAGGTATATGATCGCGAATAACTGCAGAGATGAAGGACCGGTCAGTTGAGTCCAATTTGTGGGGATCGAGGCGATGGCATGAGGTGCGGGGCAATGCGGGGCTCTGAAACCTGGCTTGCAGTGTGGCACCTGTCTCGTCATTTTAGTATCATCAGCCTCGTAGGAGTAGCCATTGTCTTATTGTGGTTTATACTCCTGTGGCTATGGATATTTTTAGACGAATAGATCTACATGATAAGACGGGAGCGAGAGAAGAAAGGAGAAGCTCAAAATATATCGTCGTGTTAGACGTTGTCTATGTAGATAAACAGAGCTTTAAGCTGTGCATTCTAGCGGTGTAATATGTTTACTTTACTTGGGAAAGACACATACGGGAACACTGGACGATACTATATTGTTCAGGCAGCGATGGCTTCTTCTCAGTCTTCTTATGTCTTCCTAAGTTCGCATATAACCACAGCAGTCGTAAAAGTCACGAAAATATTGGTGCGCCCGTGCTGGGAGCAGGTGCCGGTGGCAACACGATGTGAGAGTAGTAAGTACCTTAAAGTACCATGGCAGCTGAGTCAGCTATGTGGCGAAGATGTAGACGAGAGTGGCGGCGCATCTGCAGAAAGGTGGCCGACCCGCTCCTGCCCTGACCTTTGTCCCTAGAGATTGAGGCTTTCGCAATATGGGGAAGAACTTCGGAAAATCAAAGCGTTAGATAGTGTACCAGGTGCTTTGCCAGGAACGTACGGGTTCAAATATACAAAGGCCACCGCTCGCGACAGTGGAGATGACATTTAGCTCTAGAGAGCACGCATGAGCAGCATTGCCACCTTCCAAGTTTATCTCAAGCACTCCACGGCTCTAGTAATTGCAGTGCTCATGTAAGGATCCGGCCAAGATATGGCAGTACAACGGTTGTATCACCCAGCCGTCCAGAGCCTTTCCATGTTTGTATATCCTAGCCGTAACCATCGACCCGCCGAAGAACAGACTTAGATCATGATACTCGGAAAGATGCCAATCTTTGCCCTGCACGACCATACTACTAGGATCCATCCACCCCCTTTAACTGAAAGGACATATTCGCGTTCCGTTGCGCGAGCTCATTCGGCTGATGGTCGGTCTATCGATCGGTCGCAATGGGCCCGAGAAGCATAGGGACGAGGTAGGCGTTCGTTCGTTTGTTCAGTCAGTAGAGGGATCAACGGTAGGCTTCAAGCATTTTGGGTGGTGAATGCTACTGGGGTAGACAGAGCCATACATTGGTCAAGTGTCGTGAATTGTACACGAAAGCGGATCGTGAGCTGATGCCAGGGTTGTCTTCCCTGCTCCTAATCCGGGTCGGATTATAGGATAGTCCGAATGGTCAGCCTACGCCGCTGCACAGCCACAGACCTATCGGTCAGCGTTCACGTGCGTTACAGAACGGCGATTATCTAAGTGCGGGGCTGTCTCGCACTAGCCGAGCTTGGCGATTGCATCGGTTGGAGGTACTGATCCGCGTGGCGACCCTGCGTGAAAATCAGTGCCACGGCGGACGCAAGGCTGGGGATGGCTTGTGAAAATCGTGGTGGGGTTCTAACTTCCGATAGGAGCTTTGTATCAATATCGTAGGCAGTAGCAGCGCCAGAAGGGCGCTGTAGGGACGATACGTGATTGCATCGCAAACAGAGTCCCTGTACAGATCATACAAAGAGACGGCGACGCAAGTGTAATTTTTAGGTACGAACGGTTAAGAATGTACAGAAATAGCCATGGCATACAATCTTCAGGTACGTATACCAAATATCAACGCGTGTAGTGATTTCCAGCTGCTCGAAGTGAAGGTACTGCTCGCTTATCCCTGGAGTGCAGCTATCCCGGCCCGGAGGGGTAGACCTTATACGTACCTGAAGATCGTATGCCGTGGCTATTTCCGTACATTCTTAGCCCCTCGTAGCTAAAAATTACATTCGCATCGCCGTCTCTTCGCATGGTCTGTAGAGAGACTTTGTTTGCGATACAATCACGTATCGTCCTCACAGCGCCCTTCTGGCGCTGCCACTGCTAACAATATTGTTACAAAGCTCCTATCAGAAGTTTAGAACCCCACCACGATTTTCGCGCGCGCGTGTGTGTGTGTGTGTGTGTCTTCTATTATGGCCATGCACCCGGAGGGTATGGGCCGTTACTATGTGCTAGCTATACACCTTACTACCTTACAATCTCTCCAGTTCAGAAGCCAACCATGAGACCTTCTCGTCCACTGCCTAACGCCATGCTCAACCAAGGAAAGAGAATAAAAGAGAGTAATACAAGTACCGTCGAGTAGGGAGTGTAAGAAGCGAGCCTAGAATGTGTTCTCAGGGCCTCGTATCCGCAGGGCACTTCCAGCGTCGTGCGCTTCTTAACCGCCGGCGCACTGGCTGAGGCTTGTGTCGGGGGAGGCTCGCTATGTGTTGGATTAGGAGGTTGGTGACGGTATCCGCAAGAGCCTTCGCTCATCCGCCTCTTCTTCTGCGCTTGTCGTGTCTTGCTCGCTTGCTTGCAGTCGTCCAGTCTCTTTTGCGTATTGGATCGTGGCTCGGACCGCGTCCATGTTGGGTTTCCAGTGCCCCATCGGCCCATCGATGGGAGTGCCTCCTTCGTGTCTGCTCGAATAGCCTCCCAGCGCGTACGACAAGTCTCCAAACCTGTCTCCGTGTTCCTGCCTCATCTTTGCCCTCTGCTGCCTCCACCTACTACAGGAGAAGAGGAAGTGCGGTATTGATTCCCTCTGTCCACAATCGCATTCAGTTGTCTCTGCCGCTTTGATTTTGTACAAATACTCCTTGAGGAACGTCTTGCCCGTCCGTAGCTGCGTGAGGATGGCAGCCTCGGTGCTACTCAGCTGCTGGAACATCTCCGCCGACTTGCCCGTATGCAGCGCTGCATCGATCTTCTTAGTGAACTTGCCCGTGTCTGCTCTTACTGGTGCGGGTGATCCTGTTGTGATGTTGGCCTTGTTAAACGCTAGGCGCATCATATACCACGGGATCCCCTCCCGCTGCGGTGGCTGCTCGCTCTCTGGCCTTGTTGCTGCTTTGGCTAGCTCGTCCGCCTTCTCGTTTCCCTCGATCCCCGAGTGCCCTGGAATCCAGTGCATCGTGACGTTGTTCATCCTGAGCTTCTTCGTGATCTCCGCCACCACTCCCTGGCACGCACTGGCCCTCCAGCTCCGTACGGATAGCAGCGCGCGTCCGAGAAGATCCGTATGCTGGATGCGTGTACCTGCCGTCCTGCACTGTCAAGAGCCATGCACGTCGGGTCCCACGGCCAGTTGGCCGCCTCGCTGATGGCTAGGAGCTCAGTGAGGTGCGCGTCTGCCTGCTCGGAGCTAGCCACCGTCTTCGAGATGCGTGCTTTGGACGGAAGCGCGTATATGCCAATTCCTGCCCTGCCGTTGCGCACCGAAGCATCCACGTAAATGTCTACCTGTCCTGACTTGCGCTCTTCCACTGCCGCTTTCGCCTGCTCTTCGGCATCGCTCACCACCACTTCGGGTCGAGCCACCCACGGCGGGCATGCATATGGCTTGACCGCCAGTACTTCGTCCATCTGCACCTCCTTGCACATCTCTGCTATTCGGTGCAGCGGCGACCGGTGCCGTCTGCAGAGCCTCTGTCGCTTGATCATCCAGTGCGGGTGCGACTGGCCCAGCTTGTGGATAGACACCCAGAACGAGATCGCCTAGCATTTAATGGTAAGGAGAATAGCCTTGATCAAGACCTATACGAAATCGCCACGCCGGAGAGAGCGTCCGCGAAAACGAAAGTTTTTTGACTCATTTACCCTTGTCTAGCCTGCCTAGGTCTGCGTAGAGGCTGCCTAAGTTGTTGACTGTAGTGAGTGTTGATGTATGCTCTGGTCCCCATGCTTTCTCCTTTCCTCGCAATGCGCGCTGGTACATTTCCTCTGCCTTGTCTAGCTTGCCTAGGTCCGCGTAGAGGTTGCCTAAGTTGTTGACTGTAGAGAGTGTTGATGTATGCTCTAGTCCCCATGCTTTCTCCATTCCTCGCAATGCGCGCTGGTACATTTCCTTGGCCTTGTCTAGCCTGCCTAGCTTTGCATAGAGGTTACCTAAGTTGTTGACTGTGTCAAGTATTGATGTATGCTCTGGTCCCCATGCTTTCTCCTTTCCTCGCAATGCGCGCTGATACATTTCCTCTGCCTTGTCCAGCCTGCCTAGTTCTGCATAGAGGTTGCCTAAGTTGTTGACTGTAGAGAGTGTTGATGTATGCTCTGGTCCCCATGCTTTCTCCTTTCCTCGCAATGCGTGCTGGTACATTTCCTCGGCCTTGTCCAGCTTGCCTAGCTTTGCATAGAGGAGACCTAAGTCGTTGACTGTGTCAAGTGTTGATGTATGCTCTAGTCCCCATGCTTTCTCCTTTCCTCGCAATGCGTGCTGGTACATTTCCTCGGCCTTGTCCAGCTTGCCTAGCTTTGCATAGAGGAGATCTAAGTTGTTGACTGTGTCAAGTATTGATGTATGCTCTGGTCCCCATGCTTTCTCCTTTCCTCGCAATGCGTGCTGGTACATTTCCTCTGCCTTGTCCAGCTTGCCTAGGTCTGCGTAGAGGTTGCCTAAACCATGCATAGCCCACAGCAGTACGTCAACCTCTTTCTGTTCTTCAAATCTGTCCCCTATACCCTTCTTGATTGTGACTTCACACGCCCCTGCATGAGGGAGAAGGCGCGCCTGCGTTTCCCAGTAATCCTTTGTATCATTCATAGGCACTGCTAGCCCTACAGCAGTAACTGCCACCCAAGATAACGCTGCTCGCTGATTCTCATCTTGAATGTGAAGCGCCCACTGGTGTACTACCGGATGCGTTGCGTAGCCTGATTGATCCTCCATATCTTCCACCAGAGAGTAGCTTCGAAGTACCGCAATAGCCTTGATAAAATCCATCTCTCTATGCGCGATCTCGCCAATCCATATCGACATTTGCTCTGCAGCTATAGCTGAGCTTCGTGATGCAGCCGCAAGCAGTCCGTACCACAAGCTTCTATTGTCCAAGTGCGCCCATAGAAGAAGCAAGTTCGCCGCTGCTTCGCTCCTAGACCGGACAGCCGCAAATGATATCATCCACGTCGTCGCCACGCTGCCATTTGTGTAGTTCCGCAGCGGCGCTTTCCTGCTATTCTGCTCCTCCATAAGCTCTCTCCACTGCTCCTTATACAGTCGAGTGTATGTTTCGAAGCCCGTCACATTCTCGCTCATGTACGCCGCAGCCTGCGCGAGGGCTAGTGGCAGCCCATCGAGCAGTGCCAGCAGCTCGTCACCCTCTTGTCCTGCATTTTCGTTAACACTACATATACTATCATTGTAATCAGAGCTTGATACACTCACCAACAGGCTTCCCATACCATGCCTCAAATATGGCCCGCGCGTGATCACTGTCTACCTTCCTCGCCTCCCGCTGCGCTCCAAGCTGTCTGAGGTGGGGAAGCCGAGTCGTGATCAGCACCGCCCCATGGTCAGCTCCAGGCAGGTAATGCTCGATATCGTATGCTTCAGCATCTTCTTCGCGCTGCCGGTCATCTCTGTCTATGTTATCCACCACCAGCAACCAGTCTTTGTTATCCGGTATAGCCAGCCAGTCGAGGACGTCCTTGACCGCCGCATCGACATCACCGCCTTGCCCAGCAGCATACTTTCTGCTAGCCTCAGGGACTTGCCCTTGTAGGATGCGGCTCGCATAGGCCGCGAGGCTCTGCTTGAGGCTGCTTTCACTGCTCCCATCAAGCCACAACACTGCCGAGAAGCTGTCCTGGTGCCGTCGAGCAAAGTCGGCCGCCAACTGTGTCTTGCCCATACCACCAAGTCCATGTATCACCATGGTCCGCCGTCGGCTTGCCTGTCGCTGTGGTAACAGTTCTCGCTCCAGTGCCTGGGTGTCCTGAAGCCTGTCCGCAAACTTCCCCACTGGTACACCTTTCAAAACAAACGGGATATGGTATTTACGAAGCTCTCCTACCGATTCCGTCTCTGCCACCTCGGCTGCTGGAATCAGCGACAGGACCTCCTTTGCGCACGCCGCTGCTGTTGCTGCCGCATATGGCTGCCATGCCTTGTTCTTGTGCGAGTCGGCGTAGTCGCAAATGCCCCTAATCACGAGGCATGGGAAATCATTCATCAAGCCGGCTGCCTCCATCTCGAAACACAGCACTCCGCCTAGTTCTGCGCTTAGTCGGTCCCGAGTGACCCCGTCTTTCATCACTTGGTTGCCGGACGCAATCGTGCCATAGTGAACCACGACCTCTTCTTCATGCTTTCGGGCCTTCCGTTGTATGACCCTTTCCTTACTACACTGTTCGCAAGATGCTTCCCCACCATGATTGTAGCTTGCTTCGAATAGAATGTCGAGGCCTGCCGCTGTGCGACTGAAGTCTGGCAGTCGGTCAAAGAGAGCAAGATGCGCTGCGAGATTGCTTTGGTTTCGATGCCGGTCGGCTCGTACATGCGACACTGCGCTCAGCAACACTTTTGGTGGTGCGTTTAGGGACCCCGTCCGTGTCATATGGCCATGCCGTCCCGTCTTCCCAAAGTCATATTGCACCACTCCGCCATGCTGTTTGTATGGTTGGCTGATCACAACATCTCCGAGTCGTATATCTGTCTCCGCACTCGGAACCCCACCGCCTACACCAACCATCAGCCCAAAGCGTATTGACTTGAATCTGATCAACATTCGTGTCGCCGCTACGGCCGCTGGACCGGTGCCCATCTGCCCAGCCGGCAGGCATGTCAGGACGACATTGTGGCTGCCGATGCGACCGAGCGTGTAGAGGTTCGAATCGAAGCTATCGTGGAGCGGTTCTTCATGTTTCTCATCTAGTATTGCCTGCGCAGCGGCAAGCTCGATGGGTAGAGCGCAGACCCATCCTACCGTGTACTCGGTTGCTTGAAGGCGGCGCGGGGCCATGAGAAGCCTATTGATGCGGTCGTGGTATTACTGTTAACAGAAGGCGGTTCGCATCGTACAAAGCGCCGGAGCAAAGGCAGTTGCCTTGCGATGAAGACAGCCTCGTCCATATTGTAGACTCAGCTCTGCGAGGCTGGCGCTTAACACTGTTCTTGAAGCCAAGAAAGCTGAGGTGCGATTTACAGCGCACGGACGGATGGCACAAACCACCATGCGCTTGCCAACAATTAGAAGACATATCGGTCGCCCACATCGACTGTTATGCAAAGGTCAAAGTGGGAACGGCGGGCTTACGGAGATATGTCACTCGAAGTACCTCTACTACTCAAACACTCAAACACACTCTTGACATAATCAAGGTGGCGCGCTAGTGGGCAAGACGGCCGACCCGCTCCTGCCCGGACCTTGTTTGTGCGCTGTTGTTTGGCGCGGATGAAGACAGAAGTCGGGGAAGAAGCCTTGCGCCACAGATAGCGTGTACACGGAGGCTGAGAAGGAGGGTTCCAAAACTGGGCGTCGAAACTGGATCCACAGCGGGTGGCGAATCTACGGAAATTAAACCAACTACAGCCAGGCTATTATCCGAATCTTGACCCGTTATATAGATAGGCAATATCATTTTAGCTGGGTAGTAGGCTTTGCAGGGAAGATAATTACGTTCTGGATTTTAGGGCATCGCATGCCGTCTATAATCAATACTTTATTAACAACTGTTGCTGTTAATAGTATTTGTTTTTCCCCAGTATTTGTAAATCAACCTTAAAATCAATTTAATCAACGCTCCACCTAAGAGAATAAAACCAGCCGTTGTTAAACCGTAACAACATCCTATGTACCAAAGGCGGAGTCCGACCATTCTCGTATACACCTGAGTAGATTCTCATGAAAGCGTGGGAGACGATTCTGCACTAGCTCCAGGCGAGGGCATGGCCATCGGAGCAGCTAATCGGCGTACCAGGATGTTTGCATTGCGAGCGATAGGTGAGGATGGATGGGCGGGAAGAGTTACTGGTAGTGTTTCGAGAGTTGGAGAGGTCGTCACATCCCGGAGCTGACCGGAGGTGTATTCGAGCATGGCCCTGAATACAAGTTAGGAAGCTAGGACGAGTTAAGCAGAATAAGTAGCCATAAAAGGTGTGGATACCTAGCGTAAGCGGTGGGCGTGGCCATCGGATAGCACGACGATCACTTGGGAGATGTTATGGAGTTGTGGAGGAAGCAGTGGAGATTTTGCCCCGCCCGATGAGTAGATCACTTGGCAGTCGCCTTACCGAACTAAGTCAAGCGTCCAACATTGGGTCCTTCTGGGTTCCGCCACATGTGGCTCAGTCTTCTATCCATGACCATTTCCTCTCACACCACCATCTAATCCAGCATATCTCGACAAGTCCTTCGACAAGACACACGCGGTAGATAAAGAGTGTTGAAAAAGGAGGATATACATCTCGGACATTCTTTTCGTCGATTACTGGTCCTCGTTTGGCCAGTTACCGCTGCACGGCGGCCCGTACGGTCACCGCATCGTCGCGCCGGAGCCGTACAGAAGGCGTGCAACGGGCTACCTTAGGCGCGAGCTGCCTTGCAACCCTACCCTTCAATGCCACCCACTGGCTTTCGATAACCTTATGCCTCTCACCTACATTATTCATTCTCAGCCTGGTGTCCGCAACAGCGCCCATCGAGTTACGCTCGTGAGAAGTTGGCCGTCTAGTGCAGTCCGACGCTGAGGGTTTAGCCGAGACAAGTCCCGAGACGAACATTGTGGCCTAGGCCATCGATCGCCCGCTAAGCCTTGCTATTGGTTGATATTACGATGAGATCGAGATCTCATAGCTCCCCGCAGATTACTACGTTTACATATACCTGCCACTGCCGCACACGAGTTGTGGCAAGTCCTAAGCCTTAATCTCGTCCTTCGTCCCCAAACCCGCTTGCTGGTTTTTGACTAGCTACATGAATCGGAATCGGGCTGTAAGCAAAGTGTACTTAGTTGTTAACTAATCCCTTTGTGGTTGCCTATCTTTGATTGTATTACTTGAACTCGAGTCTTGGAATCCTAGTCTAGGCCGCCACCTGCCCTACATGACCAACCTGGCATTGCAGCTAAAGCGGTTAGGATTGTTAGAATACCTAGATATACTCATCGCGGAGGGCTTTGACACGTGGGACACGGTACTAGATATTACAGAGCCGGATTTGTAAGTTGCCACTGCATTGCATGGTTCGCAAAAGATTCACACATATCATAGGAATTCCCTCAATGTTAAGATAAATGACCAAAAGGTAATTAAGCCAGCCAATTCATTTCAGGACTTCTGTCATTGCTATTAGAGTTGCGTTATCTTTGGCACGCTGACTTTGAGCTATCGACAGAGGCTTCAACGTGCCATCACAAAATCCCGCCGTTGGGATCAGACTGAGCGCCCTACCAATGCGCGTACAAAACGGAAGTACACGCGACGTCCCAAGGTCAGTATTGTCTTTATGCGCCATTTGATGCCCATGTCTACAAGCAACTCACAACCTTGGAATATTGCTAACCCAACCTAGCCGGACAAGCATGCACCGGAGCGACCCCTGACTGCTTACGTTGCATTCTCTAAACGTTAGTAACCCTGCTCAACTGTACATGTAGCATTGTTAACAGAGCGTAGATATAAGGGATATTTTAGAAGGCCAAGAAATATCTTTCACAGAGATTGCTAAGATTATTGGGGCACGATGGCAGTGTTTATCAGTGGATGCTCGAGAAGCGTATCAATGCCAGGCCAATGTTGCAAAAGAACAATATTCAGTAGACCTAGCAGAGTATAAGAAGTCTTCTAAGTACCATGCATACAAAGTGTATCTTAAGGGTTTCAAAAAAAACCATAGTAAGCTGTATTTATCCGTTAAATAGTCGCTTGTGAATACTTTGCTAAAATTCAATACCAGATCTTAACGATAGGAATTCTGCATTAGAGGCACAGATAAGGACTTCGATTCCTTATAGTATTCATGAGGACGGCCACCGAAAACCAACCAGAGCACTCGGTTCAGTAGAACTGGGTTCTGCTACAGCAGAGCTCGACCAAGTGTTATTAAGCTCAATCATGGATCTCCCCCGAGTGTGTGGATATTCATACCCGTCGATATCAACATCTTCATGCAATCCTACTTTTTGCAGACCCAACTCCACTCACTTAACGGATCTCGGCTCACTTGTGTCGACATCGCCAAGGCCTACAACTCCAAATCACAGAGGATTACTTGCTTCGGTCTCCTACACTTCACACGATACAAGATCCATCGATTTGCCATTAAGCCAATCCTTTCATGGACTAACATGCGGAAGCGGGAGCTTGACCTTGGAAGGTAGCGGTGGGTATGCCTGTGCGAGTTATGCAGACTCATCTCCATTGATCAATAGTTCAAAGCTGCTGCAACCAATGCCAATACTCGGACCTGCGCCATGTCCGTTTGATCAACCTACTCAGGCGCATTCGCCTACGCAGCAGGCTGTGGAACTTCGTCAATTCTCTCCATTTTTAGCATTAATAAGAGCTGGAGAACTGGCCAGAATCACTGATGCCAGAATTGTAGAGAGTTAGGATTCCCTCTGGGCTCTGGTTGTTCTAGGGTATGGTTCTACAGAGGGTTGGTGTGGGACGAAAAGCAGTTTGACATCTCCGGTCCTCCAAGGCTGATTTCATTAACTAGTACATAAGTTAATGCAGTCATTAAGGTATAATAAAATTCCCAACTTTCGAAGTCTTCAAAGCTGTCTTGATTCATGGTCTAAAAGACATGTATATAGCACTCATGCAGGGTCCGGTGAACTCTCTTCACTTTCGCCCGGCTCGCTCATTGCACCAAGTTGCATCTTCTCGTACTCTCTGACCATCCTATTCAGCGCCGACCACTCGGGGCTTTCGTTAATTTTGATGATCGGCAGTGGCCAAGATAAGATCGCATCCTGTGTGAGTGACGGCATATCTACTTCAGTTGGGGGCATGGTGTATTTAAGCAGCAACTGGACATCCTCCGGGCGCATGATGTTCTGCAAGCCGTAGTACACCAAAGTGCAAATGTGATGGTTCTTTGCCTGACTGCAGAGACCGCTTGCGCAGAGTATAAAGGTGGAGCGGAGGACTTCTTGGGCGGGCAGGCGTTGGCGGGTATTTGTTTGTTCATCGGGGTTTAAGTTGAGGATGGATGCGCTAAGCTGCCGGATGCTTGAATTCACGAAGAAAACATCCAGTCTGTCAAAACTATGTCGCAGGTAGTACAGCCGTGAGAGCGTTTCTATATGCATCTTTGCTTGATATAAGGCATCTTCTAGTGTCTCATCTACGGATGCCTCGATTTTTGAAAGTGGACCCGTGTTGTTTGGGATGTGAGGGGCAAGGAGGTCGGCGATAGTACCGCAGTACTCTAGACTGCGTAGAAGATCAGAAAGTGAAAAACAAGCAATAGAGATGTGTAGTGATTGAAAGAGGAAACTTAACGACTCACTGCAACCCGAAGTGAAAGGGTAACACAATCTTGGAAGGCGTTAGCGGCTCTGGCAGTGATTGAAACCAGGCATCAAGTCTAGATTTGAAAGACACGGATTGTTCGAGAGATAGTGTCCTGTCCGACTTCGAATCAGAACGGCCGAAGGCATGTAAACCAATAACATTAATCAAGCTTCGTAACCCACACTTCGCCCTTACACAGTGGCACAATTGTAGCGGTGTCAGTTTCTCCTCGAGAGGGTACCGGAGATAAATTTCACCATACCACGTAGCATCATCTAGAAGCGGGTCTTCTGGAGGCTCCTCAAGGTATGGCGGTTGATAGAAGTAGTAAGTAACCGTGGCCTGCCAAGCGTAAAGTGACCATGCGGTCCAAATGCGCGCTTTGTGCATAGGTTCGCTTTTAATATGTCCAGATTTCTTGAATAACTGAAGATCATGGGCCATGCCCAGTCCCTGTACTGTGTAGGTCAATCCTACTTTGTTGATGGCATTGGAATCTGAAATTACATTCAACAGTTGTGATGCATGAATCGTTATCAGCCGACTTTGGCCACTCACGCTCTCCAGTGGTATCCGTGGCATCCGCCTTCCTCACTTCTTCGGTCAGAGCCGGATGGGCGATTCTTGCTCTACTTGTTCGTATGACCACGCAGACTGGAATGTACACGACCATGCTGTTGGCACACCTGCTGCATACGGGTAGCGCGGTGCGGTTAGGGCTCCCTCGGCTCGTTTCAGGCTGCCATCTGCCCCTCGCCAACGCCAAGCCTGGAGCGTCAAACCTTCTCGCCAACTAACCGCTTTCTCAATTCGACTTCGCGCCGACACTCCTGCATCCATCCTTCGATCCCGTCATCATATATCCAGCGCTGCACTGCGCGTTACGCTTCTCTCTCTCCATGCCTATGGATCCGCGACCCAATTCTGCTCCCGCCAAGAATAACAGGCGCCAACCCACAACTGGACCTCGAAAGAAGAAGACCCCCATCGTGAAGTCCACACGGCTGGCACTCGAAGTAGCGCACGACTGCAACACATCCAACCACCTCCCACCCCTCTTGCACCCACTTCTCAGCCGGCCCGCACCAAATAGAAGCGCCCGCAAGAAGACTCTAAGGCTAAAGTCGACGAGCCAGAAGGCCTGCGCCCTTCAGAAGAACCCCAAGAACTCTCTCCCCGGCCCCGGCCTGTCCAACTACCTCCCACCCCTTCTGCACAAAGGCGCAGGAGCCTACGCCTCCAAGATGCCGATCCTATCCAGACAACGCCTGACTCCGTTCAGCAGGCGAAGTCGCGAAAGCGACCTCGAGAAGACGAAGTTTCACTCTCCCGCTCTTCGCCCGAGCCGTTTCTAAAACGAGTACGAACATCAGTTAACGATCCACTCAAGTGGAAGACAGTTAGTGGGGCTCGGGTTGACTACTGGAGGGAGACTGGAGCCTGGCCGACAGAAGAACAAGAGGCAACAATGAATCGTTTTCGCGAGCTTGTCGATCATGCGCGTGCAACAAAACAATCGCTGAGCCGTAAACGCTCAAACGCCTCCTTAGCCTCGGAAACAACCTCGACATAGATTATGAGCAGCATGTCGCGGGATCAGAAGTGTGCTCCGTATAGGCATCCACTGTTTCAACGTCAACTGAAGGAGTGTGGCAGCTTTAAGGGTGATCACGAACTCGGCATTGCAGCGGAAGGCAAAAAACTTTGCCAGCAGCTCCTGAAAGAACCACAGCCAGCGCCTCAACATACTCTTTTCTCCGATGATGAACTGTTCAAGAAGACGTGTAAAAGGATCAAGGGCGAGAACGAGACAAAAGTGGTCCGCGATATTTCGCAGCTCATTGTTCCGTCAGCTGAGATACTGGCTGACAAGGGGGCCAAACACCTCGCCATTCTCCGAGAGAATACCAACGCATGCTGGACCAATTCCATCCCTTTCATCAATCCTCCTGGTTCTGGTTCTCGTTCTGGACCTCGACCGCAGCCAGATTTTGGACTTGGGTTCGATAGAGATGCTTTTAATCCCGAACAGCTGCAAAAGCTTCAACCTTTTCTCGGCGACCTCCTTGCTGATTCCTCCTTTGCAGCCACGTATCAAATGTATTTTCCATTTCTCACCAGCGAGGTGAAGTGCGGAGACGGCGAACTTGATGTTGCTGATCGACAGAATGCTTACGCTCAGTCTGTCATCTTGCGCGGTCTGTACTCACTTTTCCAGCTGGTTGACCGAGAGAATGAACTGCATCGAGAGATTAATGGCTTTTCAATATCTCATAACGACGAGGATGTGAGAATCTGGGGCCACTACGCCGTTATTGATGGAAAAGATGTCAAGTTTTACCGGCATTTGATCTCGAAGTTTATTTTCGCGCCATCCGGGGAAGGGGATCAGAGGTGGAAAGCCTACAAGTTCGTCAAAAATGTTTACGACTTGTGGCTTCCCAAGAACTTTGAAAGAATATGCTCCGTCATCGACATGCTACCGGCTGCTTTGAACTTTGATGTCCCCGGGCTGGATCTGGCCTCTTCACGCTCAGGACTGTCCCAACAACTTGAAGATTACAGCTTCGCCGATGAAGGAATAATACCGAATAGTCAACCAAGCGTCCAGCCAATCACTCCAGACACCACGATCAACGCTGGGTCCAGCAACTCCAAGAAGAAAAAGACAAAGTAACGACTTGCACTCACCATTCACGTCACGCTCGGTTGTATCTCTTGCGTCAGGTATCACACGCCAACTGCGAATCCAGCGTAGCCGCACAAGCAGTGACGGGTATCCAGTGTTTGTGACGCAGGCGGCAGTACCCTCACTATCCACAATCGACGAGAAAGGAGTGGGACCGTCGAACAAGGTGGATGTTACTATATGGACCGATTTGCCTGTAGAGATTAGCTTGGGCGCTACGTAGTTGAGCAAGAAGTTTGAGGGTGGCAGATGTCGACCTGGCTGGAGGGTTTATCTTTGCATTCTCCTTTAAATAGAAACGTCCTCGCCTACCCATTCATTCTAAGCGCATCGTTCACATCTGCAGCCTCGTGCCGGTCAACACACAGCTTCTTGAATTAATGTTCTAGAAGACGGAAAGATGCTCACAATTTACTTATTTCTAAAAGAAACATCAAGCTTAGAGCCTCAAAAGCTATTTTTGAAAATCTGAGTGTGGTCGCTGGGACGAGCGAGTTTCAGACGGAGGCATTCCACCTTAGAAAACGGATGCAAGGCGCGGTTGAACTAATTAATGTCCACTATCTTTCTCTAAGAACGTAGATGACCTGTCTTTCGTATGTTGTAGCCCTTCTAATTTTCTCCTGATCTCGACTTCTTCCCCATCCAGTCGCTGTAGTCGCAAAAGTCTGTTCTTCCAATTTCTTATCCTGTCATGCTCTTATTTGAAGCGGCTGATTTCGTCATCAAGCCCACCCTGCGGAACATGAGCTTGGTCGCGAATGTTATGGGTCGTCAATATATTCGCATCCGTCACAATCGTGCCAGTACTGGGTGCCGCAGCGTCCGCGCCATCTTCAATCGATGGCCGACTTGTCTCGAAGTTTGGCATCAACGTCTTTACTTCAGTTAACGGTGAATTCATTAAATCTCTCCATGAAGCCTGATAAACTCGTGTAGCTCTTGCAGAGAGTTCGTCGGGGACCCATTCATGTATTTACTTGATAGGTCATTCGACTGTGCAAGTTCGAGAATCTTCTGTGCCAGCCACCACAATTCTAACGCGTACTTAGTAAAGCCAAAAGACGGAAGCTGTTCTCGTGTCTGTCTTGATTGTATTTTTTCCCAGACTTCTCTCCACCGGTTTGTTGCGCGAATAAGGGTCTGGTACGAGGACGTTGCGAGAAGATTGGTACGCGAGGTGAATATGATGGAGTGGAAGGCTACGTGCTATTAATTGAATGCGGATCTACTAATTTGTAATAAATACTCACCAAAAATAGACATCATTAAATGATAGGACTCAAGCCAAATCAAAGATGTGTCTTCGGGTCCTGACCAAGTTTCTTCCATAAGAGATGATATCCAACTCTTCAAACTGGGCCTTTTTGATGTCGATGAAGCTATGGATCCAGCCAGGCGAGTGAATTCAGCAGCGGTTGGAGCTTCAAATAAAAGATCCGCGCATGGGAGATCTCCATACATTTCCGATACACTGATCTGAGGAGGACTTTTGAAGAAGAGAGTATTCATGCAGTCAGACAGAAACAGCCAAGTTACAAGCCTTTACCATTTAGTGGAATTCGATTTTTTGTGGCGATTGATGGAACTACAAACCTGATTCTTAATTCTTCGGCGATGAACAGTTTCCACTCCATGGTGATAATACGCGAAGTACGCACTGCTCCTATCAAACCCATTGAGCGAACAGCATTGACGATAACTGGATACCTATTCACCCGCACTCGTGTGAGGATGACAACTGCAGTATTGGAGATTGCTTGTACGGCACAGATAAGAAGCGCGGCATGAATTGATTCGATACCTTCTGCATCTCCCTTGTTGCCGTTGATGACAGTTTTCCGTAATGCTTCAAATACGTACTCCTCACCAAGATTAGAAAGTTGAAGTGCTGACAATGCAATATCTTGAGGAGCGGCATGAGCAGACCCGCCAAGGAAAATGGCGAGTAGGAGCGGTAATGAAACTCTCTCGATGCCGAATGTGGGTTGATGAATGATAGGAAAATGAGGATGTGCATATCTGAAGAAAATCGCAACATAACTCGTAACGTTGTGTGGCGTAAATATTGACCTGAGCAAGGTGGTTGGGAATTCAGCCATCGTTAAATCGATCGTGCCGAAACTCCTCTGGTACTGATTATGAAGTTCAAAGAGGAGTTCATCGATGCGAGATTGAAGTGTTGAGTATTCGGTGATCGAGATTTTAATTGGCAAGTCGGGAAATATATTAGAAAAGATTCCATCCAGGTCTCCGCCGTAGATAGAATCGCATATGGGCGCAAATTGCTGGGGATGCTCTATCACTGTCTGGGGCTGAGACCCAGTAGCAGCAAATACTTCCGCAGTTGAATCCACAGCCGGATCCGTATAACTAAGTAGGAAACGAACAGGTATTCGACTAGTGGTCTGCTGCAACTGACGACTCGAAATAGTGCCATTGTTCACATGTTCGTACGAACAGTCAATTTGGCTAGACGAGCAACGGCTACAAGGATCTTTACCGTCGCACGCAGACTTTTTACTGCGGCAAGAATCGCATGCCTGCGGTCTTCGGCCGCGTGTAAATTCGGGTATAGCTTCATCTTTCCCTCTTCGGGTACATGATTTGTAGTGCCGTCGGAGCCCATCGCTGCATTAAATGTCAACAAATGTAGAATACTGTTGGATTGTTGTTTAAGTGCTTACGGACGAATAAATTCACGATGACAAAACAGACACCGGCATGATCGATTACGGGAGTCTAGTGATTGACAATGGGCGGCTTGTTCGCAGGGTGTTCTGGGGGAAACACTTACGGGTGATCTGATGACGTCGTAGATGACTATTGGATGAGAAAACTTTACTGCAGGTCGAGCATCGATGCTGCATACAGGCACTGTCTACTACAATGTGGTTTGACATGGTGGGCGATGATAAAAAAATGCACGGCGTTCGGGTGCAGTGGCTATTCTCCGGCGAGGGTTTATTCCGATCACCTTTTCCTAAATAAGACAATCCACGTGATGTAGGATCCATCTTTTACATATCCTAGTCTGCCTTAGAAAACCTCTGTATTTTCTTCTGTTCATTATTTTCTTGTATTTTCTTCTTCAAGCCAAAATGCTTAAAATATACTCGCTTGCAAAAAGTAGCATTCTGGGCGATTTCATACCCATTACGCATCTCAGTGCTAACAGTCTGCTAGATTCAGTGTCACGACGTACCCCATTACCGCGATCATATTCCAGGCTTCCTCAATTTCGATCTTCCACCAGTGGTATCAATTCTCAAATATTTGTTAGCGAGGCCCAGTCACGAAGACGGCCCTTGCCTCAAAGGCGACCAAATTCTCCCCTCCCATCGACTGCCCGCCAGAACATAAACATCGTAGAGCATGTTTTGTAAGAGTAACACGCGAATTGGGGTGAAAATGAAGCTGAGATGTCGCAGACTGAACATGATCACGGGGACTCGCAGATTAGTAATTGCAGCACTTCCGCTGTGACATTTAGATAGGCCAGGGTGCTGAACCCAACACAATACACACAACAACTGATTCTCATCAGTGAACATTCAACCCATCACTTTACGCACACCAAAGTGCAACATGAGACATTTGTAGAACAACATCGGATAAACTTGTCAACTGGACACGCCAAAGCTCTCTATGGCCTCTCAGTTTCGGTCTGGCATGTTGTGCAATAGAGATGATGCACGTTTCTATGCCACGGTATGACCAAGATCGACTAGGTATCATTTTTCGTATCACCGCGACAAGCCGACGTGATGATTATTGCTGGCACAGTGACCAACAAAATTGCCGGCGCAGTGAGGTTGTGTTACGACCAAATGCCGGATCCGAAGTGGGTAATCAGCATGGGGAGCTGCGCGAACGGTGGCGGATACTATCACTACAGTTATAGTGTGGTGAGAGGTGTGGATAGGATCATTCCGGTTGATATCTATATCCCAGGGTGCCCACCGACCGCCGAGGCTTTGATGTATGGTATCTTCCAACTGCAGAAAAAGATGAGAAAAACGAAGGTGACGAGGATGTGGTATCGAAAGTGATGGAACTATGGATCCTGTTAGCTACTCAGTACGTAATCTAGGAATCGACCTTAGGGGAAATTTAAAAGATAATTGATTTAGGGGTACTAGCAACGGATAGATGGGCTCGAGAAGCATGAGGACGAGATAGGCCTTTGCTGGGTGAGCGGAGGTATCGACGGTAGACTTCCGGTTGGAAGGGGAGGTGATGGTATGTTTTAGGTGATGAAAGCTATTGTGGTAGACAGAGCCGTGCATTAGACAGCATCTCGAATTGTATGTGAAAGCTGATCGCAGTCTGATGCCAGGGCTGTCTATCATGCTCCCAATCCGAGTGCTTAGCTACGCTGCCACACAGCCACTGATTGGACTGGCGCATCCCGGCGTCCCTCACTTCCTAAGTATATAAAGAATGATATTTCCTAGTAGTTAGTCTTCGGTAGTAAAATTGATATTTGCTTCAAGAACGCCCTTGAACTCTCAGTACCAATTGTACCTTGTTCCAACGCTACCGAGAGCTTGTTTTAACTCACCATCCACCCCCGGCGTACCGACCTTACCTTACTATCTCACCTAGCCCTTGGACCTACCCGGCCCTTTACAGGTAGATTCATCCAACTGAGTAGTTATGTATTCTTGATAAAAAAAGTTCTACATCCCCTCGTTTACAAAACGAATAAAATTTAGGCAAGAAAAGTTGACAGGGTGGTAGGGGTTAGAATTGGGACTTTAGGTGCAAGTGACTCTAAGAGCGGCGACAGAAAAAACCCCAACAACTGAATCAAAAGTCCCTAGACATAGATTTATTCTAGTATTCCCGCTTGTTTTTGTGGTCTGACTTGCAACAATTTATTCGAGCCGAAGAGGATGAGCTTCCAAGTACTCCTCAAAAGTGGATAGCTTGCCGCGGGCATTGTTCGCAGCCCAAGCAACCAACTTCTCGCTATCGGGGCCAAAGTAACCATTCTCATCCAGAGAAGCGATCATTTCCATAAACATATCAACCAATTCATCTGGCAATTTCATCCTCTTCTTAAACTCCTCAGTCGAGAGACGCTTGTAAGTTATATTCTTTCCAGTGGCCTTCGACATGATAGCGATAATTTCCTCCAAACTGTACAACTTCGTAGCGCCGCAAAACGTCTTGCCGTCAAATTTATCGGGCTCAGCCAAAATCGCGCCGACAAACTTTCCCGTATCTCTGACAGCATTCAGTAAAGGCCATTGGATATTCGGTGAGACGTGAAGGGCCACAACCCATGTACCATCCTCTTCCTTCCGTGGAGTCAAGAAAGAGGTCGACTCGAAATTCTCCATGAACGATCCGAGCGAGCAGAAAGCACTCTGAATAGGAAGTCCCCGAATGTACTGCTCGGCTTTCGCCTTGATATCGAAGAGGGTGACCTTCGTGTACTTGCCACCAGAGAGCTCGTGAATAGACGGTAGAGTGCTGAAGATAACGTACTTCACGTCTTTCTCAAGGGCGATGTCGGCGATAGTTTTCACAGTGTCATACTCGACGTGGGGACTGAGGAATGGCGCAGTCATGATGAATACGGTATGCACACCGGTTAACGCTGTCTCTAGGGATGATCGGTTGAGTATGTCGCCATAGACAACTTCGACTTGGTCTTTTAACTGTTTCGCCTTCTCTGAAGTGACATTCCGAGTTATAGCACGGATTTTGTATTGTCGGGAGAGCTCAGAGTCGTTCAGGACATAGTCCACAATTGAACTTCCTTGCTGGCCGGTGGCGCCAAAGACGGCAAGAATCTTAAACATGTTTTGAGTAGTTGCTAGGTAGCTTTCTGGAAATACGGATAAGATTTTAAGGAAAGTATCGGGATCAGACACTTTAAATGTACGTATTGATTAATTAAAGGGGGATTATAGCAACTTGTAAGCACTTTTCCGAAGTGCTTCCTTCAGGTTTGCCGGTGTGCGTTATGAGTATAGTTCTTACGAATCCGGTTTAGCATAGCCGAGCAACGTTACTTGATCACCACCACACACGTATGGTTGCAGCGTGCCCTAGCTCGACCATGCCACCGCCTCCGCTCTACGTCCTTTATAATTAATCGATCCATGAGCATGCCTTGACTTGTTCCAACCTGTTTATCAACGCACATTCGCTCCATTTTTTCACCCCGTTCCTATGTCCTGCCGTCTTCTCTACTCCCAGTCATGTCGCCACCGAAAAGCTCGCTCCCTAACCGCCTCTTCTCAATTAAACCCGGTCTCTATATTCTGGACAGACGCTTGCGATATGTCGCCCCGAATTAGGCCGGGCCTTCACACTGTGCCACAATGACTCAGTCGCGCGTATATTTATAAATAGCCCCTAGCCTGATTATACTTCTCTCTCAGTCTTTGGGTTGTGATAGGGACGTTTTGGTGCACTGTTGCGCTGGGAGTAGATGATCAGCCAATCAGCGCTCGTCTGCTGGCATGGAGTGTCCTTCATGTGTCATCTGTGCCAGCAAACAAGCGCTGATTGGTCAGAACAGTGCCGAAATGGTCAACCGCCATGCGTTTCATTTTGATTCCCGCAAGGAGATGCAGAGGGAGGGCAGGAAGAGGAAAGCCATGGCGATGATGACCGAAAGAGAAATGGAGACAACAACAACGACGACGACGACGAAGAAGAAGAAGAAGAAGAAGAAGAAGAAGATGATGATGATGATACGTCGCAATCTAGTGCGAGTACTAAAGATTTTAAAGACGATGTGGTAGCACTACAAAATTTCTGCTTTATCTCCGTCGAAACCGATGGCACTAGCTTCGAGATGCATGCACTCGTGCAGCTGGCAACGAGGAGATGGCTGACGGCCCATGGCCGGTTTGAGAAGTGGAAGCAGCGGTACCTGACGAATTTCGACACCGCACTACCCGTTGGGAGACACGAGAACTGGGCGACATGCCAGATGCTCTTTCCACACGCAAACGCTGCGGAGGGTCATGAGCCGGTGGATGAGCGTTCGCTGCAGCAGTGGGCTTCGATACTACACAAGTCAGCATGGTATGCACAGGAGATGGGGCGATATGGTGAAGCTGAGAGGATGGCAAGGAAAGCAGTGAGGGCAAGGAGAAAGGCCCTCGGACCGAAGAATGACGATACACTTAGTAGCATAGGTATGCTGGCGTTGACGTACTGGAGTCAGGGCCGGTGGAAGGAGGCCGAAGAGCTGGAGGTGCAAGTGATGGAGACGAGAAAGAGGGTGCTTGGGGACGAGCATCCCGACACGCTGACCAGCATGGCCAACCTAGCCTCGACATACTGGGAGAGCATCGTATTCAGCTCTATTCACACGTGCGAACCCGCTGATTAGAGGTTTATCGTTGTTTTCCTGTCTCTAACGCTTCATAGATGTCAAAATACTTGGGGGTGTAAGAGTTGTCGTATTGTCAAGCTAGGAGCTGAGACTAAGTAATGACACTAATTAGTCATGTAGCGTAGGTCACATGACCACTGCCTTCATCGCCCATCTTGACACTCCCCCTCGATGAGGGCAGAACTCTAGTACATGTGTCCAAAGCCCTTGACCTACTCATCGATCCTTCGCAAGCCAACCATTCGTCGAAAGGACTCGAACTTTGTCCTGCCCAAAGGCTTGGTGAGTCCGTCCGCTGGGTTCAGCCCGCCTGCGATCCATTCCATCTTTACAAGCTGCTCTTCTACCTTCTCCCGTACGAAGTGATACCGAATATCAACATGCTTCGTTCTCGCGTGGTACATTGGGTTTTTGGCTAGAGCCAGCGCTCCTCGATTGTCTCCCAATATAGTGACTGGCTCAGGCACGCT
The DNA here is from genome assembly GCA_020744415.1 of Dendryphion nanum. Classification (NCBI taxonomy): domain Eukaryota; kingdom Fungi; phylum Ascomycota; class Dothideomycetes; order Pleosporales; family Torulaceae; genus Dendryphion; species Dendryphion nanum. Next base: position 246,875 of record JAGMWT010000024.1, on the reverse strand, counting down.
CGACTGGGAGCGGTCGACTCGCAATCGACACAATAGTCGCTGCAGCCATATTGCCTCCTTTGCAGCCTCTGACTCCGCTATGTATTCAGCCTCACAGCTGGATAGTGCTACAGTAGTTTGACGCTTCGATTTCCAGCTGATAGCAGTGCCTGCGAATGTGAAAACGTAACCCCCAGTTGATCGGCGGTCATCATCTCTTCCCCAGTTTGCGTCCGTGTAGCCCATCAGGACATCCGGACGATCCTGAGTGTCTATGACCAGACCATAGTCGCTGGTACCCTTCAGATACCGGAGGACTCGTTTCAGGGCCAAACGGTGCTTCTCTGACGGATTGGAAGCGAAGCGACCTAACTGGCTGACCGCGTATGCGATGTCAGGGCGAGTACAGAGCATCAAATACATGAGGCTTCCAACCGCCCGCTGATACCACTTACGATCCTGCGAGCTAGCCATCTGCTGGCTAGGCTCCAGCACAAGATTCTCGTCCATTGGCGTAGCTACAGGAGTGCAGTCTGCCATACCAAAGGTCCTGAGCACCTTCTCGGCATACGTACGTTGGGTTAGCTTGATTCTGGTTCCCCGTGAGGTATCCTCGCGGACCACCTTGACTCCTAAGTAGTGCGCGACGGGACCAAGGTCGCTCATCTTGAAACGCTCCGACAGAGCCTTCTTGACGCATGCGATTGCCTCTTGATCCCTTCCTAAGATTAGCAGATCATCCACGTATGTTGCGATGATCAACCGTCTATCCCAATCGACGAAGATGCTGTAGTCTTCTGAGATGGCTGCGAACCCCATGGTCCCCAGCGCATGACTCAGGGTACGGTACCAGATCCGAGGAGACTGCTTGAGCCCGTACAGGGCCTTATTGAGCTTGCAGATCTTCCCAGGATGCTGCTCCTTAATGTTGGGTGGGAGTTCCATGTAGACGTCTGTGTCAATCATGCCGTATAGGAACGCCGTTTTGACGTCCATCTGCTCGATTGACCAACCCAGTAGGCAGGCTAAGACGAACAAGAGCTTGTAGCTCATCGGCTTCACCACCGATGCAAACGTCTCCAGGACATCCACGCCTAGCTCCTGCTCGAAGCCACGCGCGCACCATCGAGACTTGTAGCGGGTAACACCCCCATCAGCATTGGTCTTGACCTTGTACGCGAACTTGCCGGTAAGTATCGATACCCCCAGTGGAGGATCCACCACCTCCCACACCTTGTTGGCTATGATTTCTTTGACTTCTTCGTCCATGGATGGTATCCATCTCGATGCGTCTGCACAGGTGACGGCATCCTCATAGTTCTTCGGTTCGTATGTGTCACCGGCCGCATTATCGACCACATGACTCTCTAATTTATCTTGATTCTTCTCCAGCGCCGACAGCGCCGCCAAGCACTCCGTGATTGCGCTCCAATCTTCATGGTCTGCTGCCATCAGCGAATGGGCCACCTGAGCCTGGGTAACTTCTTCACAGAATCGTTCTGCTTCATTCACCTCGCCATCTTTGGCAATGAGCACAGGTCCTCCGTCGATCGCAGCAGGCCCAGCCGACCCGGCTGCCAGCGTCTCCCCCTCGATCGTGGAGGACCTCCGTCGCTTATTCCGATGAGCGATCGTGTTTTGAATCATGGCTTCGTCGCTATGAGCTGGCTGGCGCGCAGTCTCGGGGACTTCTCCCCCTGGACCAAACACATCCTCATTGAAATGTAGATCTCGAACTAACTCAACTCTCTCGGAGCAAGTATTCCATACACGGTACTGATTCTTCGCTACGCAACCGAGGAGATAGCACTTGTCCGCCCGGGGATCAAGCTTCTTGAAGTTCGCGTAGTCACTTCGAGGTCGAGGTTTCCAGCACTCGCAGCCTAGTACTCGCAGATGCTCTATCGGAGGTGACCTTCCATACAGTCGCTCGTATGGTGGCTGATCTCCGGGGTTCGCTGATGTCGGGCAGTAGTTGACTATATTGGTAACGCTGATGAGGATCTCGGCAAAGCAGTGCTGGCCGAGATTGGACTCATCTAGGATGGCCCGCACCGCGGTGAACAAGACGCTCATGCCCCTCTCTGCAACTCCGTTTTGCTCTGGATTGTATGGCGCTGTAGCTTCGACCTTGATGCCCGTCTCCCTGAAAAATTCATTCAGGAGGCGATTGTCGAACTCTCCACCATTGTCTCTGCGAACAGCCAGCAGTTCGTATCCTAATTCTTTCTCGGCCTGGGTTTTCCAGATTCGCAGTTCTCTTGCTGCATCATTCTTGTGCCGCAACACTCTCACCCATCTGTATCTTGTATAATCGTCTGTTATGGTGAGAGCGAAGCGATCATTTACTTTCTTCCTGCCATCATATGCGTTGACTGGCCCTGCTAGGTCGATGAAGACCCGCTGTAGAGGCTTCGTGGTCCTGCTTCCGGAGTCCTTGAAGTTTCTCCTCTTCATGCCTGCTCGGCTACAGGATTCGCATGGCGGTAGTGGATCCTCTGCGCTTGAGACATGTAGACGCCGTAGCAACCTTCTCAGCCTCCCTTCTCCGAGGTGTCCCAATCGACGATGGTGAGTCTCGAGGGGCACGTCCGAGGGTATTGCTGTGAATGCGTATGGCTGCGGTCGTTCCTTTCGGGTGGCTTTTGGCTCTGGTCGCGATAGCACGTATAGGTCGGTAGTGCGGCAGTCTGCTGTGGCAATTACTTGCCCAGTCTCTGTGCGTACAATCTCGAGGTCATGGCCATCCATCACGAAGCGTATGCCTGTCTTCTTCCCATCTTCCGTCAACGTCAACGCTCGACAGGAGATGATGTTGAAAGGGAGACCTGGCGCATACGAGACGTTCCGGATGGTGAAAGTTTTGTTGCGGACTCTGCCGTCGACCTTGCATGCAATCAGGATCTTGACTGTCCCGACACCGGCGACTGCTACGCCTCCGCCAACGCCCATGACCCGTTTCCCGGGTGGAGCCGGCCTTAGTGTGTCGAAAAGCGACCGTCTTCCGGTCACATGTGTGTAGCTCCCACTATCGAGGACCCAATCGTCTGGGGCCAGTCGTCCATTGATGACACCTAATGCTAGTGGCAGCCATGGGCCTTTCGTCTCTGTCCATGCCTCTGCCTCGACTTCCATCCACCATCTTGCACCCAACGCTACCAGTACGTGAGCGAGAGCAGTCCATTGGGACAGGCATAGCACGCATGCGATGACCACGCCCCAGCAGAGACTCTCCCCACGCACTAGTAGTCAGTCGGAGGTGGACCCTTGCACGAAGTCTCTTTCTTCAATTCTTGGTTTCTTTGAGGCATTGTCTGAATGCGCTGCTTCCGCATCAGATCTCTTTCTGCCCTTGCTTTCAAACTGCTCGGTGTACCATCTTGGCCTATACCTAGCGTTCTGACTCATTTTGTAGCATCCCTTCGGCCCTGCGACGGCCAGATGGCCCATTCTTCCACAGTGCGTGCATCTCTTCTGGCCATGTGCGGCCAGGGTGATGTTGTCGTCGTTGTTCATTTGTCTTTGTTCTTCTTGGATCACCTCTCGCGCCAAGGTCTGGAAGTCCTTCGGGTCAGTGACCGAGACGATGGACTCATCCGAGCTTAGGACCGCAACCTTGTTGTCGAATGCGCTAGTGAGTGCGGTGAGAAAGTGAGAGTTAACTTGCCATGCCGGCAGGCGATAGCCTGCGTCGACCGCAACAAGCTTCTCTTGAACTTCTACCAACTTATTTCGGAGCTCGGTAACGCTTCCCGTGTTGGCGAGCGTGGTGCCCAAGAACTCCTTGAACAGAGACCAGACGATCGCACTCCCTCGCTGACGATTGCGCTCGCCCAGGAGTATCATCGCTTGTGAGGGCAGCTGGATGCTCTCGCTCTGGAGTGACGACCTGATCGTCCCGTCGCAGGCAGTGTAGAGGATGCCCATGGAATTTCGGCAGAGTCGTTTGAACTTCGTCGATACTGTCTGATTCGTGGTGATCGAGAGCGCGTCAAACCGACCTTCGTACATCTCCCAAAGGTTATGTATTTCGGCCACGGTCTGAAACGATTTCTTCCACCCCTCGTAGTTGGTGACTCCTCCCAACTTCTTAAAGCCCTGATCGCTAACAGCTTTGCCAGCACTGCTAACCTTGGCATGTTTCTCAAAGTCCAGAAAGCCCTCCGCCAGATCCCTGTGATCTGTGTTGCCTACCGGGCCTTCATTTATCACTTGTAGCTCTCCTGTCAGATCTCGAAGTCTGCGATTTTCCGCTCGTAGTTCCTCCATCTCGTCACGCCTTGCCGCATGTCCATTATCTCCACCTTCCTGCCCCGATTGTCCTAAGCTCTCCTGCACTTCGTGCATTCTCCGTCCCGTGGTGCTTCCGTCCCGATTGTCGCGACGATTCCGCTCCATCTCTTCGAGCCGGCTTTGTTCGGCGACGGTGATGTTGCGACGAGTGGGACGAGCTGAGGACATCTCCAGGACAGTGGCTGAAAAGGCTTCTCCGATAACTATGTTGCGCGCTCGTGTCGATTGCTGATGGCTGACAGGTGCTGCGATGGAAGTATTTGCTCTTGGTGTGCTTTTCTCTGAAGCGGGCTCCGCCTCACACCATCGTTGCCTTTCGTGTTCCATCCACGTTTCAGCCCGTCAGGCTTACTGGTTCTTCTGCAACGACGTGTCTGCTCTTGGTTGCCCTTCTTTTCGACGAGTTCGAGGACTTCCATTTGTCTCATCTCGAACTCCCTCTCGATTACAGAGGTGCTCCTTGCCTCTCGAGCCCATCGTACAACACAGCTTTGTCAGAGCTGCGAGGTCCCATCGCGAGGGAACTGGTGCGAGCACTGCTCCTTGGTGCTGTGACGAGTTCAGGACTACCAGGCTCGTCCTGAACCCCCCTCGATTGCAGAGGCGCTTCTCGCCTCTCGAGACTATCTACAACGCGGCTTTGTCAGGACCGCGAGGTTCGTACAACATGCAGCCAACATGAGGGAACTCTTACTCCCCATTTGTATTGGCAGTGGGCCATACGGGAAAGCGCCGGGCTCATAACCTGTCAAAATACTTGGGGGTGTAAGAGTTGTCGTATTGTCAAGCTAGGAGCTGAGACTAAGTAATGACACTAATTAGTCATGTAGCGTAGGTCACATGACCACTGCCTTCATCGCCCATCTTGACAGCTCGGAGAAGTTCTGCAGTCGTAAAGGGCAATTTTGATTAAGGGGAAAGTGCTCTCTGCCATATCCCTGGGTTTCTCGTTAAACGACAAGTCACTGACTGTCATTGGCGATAAGTGCAAAGGCTTACAGGAGGTCATCTTGAGACGCCTTCGGAGACAATGGTGTAGAGAGTTGAACAGACATACGGTCTGCGAAATCTGCCGGTGCATATTGTGGATTTTCGCTACGCGAACACGGTGTAGGGGAGCCTAGCCGAAAGGGAGGAGGTGAGAGGGAGAACTGGCGCGCTGTAGAAAAGCACTATGGACGTGCATCGGTCTGGGGGAAGAAAACGTCTGGCATGTTGACAATAAAGGAGACTAATGGATGCGAAGGCTATTAGATGCGACTCTCTCAGGTTTGAAGGCTCTTTTACGTCCATTTCTCTACCCCTCCCGATGGTGGGCACCAATATGTTGTTCTCTTAGGGCAATTCGACACTGCTTCTGCACAACATTTACGACTTGACGTAACGCATAAAATCATATATGCATATGCTTGATTGGAACCCCAGGTAGCAGTCACTACAGATACAAGCTCGCTGTTGCACAACTCTCCACACGTTCCGGGCGGGGTATCGGGTGATCTGCATGTTAATGCATTGTAATGCCTAGGACGCACGTCATGAGTGGGCCGGGACATGTCTGTCCTTTCCGCTGGTTGACAATCGACAGAACACGTGAAAATAATGTATGGATTGGTCCAGCACGCTCATGTCAGTCAACGTTAACCTCTCTACCCACTACGCTCTCTGGGCCGATGAGGATTGGGCGCTGAGGCAGTAAACCACTCTTCCGCTCATTCTCGAATTTGACATCATGACTTCTAATCGCCTCCTAATCCCAACAATCCCTACTCGCCCAACCGCCGAAGCACAGCCAGTAATCGGCAACCCTTCACAAGCGACAGAGTATTATCAATGCATCCAGTAAATTGCTGAATTACCTGGCAGAGATGGTATCGAAGAATGACAAGCAAACGAGCCGAATGCACGTACAGTATGAGCCCTTATCAACCGCCAAGTAGAAATGCGAATGGTGGTTCATCACAATGATAACCAGCAAGATGATGATACGATAACCGACATCTTTGCGAAGCTGGCCGATCCGCTCATGCCACACACTCAGCCAAAACAGCACCTAGGGCCTTTCCTCAGCCACCTAACCGTGGTCCCAACAAATATCATGATCGGATGCCGGTAGAGCGGGGGGTAGAGTGATTGGTTGGCCGTGCAAAGGTTGTTGCGCAACTGCTCGGCTATTCTGCAAGAGTCTTTAAGAGACAGATTGCGGGACGTCGTCAAACGCGAAGTCGACGAGTCAAAGTTCGGAGTGCCGGTCGTCGGTTTCAGGTACGCAGTTTTTAATGGAAAGGGCCTGCGGTCTGAAATTTGGCCATTGCTGTTGGCCGTGACAAAAGTGTCAAGGTAGGCGATGAAAACAATGGTCATGTGACCTACGTTGCATGACTAATGAGCGTCATTACTTAGTCTCAGCTCCTAGCTTAGCAAAATGACAACTCCTACAACCCCCAGGTTTCGACAGTTAAGGCTATAGATGCTGTTGAGGCTGCAGAGGCTGCGATACAGCCTCTAAGGCCTCAGTCACGCCGGGGCGGAGCATTAAAATCCCGAGTAGATTTTTGTAGTTACAATTCATTTTCACGCCTTAAAGATCCCTTTACCAGATCCTATGATAATAACTATTGTATAGAGCTCCATAGCTTCAATTTTGGCTGGGCTGTTCTGAAGCTATCGGGGCGTTACGCCAAGCTGTACAGTAGATACGCTAGGCCAGGGTGCTCAACACAACACACAATACAACAACACTTATTCTCATCAGCAATATGTTCACTCATTACCTTTAGCACATCAAAATGCGACACAAACGTAATTTTTGGGGTGGGAGGGGGTTTTGATGTGTAGAAATGGCCACTGCACACGACTTATCTAGAGCTTAAGGTGCTGAGTTGAAGATAGATCCTTGAATTGTATTTACTAAGAGATGACCTTTAGGTACATTTATACTTGTAGTCTTGAGTTTGCCTAAATAGGTAGTTCCGCCACTAACCTCGTTGTGGCACTCATGCCTAGTAGGTAATTTCGTCACGTGCCATTCTCGTCAGAAACAACTTGTTTGAAGTCAAAGTATCCATGGCATCTTCCGCCACGGTGCACTTTTCGTCGCCCACGGACAGACATTACCTAGGACGGAGTCGATGCTTCCTTAGTTTAGACGGGATGCTTCATATTTTCGTGCAAGCATCTGGAAGAGGCATGTTGAACTACAGGAACAGCAAAGAGCAGACGCATAGTTGCAGATGCCAGAAAGAAAGTGGTAGCAAAGTTGTTTGGAGTTAGTGTAGAAACTGGTTTCAGTATTGTAGGGTGAACATTCGAATTGTGAGTGAGGTTCTTGTTTTTAGAGCGAGAAGCAGTTTGGTTATTCTGGTGAAGACAGCGGTATTGCGATACAGAAGTAATAGGATATGGAAGCTTCTAGTTAGGCAGCTAGTTTCTGCCTCCACAATCGCCCTTTTTGGAAGCCCACTATTTTCTATGCTGTCATATAACGGACCGGTCGTCGTTCTTTTCTTCCCTTGACACCGATTTCGCGACAAAAGACAATAAACATTCGTTATACTTTGTCTTTATTACTGTATGACTGTAGTTGTACTTACAACTATTATGCGGATAGATCTTCGTAGCATAGGTAGAATCAAGACCATAGGGATTGAGAGAAAAGGTGTCGTTAAAGTGAGCGTTCAACGGATTATGCCACATAGCTGCTGAAGTCGGTAGTCTGGATCCACTTTGGTTAGCAGCAATGGCCGCTAAGGGCGAAGACCCGTAGTTATGGGCCTCGTTGGTCCCGCCGAAGGCCGTATAGTCTTCCAGACCTGCGCCCCAACTAGGATTGACTTCCTCAACTGACGTAAGGACAAAAATCGGGTTCGTGAATGGGCTTCTAGAGAGCGACTGCGTATAAATCAGGTTTTGGTCAAAATGCTGCAGTTGACTAGGGTTAATGGTCGAGCCTGAGGAGCCAGAGAATTCTTCCAATCCACAGTCATTTGGCCTGCATCCTCGCCCACATACAGTCCGCATTTCGCCACCTAGCCCGAGCTCAAGACAATTGCCGAGTCCTTGAGGCCCATAGTGCTGTCTATGATCACGAACAAAAGTTGGCATAGCTCGATGATCGAACGTACTGAGCCCATTTAGGCTGGACAGGCTGGGCTGGTGGGAGTGGCCAGAATTGTCTTCACCGCCTCTAGCCGACAAAGTCTTATGTAACGCTGGAAGGCCATTACGGGAACTTGTATCGATATGACTGATCGTATTTGCTCGCGGCTTCACGGTTGCTGCGCCACCATCTGTAGCTCCATATATACTGCCCGCCTCAGTATTCTTTCGCGTCCTCTCTCTAGCGTTGGGTCGTAGACTACTCATCCTCCCTCGACGCCCATTGGGTAGCGCAGAGGAAATAGCGCCGTGTTGGTGTAGTTTCTGTTGATGTCGCTGTAGCAGGTCACCTCGTGCGAAACATCTTCTGCATCGCGGACACTCGAATGGCTTTTCCTTTGTATGTGTCCTCTCGTGTCGCTTCAGGTGTTCTAATCTGGCGAAGGGTCGACTGCATGTCCCACAGACGTGTGGCTTCTTCATGCGCAACATCGGTGGGGGGATGGGAGCGGTTGTTGCTTGTGGAAGCTCAGGTTTGGCGGTTTGGGCAAATTCTACAACAGTCAGTCGTGGCATGTCAGAATCGAGCTTTGTGCCTCACTATTGCCGCTGTTCGCATCGCTCCAACAATTTCCCAAGTTCGAAAGGCTTCTTTTGCCCGTATCGGCTCCTGCAGACATGCTCAACTGTCATACTAGTGCCACCTTAGGCTTGAATGACACACTCAACCGCCCGAGAACAAACAAAGAAGGAAAGGTTAATGTTTTGCTAGTGAACTAGGCCCGAAATATCTGCTAGCCTGAGTGAGTCGTGGTGCTATGTTTGATGCTGTTGTTGTAGAGTTAGGTGATGCTTGAGCTCGATACCGTTCGTAAAATACCACTGAAAGCAAATGCCGCTACCCATAATACATATACGTTAGCTAGGCCCTGAGCTTCCGGACTAGGTAGAACTATCGTCCAGTGGGCCGCCTAAATATTGTGCGTGTTTGTGGGAAGCCACGGTAGTGGGGCGTGGTGAGGAGTGGTTCGCAGAGGGTCCGATATTGGTGTATAGATCACGGTCCGTAGTGCAGAAATTCACAGTTAATAGAGCTTGGGATATACTGCTGCGATAGGCAAGCTACGGAGCTTCATGTGTAGAAAATTCTATAGGAGAATCCGTGGTCGCTCTATTACTGTGAGGTCAATATTTCCAGCATCTAGCTTAAGCGCTTTTCGGAGGTATGAATGGTAGGGAGGGGATGCGAACAACGCGAGTGTCAGTCGGTCATCGCCGATCGATCAAACTTTTATGGGTTTTAGACCAATATGCGGCCATAAGTTCAATAAACAGTGTTTACGTTCGATCATGATGACGAGCACATCTTAGCGCGTCTACTAGCAATTTGGAATCTGTTCAGAGCTAACTTCAGCAAATTTCTCTCTACCAATCACATCCTTTGATGATGATGGAGCATGGGCAGGAGATAATCTTTGTATATGGGTCGTGGTACAAGGAAGATAGCTGACGATGAGCTATATCTATATTGTAGAAGAAAGTGCAAGGAATATCTGCACAAGAAAGGGTCTGCGAGTGGGTCACAGGTAATGTGGTCCTGGGCCCACAGGGTATGCATACCTAGCACAGTTCAAAGTTTATGGACTATGTGGTACCTTTCTGCATGGACTTTGGATCACTACTGGGCGGTGAAGAGGATCTCCGCGATGTCGGAGGGCATCGCACGCAAACGGCATTAATCATGACGTCTGACGGCGCATGGCCAAGCTCCTGTATATTTTCCTTGCAAGCTATATTCACACATTATTGTTCCATTGTTAGGCCTGACTCTTCAGCGTGCAACGCGATTAACGTCTTCCACATCACTGAGCTCCACCCCGTCAACACCCAAATCCACTTTTTGCTACTCACTTTATTGTGTTCCGTCAGGTATACTATTATTGATCGCTAATCCATGCAGCGTATTAACACGATTATAGAGTACACAATTGTCAACGGCAGCATGAGCAACAACAAGAACTCACGGTCCAAGGTGTTCTCTGTAAGTTTCTCAGATCATCCCCTGCATAAACGCGCCGAGATTCATCGTAAAGATCTTAATAAACAGTTCAACTATGACCACGAAGGTAACGGAGTACAGCATCTGCAATCTTACCCTATAATTCACGACTCGCTTGAATACTGTACAACGCACCCCTACGGCGCAAAATCGCTCTCGCTCCTCCAAACAACCTACCAGCATTTCATAGCACCCCTGAATCCATATCTGCAGATACCTTACTCTTATCTCTCGCTATATTTTACGCGCGCCGACGAGATCGGCGTTATTTGTCTCTCAAAAGTCGACAACAAGTTTCCCATCATCAAAGAAGACACGAGCAAGCTGAAAGAGAAAGTGCAGTTATATATCTTCCTGCCTTTGAACTTGGCAGATCGAGGCAAGGAGTATGCATGGGCTACGTGGGAGGAAGAGTACAAGGAGATGAGGGGGGAGGATGGACTGGTCAAGAGCGCCAAGGCGCTGCTGAACACCGAGCTGAAGATTGCACACGATGGGTACACGCTCGTCCAAGAATACTTGAACAAGGAGAAGCATTATGTTAGGGAGAAGGCTGACTAGGTGTGACAGTAAGCAGGCATCTACCTGAGGGGAGGTAGTGAAACACCACTATGGGATAGTCCGATTTTGGTGGCATCGAGGATTTTGACCGCGTTTTCATTTGGATCATTCGCAAATGGTCTATTACTACGGTGTATGCCTTTCTACTTCTCTAGCGGGCTCTCCAGACCCAGGAATGCGGGCAGATTATTGACGATGGAGTGCCTCCACCCTGCTATTGTTGCACGCTCCAATGTGAAGTATTGGAACCCTACCTTACCGCTGTAAATTTTAATTGAAATAGCCTATTCACCCACCATTCAATCCTACAAACTTTAAATACGCACACGATAGAAATATGTTCCGGTCAAAGAATGTCCATACTTTGGTATATAAAGTGGGGACAACAACTATGAGACGGTTTCTAGAGTGTTAAAATTTAGTAACTCTAATTTAAACCGGTGTATTTGACGTCAAGCCATTAGTTAAATGGACCTCCTTTTGTAATTTTCAGCCGCCGCCACCGTAGCGCCTCTGCATGAGGCGGCTGTGTGCGTTTAGCTTTAGGTTTCAATAGATGCGTGAACTCTACCAGACGTTTGCAGAATCATGCCACCGGCGTGCCCCACTCTTCGAACGGCGACCTGAAGGCCCCGCCTCCGCCGAACGTTATACTGTCTGAACTCAGCAGCTTCTCCGCATCCTCCTTCGTCGCTACCTTGATCACCATCGAGGCGTGCTGTCTGCTTTGGCTGGGTACTGGCTGGCTGCTGGCTGCGACTGTTGTCCATTTTTGTGTGGACGGGGGCTCGATCGAAAGCGTGTCGAGTTGCGCTCGAAGCGATTCCATCGTCTCTTGGAGTTCCGCATTCTGGCCCTTGAGGTCCTGCTGTTTGGCTTTGATGGCTGTGAGGACCGTTCGGATGCTCTCGATAATGCTATTCTGGTTCGTGATGATGCTGCTCTGCTGTGCTATCGTCTCTTTGAGGCTCGCGATGAGCTGTACCACTTCATCTAGCTTGGCGCTTCCTCCTCCTTGTTCCGGTAAGGTGAAATTTTGGATGAATACTCTGGAGAATATCCTATCAAAAATTATATATATCATAGGGGAAGAATTGAATAGCACGGCGTCGTCCTAGCTGTACAAGCAAAAATGGGCACAGATGCAGCCTCGGATCTTGCTGCTAGGATGCGCGCTGCCTTTCGGGACATAGAGTACTTTGTGGTTGTCGGGATAGTAGGTGGAGTCCCATGTTATAGTCCACCTGGCGCGTTACATCAGATTGTGCTCGTGTCAAAACATGGGGGTGTAAGAGTTGTCGTATTGTCAAGCTAGGAGCTGAGACTAAGTAATGACACGAATTAGTGTCGCAGGCTGGGCATAAACCATGAAGACTCGCAGATTAGTAATTATCCTATTACATTTGTAGATAAGCTAGGCCAGGGTGATCAATACAACAGGCTATACAACAACACTGATTCACACCAGTGTATATTCATTCACGATATTTGGCACATCAAAGTGCGACACAATACTAGATCATATAAGGGATGCCGATCTACTCATACAGCTCTCATCGGCACCTAAGATACCTCGCCAATAACTTTTTCAATTTGGGAAAGCATGCTTTCGTCTAGGTAACTCCCATCTCCGTACGATGACTATGCAACCGACAAACACCACGCACATTCGCTCTACTAGACTAAGCTATCAACGAAATTTCCTATAATTTATACCGCCGGATTCCTTCTCTACTGAGACTTCACGTTCCGGAATCGAAGAGAATCAATATGCTGCCTGACGTCCTCATTATCAAACATACATGCCGACTATCTGCTTTTTCACTGCCATGGTGTTACCGCTTGTTATTTGGGGTATCTTGCATGAATCACTCCTGAATTTGAACCGTCGGGTGTTTGTGCCCATATAGTCTTGTCAATGTGTTTGAAAGTGACTAGCTGTCCTAACATGCGACCTGAATTCGCGTCCTCATCTAGAGAGGCTACACTGTCGTCGAAGTTGGTAGACGCAGGTAGAGGAGTGTATTGAAAAATGGAGTCATATAGATCTTCTGTATTAGGTTGTAATTCTGTTCCCGGTGGCTTTGACGATATCCTTGGCATAGGCGTGGAGCATTCGTCTCTAAGCTTGTGTGCATGAGTAGCCGTAACACATTGAAGGTAAGGAGAATTACCGAGTCTAGGAAAACGCTGATGTTTTGTTTCTCTCCATCATCTACGCGATCTTTTAGATCTACGCTTTATCAAGACCTAGCCAGAGCTGCAGATGAAGTAGAATAGGAAATTCCATTCACAGTAAGCAAAAAGCAAGGATCCTATTGCAATTCAAGCCTGGTTTTAGTTCGTACAGAATACGTGTCAACGCTATGGAATACTAGATGGAGATACTTACAATTTTAACGAGACAGGCTTCATGATAGGTGTAGCTGGAACGTTTAAAGTAGTCACTAGCTCTGACTTAGTTGGTCGAGCAGTAACTATGCAGCCTGGCAACCGCGACTAGGTCACGACAATAGAAGGCATCAACGCGTTAGGATGGGCTATCCCACCTTTCATCATCCTGTCTAGAAAGCTACACTAGGCAAGCTAGTATCGCGACCTACCTAGCGACTAGGTACTCGCTGTAAGCAGCAATGGCTAGACAACAGATTAGCTAGGCTTTAAGTGGTTAAAGCAGTTTGACAGACACACTACGTCTCGTACATTTGGAGCCTACCGCCTGCGTATTCTAGACGGCCACAGCAGCCACGCAACGCCTAAGTTTGACCAGTACTGTGCAGAGCACAAAATTATTAGTCTCTGTATGCCTGCGCACACGTCACATCTCCTACAGCTGCTTCTCTCCTCTAAAGCACGCGTACGGCTATTAGATCCAGGAGCTAGCACGCCAAGGAGTCTTCCATATTAACAAAGAAGAGATCCTTTCTATATACCCAGCTATCCAAAGACAGTCTTTGCAGAGCAGAACATTAGGGCTGGTTTTAAAGCAGCAAGGCTTGTCCCATACAGTCCAGAGTGCGTCCTCCAGTCGTTTACAGTCGTCAGGACGCCGTCTCCACCAGGGACAGTAGCTAGAGAAATAGCAGCGTGGACAGCAAAAACACCGCATGCAATTGCTCAGCTTAAGCAGCAGGCTCAACTTGTTCAAGACCTGCTTCAGCGTCAATCACAGAGCCCTAGTAGTCAAGCTATTAGGCAGCTTGTTAAAGGATGTCAATTAGCCATGCATTTAGCTACAAATGAGCGTCGCCAGCGCAAGCAGACGCAGCGCCGACAGTATATTGCCTCTGGAGGCGCTCTACAGGCCTAGGAAGGTCAATTGCTTGCTGCAGAGGCTGAAAGGGTGGCTCAGGAGAGTAACAAGTTTGTTGTTGCAGGCTGGGCATGACCATGAGGACCCGCACATTAGTAATCTTAGCACTTCAGCTGTGACATCAGTTAGGCCAGGGTGCTGAACCCAACAATAGACACAACCACTGATTCTCATCAGTGAACATTCAATCCATCACCTTAAGCACACCAGAGTGCGACATCAGATAACCCCAAGAAAGCATGAAAGACAGAATCTGGGCCAGGTTCCAGGCCAGGCGCAGTCGTTACTATTCCTGGAATCGGCTGAGTATAAGTCTGCCGCTGTGACTTTTAAAGATCGGTCTGAGCATGTGTCTTTCTTACTGATCACTCCAATGACAAACAATAAGGCAATCAAACGGCCTAACAGGCAAGTCACTCGACGGCTGGACGGGCTTGCCAGTAAACTCTTACAATATGGGGAACTTGACGGTATTGAGGTGGTTTTCGTTGCTCGTAATACTAAAAGGGATGAAACGTATTCGTATTTGTCTTCACGCGGTATTAATTGGCTTGGAAAAATAGAAAAAATGGTAAGCCCGACATCGCTTTGATGCCCGTCCGTCTATCTGACCGTATTAGCGATCTCATCCCAAGGCTAAGAACGACTTTCCTGAGCAAGTAAGAGAAAGACTGGGAAAACTTGCAAAGTCTACGCGAGGGGTCTAAAACAAGAAATCAAAAAAGCCCAGAGCTGTTGCATTTGAGCCGGAGGAAACCACCTTAGTCTCGCCTACAGGCACGGCCTCGATCCCAGCATTCCCAGAGTTCAATTTGACAATATTAAGGAGGAAACTAAGAGAAGACACTGAAATTTGGATTAATACCAGATAGGTTCTTTTCCCGGCTTAAGAACCAATATAGATATTTGATTTAAGTTATAGCCAAGTTACTTTCCGTCGAGTTGGATCACGCACCAGCCAATCACATGACCGCATATCACTATAGCCCACCACTGCCTAGCGCTGCCTACACTAGTAAGTTGTAGCCTAAGTAAGTCACTACAGGCTGATGTTGTTTCACAATCTAGTATAAATACGTACATTTAGCTAGATACAGTACTGTGCGTATATTCAGAATCAACTCAGTCCCTTCTGCTACCTCTCACACTTTACTTCATATATTTCTTGGATTTAACTCTTAACCGAAATAGTTAGAAGCTACCTGCATGTTTTCGCGTGTTTTCTATTCCATATGTCGATTTTCTGGACATGTTCACAGGAGGAGGAGCTATTTCCGGTCTGGTTAGAAGAGGCCTAACGTTAGTTGCGTGCGCTCCGGAGTATGGGCGGTATACAGCTTCGCCGGGAAGCTCAACCCTATTCACCAAAGAGCTCGCCCCATGAAGCTCGGCTGTGTTGCATGACTCAGTGACCTCCACACCAGCGCTGTTGTAGTGATAGTGATTAATCTCAACGGTGAGCGTATAGGAAGTAGATATATTTTCCAGGAGAGCCTTGAATTGTTTACATTTTGGCCTGGAACAAATTAATATATCAATTGAGTTCTCTGGCCCATCGTTTTGACGCTTCGAAGATCGGGCCTGGCCGCAGAGAGAGCACTTGAAACGGACAGAGTCTGGCAGGCAGGTTTTGAGCAGCTTGATTATTTCGGCGTCTTCATGATGTTTGGATTTTTTGGGTTCTGGATGCATCCTATGGCAGTTATTAGCTGACTCGGTTAATGGTCAAGTGTCTTATACTTGTCCTGATAAGTCTTTCGAGGATAGCTCTTACGACTCATCTTGAAAGAATGAACAGAATAGCTTAGGCGATGGAACAAAGAAAACGAGTTCCAGCGTCCTTAACATCTATCATTATGAGTGATTTCACGCGGGGAGGCCAGATCTGGGCCGTTTTCGAGAGCCCAGAAATGAGCCTCATTTTTTCCACCACGCTCGCACAAATAGAACTCCGAAACCTAGGCGTGGCCCAGAGTTGGTTCCTGTTCGGCCTATAAAACTGGGTTTGATTCCAGTAGAACTGGTCTCATCTAAGCTTCAGCATGAAGCGCTGCGATCACTCACACTGGCTTAGCCTTTCTTCACAAGGCAATGATACCTGCTTTCTAGCCTCAGACAGATTACAAAAGATTACAAGCCACATTCCAAATCCCGACACTCAGAGCCCCAGTTTATTCGTGCTAATCGGCGGTACAGCAAAGTCCGTGGCGTTGCGTCAACTCTTCGGTATAAAAAGAACCCGGCGTTTTACGATTAAACGAAGCACGGGCGAGGTGCATCTGCATATAGACCCTTCTACCATCTTTCACAGTAGGCCACTACTTATCGTGGAAGGTTCTCTTCCTCCCAAGACTTTAAGGGGTAACATCCCCTCCGGCAAGTGCCACGAAATAACGAGACGAACCATCCGCGGTTCAAACGAGCCCGCCGACCTAAATCAAATCGCGGTCGGCATCTACTCTAAGCTTCTTTTCCCATTTACTGATGTGTTCTGCTTCTTTTGCGACGATCTAGGCGGCCTCAAACAGGTTGCCTATCATTTGGCCGCTTGGCTAGAACATGGCGATTTATCAACACTTCCTACAAGTACGCACCCACGGGTTGTCGTAGTGACTGAAAAAATCCCACTAGGTGCCGAAAGCGAGATTGAGGCTAGAACAACCTTATTATGGTTGCTAAGAGAGGAAACGACAAAGGATCTGTCAGAACAGTTCTCGGCGATTGACGTAATCGCCCTTTTCCCGAACGGCACCATATCTGTCGAGGCTCGTCATAGGCTGCTTAAAGAGCGCCTTATGAGTAGCTCTGATCAAGTGCGACAGCATCGGGAAGATAAGCGCTCGCTATTCTCTACAACTCATTTTGTGGCTTTTCTTAAGAGCGCCTACGATCACTTCTCCAATTGTGTCGACAAGCCGTTCGACTTCATTCAGGCATCCCGGGAGTATAACCCTGTGGCGCTTGATCTCGAGGAGCATTTGTTCAATTTCATCAAAAATATAAAGGCCCCGGATGAGCTGACTGATTTTGCAGTTCCTATCATTGCATCTAGCCTTCTTTTGGACAACTATCCACCTGATGCCCATCGTAAGTCTGCCCTACTCCCAAATATGGAAAACCTAACCATACCATAGTTTTCCCTCCTGGAAATGTGTTTGAAGTGTTGTATAAAGCTATTTTTAACAAGAGCAAGGACAGAGTATTCGCTTTCAAAGATTCTGAAGATGTAGTGTTGCGAAGTGGATTCATCAACCTGATCGAGCAACACCTCCATCTATATTTTGAGGAACTTACCCAGAACTCCACATCGTCTTTAAAGATTCACGAGAAAAATCTTCGTCAATTTAAGACTCGCTGGTGTGGCATTGAGAGTAGCAGTACATGCCTTTGCTGTTTACGCCGGCGACCCCAGTATGGCTTGCCTTGCGGACATACTATTTGCGAGAACTGTGTTCTCGTATTTGGGGAGTGCTGTGTAGATGATCCCTGGATATTCAAAATGCGCCATTGCCTCCTTTGCGGAGTAAGTATGCCTGAAGAGCTAACTGTGAAGGTTCATCCTCCAACCGCTGGTGTGGGGGTCCTCTGCATCGATGGCGGAGGAGCCCGAGGTGTAGTACCACTGAAGCTGATGAAACGAATTCAAGATCGGATTGGTTTATCGATTCCGTTTCAAAAGTTCTTCAGGGTCGCTTTCGGCATTAGTTCAGGCAAGTCACCTTTGTGGCCTTTGAAAATACTCACTAACAATTGTAGGAGGGCTGATTGTCCTGGCAATGTTTATCAACGGTTGGTCAATTGAGAACTCTACAGACTCATTTGAAAAGCTCTCAAGGCTGGCATTTCAGCAGCGGAAAGTTTTAAATCTTCCCTTCCTTCCGCGTATTTAAAGCTTCTACTGTCGTACCTTGCTGATGGCATTTACCCGCCCAAAAACATCGAAGGAGCGTTGAAACAGGTATTTGGAGCCGACCGAGGTATTCTAGATCATTCGCATGCAACTACTACTGGCACTCGTGTCGGTTTACCTGTAGCCACTGTTGACGAGAAGCCGTCCTGCCGTATCTTCACGAACTATAACGGTGTCGGTGAGCGTATCAAGAACCAAGGTATGTCAAAGAACATAAGCCAACCAAGTGCTCTAACAAAGGAAGCAGACAATATCATCAAGCCGAAGGATGGACACGGAGGAGTACCGGTGTGGGAGATGTAAGAGATTCTTTCATCGATAAGAGAAACTACTGACCATATACAGAGCAAGATCCGCGTCTGCGGCACCTGGGTTTGTTATCTAGCGCCTCATGACTTCACTGTCTTACCATCAACAGATTCTTCCCGCCAAAGCACATTCGCAATGTTGGCACCTTCCAAGATGCCGGACCGCTTGAGAATGACCCGCTAATATCAGCGCTTTCTGAAGTAGCAGCCATGTTTCCCCTAGTTGAAGAGCCTGACTTCATTCTTTCTTTAGGAACTGGTGAGCCAACATCAAATAACGAACTATCCACAGATATTCCTAGAGGTATTTGGAAGAACGGTGCATTCCCCCGACTATGTCGATTGTTCTGGGAAAAAATGCGAGATGGAAAGGTAAGGCAAGCCTATCATTCGCATCCTAGATATCACCGCCTCAACGTAACATTTGACGGTGAGGAGCCACAATTGGACGACATAATGAGCATTCCAGGGTTAAAGTCGAAAGTCCAAGAAGACGAGTCAACATCTGACGCGATCGACCATGTAGCACGATGTCTGATTGCATCCCTGTTTTACTTTGAGCTAGATTCAAAACCCGAGCGAAGCGATGGGAAGTATATGGGCTCTGGACGAATCTTGTGTTCTCTAAGAAGCCATGATCCATCATTTAAACCGCTTATCGATCAGCTGTCAAGTATTTCCGCTCAGTTCTATTTGGACGAGCACGTCATCGCAGCAGTTAAAGACTCCTCTTGCCTTGACAAAGATGGAAATTTTCGAGTAAGGGTTGAGTTGAACACCGCGGACCGATTCACAATATCGCTACAAGAAAGCAGCTCAGAAACCTACAACATTAGCGGATCCCCTTTCTCTATAGGAAAGTTGATACAAGCGCAGGCTTTCGATGCATCCTTTGGCAGATCTGACCATAGGAAGAGGAAGGCGGGTGGTGATTTAGAAAACCCAAACAAGAGACAGAGGTCTATTTAGAATGAACCCAGTTCCTCGCGCATGCAAATTATCTCTAGGTAGAAAATAGTCGTACATATCGGCACATTTCGGCGTTGGAATTTCATTAACTAGTCGTCCCGGCTTTGAGGCTTAGGCGTAATATTCTCACTATTCTCGTAGCATACGATTGACTGGCATTATATTTAGTAAATCCCTGGGGACTGTATTCTGCTGTACTAAAAATACAGAACTTATTCAGTCAAACCTGTTTCGATGTTGTCCGCCACCAAGGCTTTTCAAAGCTTGGCCCAAGTAATTTCGTGTCATGGTCAACTATTAGTAAGTTTGCCCCAAGTAATTTCGTTGCTGTTGAATAGAAAATGCCCGCAGAACTTCGAACGACGCTAGCTCAAGCATGTGCTATCAAAGTAAGCGCCGTTGAGGACCCAAAGTGATGTTGCGTTTGCTCATATATTGTAGCATTCAACAAAGAGTAGACAGACCTTTCCATCTACAAACATAGATCAGCAGTATTATATACTAAACTTGACACCGACCATGACCCTGCAAGCCTCCATTGAAAGTAACTAAAGGCAGCCAACGAACTATGCCAGTCAACATCAAGGGAAAGAAAAGCAAGCGCAGAGTGTTTAACGACAAGGGAACCCTATCTCTAGCGGCCCTGAAGCACGGCGACGACACAATTCGGGATACGTGGTTTTGGGGCGTGGCAAAAATTCGAGGCAACTGAGAATTTCAGTTATTTAGGAAATAATATCATTTAGTTGGATTCTTTCGCAATCTGATCAACGCTCTCTGTGGGCATGTATGATGGCGGCATTGTTTTATGATTGTCAGTTTGAACCAATTTTTATATTAGAGTAACTTAGATGTCTTGAGCCATATGTATGTTATTATGTCACATTATCATTTTATACCCTTTAGGAAGATTAAACATCGCCTTTTAAACCCCTCCCTAAGGCTACTTCTCTTTGTGTTCCATTGAGTCCATTTCTCGTCCAGATCTCGAAGTCGCTGCTTGGTACGTAGGGCTGACGGTTCTGAAAACCCGTCAGCTTCTCTAGGTAATTGCATACCCAGTAAATCGCGTTGCTCGTCCATCTGTGCCATCTGGTTCGAAATATCTTGATCTTCCGACTTCGTTTGCGTCATATTTCTATTCATCAAGCACATCATGTCTTCAAACTCTATATCTTCAGCAGTACGCTTGGCTCCATGTACTGGTCGGCTTTTGGAGGCGGATTGAGAAGGCTGTTGCTCCTCGTAAGGCGTAGACGATTGGCGAGATCGGGTCCTTGGAATGGGAGACGAGGAACAAGAGTGCGACATATTTCTAAGCAGAGTAGATTGTAACCAATCTTCATCGACGAGCGTATTTGCCTCCTCGCGCACCTCAGGAAGATAGACTTGGCTAGAAAATTGGGTGTGAAGTGGAGCGGGAGATCCCTGGTATTTCCAACCCCTTTTTCCAGCATTGAAAGATGCTGATTGTGTTTTCTCATCACAGATTTTCTCCCGCGAACTACCGAACTCTTCACAAAAAAGCAAGCCGTATCGATCTAAAGCGTAGCCAGACGGTATTTCAGCGCTGGAAATAGGTCGGTATTGGAGCTCGAATCCATTGCGGCCACTCTTTTTGAATCCATTTCGACCTTGCCAAATTTTAAGGCATTCGAGATCGGTTAGTTCAAGAGGGTTTAAAGACATCTTTAATATCTGCTGATTGGCGATCCTCCTAAACAAAAGCTGGTTTAGCTTGATGGAGGCCTCTGTCCAAGTGAGATTTCTGGTCGCGGCAGTTCCGAGCACCTGGAATAATTTGCGCTCCAATTTTCTAATCAGAATATCTGCTTATCGTGTTGTCGGCAAAACTGTTTACCTGTCGACAATGACGATTTACTGGAACGTAGATCTTGAAACTTGGCGTTTTATTATTGTCATCATCTCGAGACTGTGACTTGCTTCTATTAGTTACTGACAACCCATTATAGAGTAGTACCCGTATTATTCTTTCCCCAAACGCCTCTTTTTTTCTAATGCAGATGTCTTACATTATATAATTTTATTGCGAAAATTGTTCCTTCGATCGATAGGTGAGAATATATCGGGAATATCACCAAAAGTTGGAAAAGGACTATGTTGTCCCAAACCGCACGCCAAAACGCTCTCAAATGACAAGAAGAAATGCATACAAAAGAAACCTAGTGTGGAGCATCGAGGGCATCCTTCTCGTGCAAGTACCGGAATACGTGCTTCGCCTTCTTGATCCGGTACGTAGTTGCAAATGGTGACAGAGCCTTCATCAAGATAAGCCAACCTGCAAGCGTCGGCAGAGTGTAATGCAGCTTGTTGACCGCGCCCGACGTAATAATTGTGGTAACGGTCTGATACCAATGCAGCGACGGGAAGAAGTAATTGATGCGATACCAGTTGTTGAGGAGGTCAGGTGCACCCAGGGCGGCAGCGACGTTGAAAATAACCCAGGTTAGGAAACAGAACGTGACAAACGCAATGGGCACAAACCCAGTAATAACATCCAAGACATCGAAGCTGATCATGGCAAACACCCAAGTGACGGCCCAGGTTGCGAAAAACATCTTTGCGTCTAAGTGGTAGGAGCCGCGGAATGCGTATATCCAGCCAGTAGAGCAGAGGCCGCAAACGAGAGGCCAGAAGATACTCCAGAAAAGTCGGGCGTAGATGTGCGTCTTGACATCATACGCGGCGTAGAGATGCATACCGTTGCATATACCGTTCCAAGCCATGATGAAGAAAAATTGCATCAGGATTGGAAAGACTGCCCCAATGGTGTTGATGAAGACTTTATCATCCATGTCACTGAAATTGTGGGTCGATGCACTGGCACCGACAGCTCGTGCTGGAGACGTCAGCGCGCTCAGGGCTGCGGTTGTGTTTCCGAATTCGCCGCTGCGAAGTTTGGGTCCGATAAATTGTGCGCTGAATATTCCGGCGGCTGCGCTTGCGGTAGTGATGGTTGATGACTGAATGCCACCGGCATACAAAGTGTAGTATCTGGCTGTCAAGAAATAGTAGGTGTAGACATCGCTAGGATCATATGAAGTAGTGGTGCCGTTAGCCGCTTCCTCGAATCGAGCCGTTGCTCCCGGTTGGACGACAATCGCGGCCCAGTACTTCCCATTGAAGACATCCTGCCTGATCTGATCTGGCGATGTTGATGAGGTATCGACGTTGACGTAGGTGGGGAACTCGTAGGATTGATTGTTCGCCGCTGCCGCAAACCGCAGTGCTGTACCGAAGTCACCACCATCGAAGTCAGCAAGGGCAACTTTCGCCCGCTTGACATATTCGCCTTGGTTGTGGAAGAGACCAAAGATGTGGGATGCGTTGATCCAAAAAATAGCAATGATCATAATGGCCGCGGGGATCAAAGCCTTCATCATGTCCACTGCGGTAGCCTTGGGTTTGGGGCCATTTGTTCGCGTTCTCGATATTGTCATCTCCACTGCAACATGCTCAACGTCTGACGAGGCCCGGCCCGTGCCGACATAGGGGCCCTGCATGGAGTATCTGCTTTCTGGCATTGGGAAGTGAGTTGAAGATTAGAGTTAAGCCCAGGAATAGAAGTTGACAGGTGGTGTGGTTGAATGAAATGGAAAAGTTACCGGCAAGCAATTATAAACAAGAGTCAAATAGAAAAATGTGTATCCAAGCCGCCTACATCACGCACAAGACAGAATTTCGTCCATAAGCTCGTACGAGGACTCAGTTCCGGTCCTTGTACAACAAAGTTGTCCGGGGCCGGCCACCACGCGCAACTGAATCGCTAACTGGTCGTCTAGTCTACAATGTTGAATAAGCACAAAAGGGCCGACCTCAGCTGGTAGAAAGGGGAGTCGGTGTATCGGCGTTATGAACGCGGATCAGTCCAGTGGCATAAACTTTCCACTTCGCCGGGGAAACCGGCGATCGAAGCAAAAACCATGGACGAAATAACTGCAGTAAAACTGCCGATGGCAGCGTGTGCAGCTTTGCAGCAAAGAGTGAGCATCGCCAGAGCAGTAGGTCAAGAGTAGGATTGGCATGGCTACCTATATAATGCCCATATACATGTTGTTACGAACACAGTTCTTCACAGAAACCTTGAGCCCCAGGAAGACGAGGCTGAACACAACATGAACAAATGACTGATCCGTGAGATGCATATCTTGGCAAACAAGGATCACAGAGCACCAAAGGCTTCTGATTGGACCGGCGCCTCAGATCCACCTACACAAGACAGACATCCGGAGATAGCTAAGCACCGGTGCCGAGTGTAACGTAACTGTCCCTGTTTGCTCAAAATATCAAACCAATCCAAACGATGGATGACTCAGCGGCTGTTTCGGCTGGTGGAGTTGCCGGATCGGACCGAAGCGGGACGCAAGAAGTTGAGTCTTTGGAGCTGTACTAGTTCTAATCAGGCTAGCTTGACGAAGCCCGTACGCCTTTGACGACTCATGAACATAGAGTCCTCCGAATCAAGTTCCGTAGCCCTGTAAAGGACTTCGAGGCATATCGTACGTAATTACTGAAAGCGCCAATGTCATTGTTGAAGCGGAGTCGTGTGAACAACAAACCACTACTGACAGAATTAGTCACAGCGAGGCTGGCCTGAGTGAAACCCTGATGAACGAGATCAGCATAAGGATTATGCTCGCTTGGACTTGCCAACATAAAGATGTGTCGCAGGCTGGGCATGATCACGGGGACTCACAGATTAGTAATTGCAGCACTTCCACTGTGACATTAGATAGGTCAGGGTGCTGAACACAACACAATACACACAACCACTGATTCTCGTCAGTGAACATTCAACCCATCACTTTTAGCACACCAAGGTGCGACAATATTTTATTCACTACGTGTGAGAAGCAGGAACGGATGCATCGTATGAATGTTAAACACTAAGAAGTCCGCGCATTGTTGTATCCAGCTAAAGGTAGCGATATTAGTTGAGTAGATACGTCAGTTGGAAAACAACTCAGGGAGCTCTGTTGTTCAGGTGGAAGAATGTCTAGGGGGCTAGGCCACGTTTGGAAGTACTAAGAGCGCCAATTGCTAGGGGGCACAGGCCTCCCCCATCGTCGCCGTCCCCATCGTCGCCAACCCCATCATCGCCAACCCCATCATCGCCACCCCATCTACTACGGCTGTTGCTATATGCAGTCTGTCCAGATTGCAGTGGGTTGATCACTCGGCTAGCATCCTAAACATGGTGGATAGATTGAAATGCAATGAGCGACTTGACGACGTGGAGATCAAAGCATGTACTATCCCGGAAGTATACGAACGGTACGAGGTCTTAGTTCTCTGCTCATCACTGTCTGGTAACTAGGAGTTCTAGTGGTGCATGAGACCTGGCTGCCAATATGGGCAGCTGCATGCTGATTCTAATCCGATATTCCGGTGCGTCCAGTGCAGTTTCCGTTCCTACATCGAGCACTCCATTTCTATACTACTTTAGGATGTTGGTACCACGACAGGACCTACCAATGCTCCAAATGCGAGATCATTAACATTATCACATTGTTCCGTTGTTATTACGGCAAAAGCACTTCCATTCATTCTTTGAGGCCCGGTTGATATTCCCTTTGCCCAAGGGGTAACACTTAAACTGCAATGATAGACTCATAGAGTGGCAGGCTTCCGGAGTCTTTAGCATGCTTTAATATCGTACTTGTAAGATGCAGTCGACTTTGAATGTAAATTGACTGCTTCCTTGGATTATTTTTTCATTCGTCAGTTCATCTCGAGACGTGATTCTGGAGTTCTTGACTCTATGCGTTTGGTTGGCAATGTTTCTGCTTGTCGTCGCATCCGCAACGAGCTGCTTAGCCGTTGGGAGATCTTCGTTTAGGAAAATGCAAGCTTTAGACAGAACCAACACTACCCTTACTGCGCTTAAACATAGCTCTCAGAACACTCACCTTTTCATCTGAGGTAGGACGGAAGTCTAATTTTATCAAATGAATGGTTTTATCCAACATACCTCGAACAACTTCACGGATTTTTGTCACCTGTTTCATCGTTTGTATACACTGTTCGTGCGTCAGTGCTGACCGGACCGTTCGGTTTGAGTACTTACGGGAGACCATGGTAGGGCCATTCGATCTCTATGTAATCTCGGCTTTAATGATCTCCTCCACGCTCACATTCTCGTCATTCAGAGCATCATAGGTTATATCGGTCCGCTCTCCAATTTGTTCATAATTTCCTCTTTAAGCAGATACAGTCCATCCCTCCGGGCCGGGATAGCTGCACTGCCGGGATAAGCGAGCAGTACTTTGACTTCGAGCAGCCGCAAATCACTACACGCGTTGAGGTTTGGCATACGTACCTGAAGATCGTATGCCGTGGCTATTTCCGTACATTCTTAACCATTCGTAGCTAAAAATTACATTCGCGTCGCCGTCTCTTCCCATGGTCTGTATAGAGACTGTATTTGCGATGAAATCGCGTATCGTCTCCACAGCGCCCTTCTGGCGCTGCCACTGCTAGCATATTGATACGAAGCTCCTATCGGAAGTTTAGAACCCCACCACGATTTTCGCAAGCCATCCCCAGCCCTGTGTCGGCCGTAGCGCTGATTTTCATGCAGGGCCGCCACGCGGATCGGTACCTCCAATCGATGCAATCGCCAAACTCGGCTAGTGCGAGACAGCCCCGCACTTAGATAATCGCCGTTTTGTAACGCACGTGAGTGATCCCCGACAGATCTGTGGCTGTGCGGCGGCGTAGTTAGGTACTCGGACTATCATATAATCCGACCCGGATTGGGAGCAGGATGGACAGCCCTGGCAGCAGATCGCGATCCGCTTTCGTGTACAATTCGCGACACTGTCCAATGTACGGCTCAGTCTACCCCAGTAGTATTCACCACCCAAAAAGCTTGAAGCCTACCGTCGATCCCTCTGCTGACCGAACAAATGCTTGCCTCGTCCTTATGCTTCTCGAGCCCATTGCGACCGATCGATAGACCGACCATCAGCGGAATGAGCTCGCGCAACGGAACGCGACTAGGCCTTCAGCTAGATGTGGGAGGCGGGCCTTAGTGGCATGGTCGTGCAGGGCAGGGATTGGCATCGTTCCGAGTATCATGATCCAAGCCTGTACTTCGGCGGGTGGATCATTGTTGCCAGAATATACAAACATGGAAAGGCTCTGGACGGCTGGGTGATACAGCTGTTGTACTGCCATGTCTTGGCCGGATCCTTACATGAGCACTGCGATTGCTAGAGCCGTGGAGAAGAGCTGGAGGTAAAGTTTGGAAGGTGAGGATCGTTGCTGCTCATGCGTGCTCTCTAGAGCTAAATGCCATGCGATTAAGCCCTGACGTTCCTGGCAAAGCACTCCGTACATTCTATTGATGTACATGTCACGTACATTGGAAAACTGCAAATATACCTCTAGTTTGTGTAGATATGTATATCGTCGAAGCAACCGTGCCATATGTTCCTGTGTAGGTTAGTTGGTTCTGAGCCAGAACATGCAAGAATAGGATTTACTAGCTATTCCCCGGTGCATTCTCTGTAACTTTATTACTGGTAGAGTCATGTGGCAATTCAATACGGTAACTAAAGTCATTCACGAGTACGCCTACTATGATAGATGAAGCTTCCACGCACCCTATTCGCACGTGGCTGGCCAATGGCTCGCAGAAGGCAGCTATGTACAGAACATGCTACGAGGCTGAGGGACATGACGGTCGTTGCTAACGCTGCTAACGCGCTGACCACACTATCATTTTCACCTACCACAGGGAATGCCCCTCGCCCGCTCACCGTAACGATCGACCAATGCCACCCCGCCTGGGACACCACGAACGCATAGTAAGATGAGTATTTGTGCTCCCGGTTGGACTTGCGGCGGCATAGGCGATACTCGACAGTGAACACGGGGACGTTGCGGCCTATTGGTAATCACAACCAGAACGCGTACTGTCTTAAGTTAATAAGAGGACACAACGTTGTGATGGTATGCCTACTGGTTGGCTGGATTGCCAATGACCTTGCAGCGGCTGTGTTGACGTAGATGAGGGTGACTTTCTATACAAGTAACTACTGTAGTATTAGCATTGCATCCACAACACGTAACCCTTGCCCTACACCTCCGAGCCTAAAGAACGCCACGTGTGCTGCTGGCCTAGCATATATCTGGCGGACCGTATCGAAGCTGTCGCGGCTTATGAAGTTGCCATCCCGCGTATTTCCAACTCTTATAATTTAGTTTCCTGAAGCAATTGTCTTGTAGTAAACTCCCACCGCTTTAGTCTTGCGCGGCTGCTAAACATCCTGCCTGTCACATTTCACGCGTCGCATGCCTGTCCCTTCTATAGTAGAGCATTAAAAGACACCGTCCGCTAGAAACCGTCTAGCGTAGTCTTCCCAAGGCCATACTTTATCACGCCGCCAGACCTCTAGTGTAGCTGGCTAACTACCACGTCTCCCAGTCAGATGTCTATCACTACGCTTAGAGCCCGTCCTCTAATACATATCGTGGGTCTAAACTAAATTGCCCTAAAGGTCTTAGGTTGCTATCAAGTATGTCTACCAGTTATGGGATGAGCCGCCAAATATGTGGGTGTTATGGGTGCACGCAGGGAAGGACACCGCAGGATCGCGGAAGCGGCGAAGATGGATGGCTGGAATGGCCCTAAGACTGGAATCAAATAGGCGTAGATGACAGTGGTTGACATGCGGATGATTCTGACACTTTCTTTCTCCGCTTTCATATCAGTGACTTGCGGATCCTTACTACGAAAATTTCGTTGATCTTCTTCTATCCCACCCGCATCAAAATTGTCCCCTTGCATTTTTCTTCATTTTTACTGCAATCTAACGAATTCTATTACGAGTTCTTTCTAGCACCTGTTGAACTGATTGATAGAGTCTCTTAGCAAAATCTAGCCGTATTTCATTTTCATGCTGGAAATATGTCCTTCGACATACAGGACAGTCATATCTTTCGATCAGAAACCAGGAAACCAGGCAAGGGGCATGAAAAGTATGCTGGCACGCCCGCAGGGTCAGCAGCTCATCCTAGAACGTATGCGCCGATTGTACGAATCCGAAGGGGGGTCTCGACTATCCTGCGTATTTCCATCCACCAGTCCTGTATCAGCGCTGATTTGCATTCCGTTGTAAACCGGGCCTATGCATATTGCGCTTGCGGAATGTTAGTCTCTATTACCAAGGCCAAATGCCAGTAAGTGCTCCAAGAGGATCATAAGTGCATGCCACAGAACTCACCACTCTACAGTCCCAAAGCAGCCCTCCCCGTTTACTACGACATTTCTTAGCTTTTTTCGGGCTTCCTTTCTTTGAGTTGGCGGAGCATGTAAGGCTCTGCTCCTTCTCCTCCTACTATGCACGCATATGCTAGCCTCGCATATCAGCCGGGACGTGAGTCGATATAAATAACAACAACATTATGCAACTGAAGAAGGACTGGCTTACAATGGGATAACAATCATGAGAAAGAAAAAGATAGCTAATCCCGCAATCACTTCGCATCCAACTGCTGGGTCTACTTTCTTTTTATTCTGCTCAGATTCGGTAGGCAACGGTTGCATAGCGGCGTAGGTAGCAGGGCTGGATCTCTCCTTGCTCAGTTTTCAGGCTTTATCTAGCATACTAATAGTATTTCGTAGTGTGCTTTGGATTAATTTTCACCTGACCAAGGCAGGGTGGGTCAAAACTTTGTGAGGCCCGGATGATCTTGGCAGAAACGTACTCGGAGATCCGAAGGTGAAGAAAGACACTAGGATAAGGATGTCGACGACTTGGGCTCTGTCAGTTGAAATTACATCGTTCCAGAATGGCCAATGTTAAAGGCACGAATTGGCATACTTCCAGGTTCATGATATTGAAGAAAAGGGGCTGTGTTGCCTGACGAGGCTATGAGTAATTGAGTTATCGGTTCGTTCCAATTGCTGATGGGCAAGCGTCTAGGCACAAAATAATCATGTTAGGACCTTTATGCAGTTCTGGGCATTGAGCTCAAAAGTAGGGTAACAAGACGCTAGGTCACCTGAATACGTCATCATGATCTCAAGTGCACCGCGCAGGTTCTTCTGGCATAATTTATACGCCTTTATGAAGGGAAGGCGCCAAAGGGCCCCGGTAAGCCTGTCCTTCGACTCTTTGATGTAGGAATAAGTCAGTAGCCGATTTAGTGTGAGGCCTATAACAGTGCTACGGCAGAGCTTGAACGCACAAGACGCAGGAGCGTTTGCCGAAATCTCTTTTGAATGACAAAGACGCAACAAAAACGGTTGAAAAGGCGGTCCGATTGCAGATCTTGTGATGCCAAGTCATTGATTCCGCTCTAACCGGAGCGATTACCCTCAACCACATCATGCCAAGTAGTCTGATGTGTTCCGATTGGCTATCTTTACTGCAAACACCAAGGAAATTTCCACGCCACCCTGGCATTTTCCCAATCACGTGAGGTATTTAACGCTTGGCAAGGTCTACTCAAGCAGATACGATGCACCAACCACCTCACCACCGACAATTCGTTTGGCTTTCCTACTGTTCACTCCTCGTCGCTTCCCTCACCCAAGCTGCTTCCCACTCTTCAGACAGTGAGAATCTAAAAGATCTACGTTCCACACCTCGAGACCTGCTAGCCTTACACCACCTTTGGCTTATTAGAAGCATCCCACTCAAATCAAATACGTTTGCCAATCACGGCGTCAACTTGGAGGAGTCTGTCCCAAACTCTGTGCTGACGTTTTCTATGGAGCCTACACCCTACAACTATCCTACTCAATTCGTCCACGGCATAGCCCGCGGGGCGAGATTTCGAAGAAAACGCGAACCTTAGCTATTTCCAACATTTTCCGCACATCGAACGACCGAGCAACCACCCACTAAACCATATTCGAGCGCCCGCCGGCCTCAAAGACATGGGTAAAAAAGATAATGCGCCCCTCGAGGGGCACGTCAGTGGACAATCGAACCGTCCACTGTCACTACCCGCTCACAGTCTTACTCTTCAACAAGTTGTGGACGAACTAAAAACGGAGACCTGGTCTGGCCTAGAGGATGCCGAAGCAAAACGCCGCCTTGACGACTATGGTATGAATGAACTGGGAGAGGTCGAGGGTGTGTCTGTCATCAAGATCCTCATCGCACAAGTCGCCAATGCCATGACATTGGTGCTGATTCTTGCCATGGCTGTCAGTTTTGGAATTCGATCCTGGATAGAAGGCGGAGTCGTCACTGCCGTAATTATTCTCAATATTGTCGTTGGTTTTTTCCAGGAATGGTCCGCCGAGAAGACGATGGACTCTTTGCGGTCTCTGAGCTCACCGACCGCCCGCCTGATCCGGGGGGGGCAACAGATTACCGTGCCATCAGCTGAAGTCGTTCCTGGCGACGTGATCGAAATCAAGACGGGAGATACTCTTCCTGCCGACATAAGGTCAGTCCATTCCCATCCAATTATTGATGGTTTCGTCAAGCTCATCGTAAATAAGGATATTCGAGGCGGTTAACTTCGAAACCGACGAGGCATTGTTGACCGGAGAATCGCTACCTGTTCGCAAGCAAGAGGAAGCAACTTTTCCTGAGAGGACTGGCCCTGGAGATCGCCTCAACGTTGCATACAGCTCGTCCAACGTCACTAAAGGCCGTGCCAAGGGCATTGTATTTGCGACCGGGGCTTTTACAGAGATTGGCGCTATCGCTGCTCAGCTACGCGAAACCAAGTCGAAGGTTCGACCTGTGAAGCGAAAGCCGGACGGCAAAGCCAAGCCACATCGCTACCTTGAAGCGTATACACTCACATTCACCGACGCCATCGGCCGATTTCTTGGCCTCAATATTGGAACGCCTTTGCAGCGGAAGCTATCTAAGCTCGCTATGCTGCTTTTTGGTATTGCTGTTGTCTGTGCAATCATCGTTCTAGGGGCGAACAAATTCAACACAAGACAGGAAGTCATCATCTATGCAGTAGCCACGGGCTTGTCCATGATTCCAGCTAGTTTGGTAGTTGTATTAACTATCACTATGGCAGCTGGGACTAAGAGCATGGTCAAGCGCAACGTCATTGTCAGAAATCTCAAATCATTAGAAGCCCTTGGTGGCGTGACAGACATATGCTCTGATAAAACAGGAACCTTGACCCAGGGCAAGATGATCGCTCGTGGTGCCTGGATTCCAGGCTTGGGAACGTATACCGTGGAGAATTCTACCGCGCCCCAGGATCCTACAGCCGGTGACGTCCGCTTCCACCCCAACTCACCCCAGAAGATGGACCTTAAGGCTGGTGGTGATGCCTGTGGCGAAGTCATTCCGTCAGAGAAACTTGGCGAACACAAACACGGCGGCCTTCTACACTTTCTTAACGTTGCTACTTTGGCCAATCTTGCTGCCGTAAAAAAAAAGAACGATGGTAACTGGGAGGCCCACGGCGATCCGACCGAGATAGCCATCCAGGTATTTGCCGCTCGATTCGGAATGGATCGTAGTTGCCTTGTCAAGGGTGGTTCGGCACAGTGGGATGACTTGGTGGAGCTTCCTTTCGATTCGGACGTCAAGCGCATGTCGGTAATCATGCAGCACTCAAGTGGTAACATCTTTGCTTTCACCAAGGGAGCTGTTGAGCGAGTCATTCAGAGTTGCACTACATTCGCCCCATATGATTCAGAGGAAGTTGCCGATATCGCCAATTTTCGTGACGAGATCTTGCGTAACATGGAGGCTTTGGCTGGCCTCGGCCTCCGGGTATTGGCGCTTGCCAGTAAGCAACATGTGGGAGAGGTGGAGAAGGGAGCTGACATCAATCGTGCCTCCGTCGAATGCGACTTGGTTTTCCGTGGGTTGATCGGCCTGTACGATCCTCCTCGACCCGAATCCGCTCCTGCTGTACGCCAATGCCACGAGGCAGGTATCGAGGTGCACATGCTCACGGGTGACCATCCCGAGACTGCTAAAGCAATTGCAATTGAAGTGGGCATCTTGCCCTCTCCCGACCGCATGAAGCGGATCTCAGCGAACGTTGCGAAATCGTTGGTTATGGCGGCTTCTGAGTTTGACAGTCTCACTGACGAACAAGTCGACGAGCTGCCCGTGTTGCCTTTAGTAGTTGCAAGATGTGCGCCGAGCACTAAGGTTCGGATGATTGAGGCTCTCCATCGTCGAGGACGCTTCTGTGCTATGGTAAGTAGCTACCATTGTTGCCTTATTCGATCATGTTTGTGATTTGCTGATCCGCCATAGACTGGCGATGGTGTCAACGACTCACCTTCGCTCAAGCGCGCTGACGTTGGTATTGCCATGGGGCAGGCCGGTTCTGATGTAGCGAAGGTAAGGAGCCTTCCAGGCAAGACCCACCTGCTCAATTCGTTGCTGACCTCTGTTTCAGGAAGCATCCGACATCGTATTGACCGATGATAACTTTGCATCCATTCTTGCCGCTATTGAAGAAGGTCGCAGAATCTTCGACAACATTCAGAAGTTTGTGCTCCACGTTCTCGCCGAAAACGTTGCACAGGCCGGTACCCTTCTTGTTGGCCTCGCGTTCAAAGACCGTACTGGCTTGTCCGTATTTCCACTCGCTCCTGTCCAAGTGGTCTGGATTATCATGGCAACATCTGGAATGCCCGATATGGGCCTTGGCTTTGAACGCGCCGTGCCTGATATCCTACAGCGACCGCCACAGTCTCTAAAGACGGGAATTTTCAGTATGGAATTCCTTGTTGACATGGTGGTCTACGGCCTGTGGATCACACTGCTCTGTCTGTCTAGCTTTGTCCTCGTCGTTTACGGATTTGGCGATGGCGAGCTGGGCGAAGGGTGCAATGAGCGCTACAGTGAGTCTTGTGATCTGGTCTTCCGCGCGCGCGCCACGACATTTGCCTGTCTTACGTGGTTTGCTCTCTTCCTTGCGTGGGAAATGATAGATATGCGACGTTCCTTCTTCCGCATGCAGCCTAACTCGAAGCGTTATTTCACCCAATGGGCAGTCGATGTCTGGCGCAACCAGTTCCTGTTCTGGGCCATCGTTGCTGGCTTCGTTACGCTTTTCCCCCTTATCTATATTCCAACACTGAACACGGTCGTGTTCAAGCATGCACCGATTGATTGGGAATGGGGTATTGTGTTCATCGCGGCGGGCATTTTCTTCCTTGGGGTGGAGACGTGGAAATGGGGTAAGAGGATCTACTTCCGCCGCAAGGCCCGCAACCAGGCTGGTAAAGTCAACAAGAATATGGATATCGAAGACCGTGTCTTCAGTCGGTACTACAGCAACGAATCCGTTGTCACGGGAAGAGAAGCGCAGGAATCGGAAAAGGCGTAGGCGGGATGTCGGCATTGGGAGGTGTCGAGCATGGAGTAATGCCCAGTGTGGTGAGCGTACCCTCTTTTGGTTGTTTCCCTAACTTTTCATTCCTCCATTTGGGATGTTTACCTACTATATCGCCTGCAAGGGTTTATGGTGATTTTGTCTATAGAACTGCAATTTACTATGATGATTGCTCATTAGTGTTTGGAATATGTGAAAACCTCTTCATTTGCAGCCCGCAATGAGGACGTGTAGTAATCTAGTATGGTTGTGGCTGTTCACTGCATCACCGACAGGAAAGAACTGGTTTACTCCAGGTTTCCGAAGTAGCAGCGAGTTCTGTCTATCCAATCTTTGCCTTGTCTGATCTGAGTTTACATGATCGACACGCGCTTCCGTTGGCACATGAAAGGAATATTGTTTTCAGTGGAAGTGGACCTGGAATACATATTGGCGACATGCTCTTCTCTTTCGACCTCTCAAAAACCCACTCGCTCGGTGTGAGAGATAGCGATCGTCCAAGCAAAGCGAATGGGCTTCGTCGATGAGTTTGTTCTCATGTTCTTGGCCCTTATAAAACGGACAGATGTGACATTCGTCTTGACTTGCATTTGTCCCTATTCCGTAGAGGGGTGAACTCTCAACCAGTCGCTTCTTGCAGCTAGGCCGACCAAATTACATGCGCTGCATTATGCCAAGGAGAAGCTCGCTGGAAATTGCCAAAAGGCTTTTTCGAGCTAGCATCTTCTTGCATTTTTGATCAGTGTCGACCCTACTCATCGTACACTAGATCTCCTACTAAGCTCCTTACGTCGGATATCACATGGCTATTCAGCCCTTGTGTGTGATGAGTGTTGGCGTCGCTAAATATTTCCTTAACGCGTCAAATGTTTAGTCTTCCACTCCGCCAAGCCTCTTCAACATTACCCTCGAAGCTGAATGTCTCAAATCACGAACCCTTGCACATCTTCCCCCCCTTTCGCTAGCGTTTGAACGACTTATTTTTGGAGCTCCACCAACTTAGTCTGCTACAGCCTAAACATGCTGATGGGACAACATTTAGAAGTGTATGGCCAGTATCTCGAGACCGACCCCAACGGAGTGCACTCGCTGTATCGCGTAGAGCATATGATTTTGCGACTCTTATCCGTACAAGAGGGGGGAAAGCCAAATGTTCTTACCAGTGGAAATCATGTTCTTGGAAGCTTGTCAATTGTTCTTATGGTCGGCTATTCGAGATTTGCCACTTGAGATGAAGATGTGTGATCTTTTCGTTCATCGTTTGCAGAAAGCGGCAATGTTAGTCCTTCACAGCATCAACGATCCGACACTCCTAAGCACAGGTCAGTCAATGGATGCAGTGCAAGGTTCATCAACCATTCTCGAGCAACCTAGGAATATCCTCGATTTTGTCCTTATCTGGGCATTGGTTCTCGGAACTCTCGTATCTGGGGTAGGAACAAGACATCAGCATACCTGGTTTAAGGAGCAATTACTTCAGCAAATTCTCGTCAAAAATGCGCATATAGTAAAGAGTGTACAGGACTTGAAAGCTGTTCTGAAGCTATTTCCATATACCGATGCCTTTTGCGGCCTCGGCCTTACAAGCTTGCAGATAAAATTTTAAGTAACCGTTGCTAGAAGTTCATAGTTATGCACTGCGCTTTCCTGTCCTAAGATGATAAATTAGTTAGAATGGATGAGTTAACCCTCTAGCATGCCGCTTCCTCACACGCTTTCTGCGTCAGTCTTAAGGCAATAGCCAGTAATATCAAAAATATTTCATGCAAGATTGGCTTGTTGCAGCGTATACACGCACCCGCTGCATTGCGCGCGTCCCAGATTTTAATCATTCTGTCTTTAGATGTTGACGCTGACCATGCTGGGTCATGATAGAAGGCTACTGGCTGAACGTTGGCCCTATGCCTGTCAAGCGTCTGCACACACTTGCTGTGCTTATCTCAGATCCTAACTGTTCTGTCGTATGACGTTGACGCCAGACGTATTGAGTGAGCAGAGAAGATAGCGGCATTGCCAATGTCGAGGAAAAACGCGGAACAGTTTTTCATGCTCGGCTGTACCATTTTGCCTCTCGCAGCAGGACACCGGTTTGAGCGCTTGCCACGCTCAATTCCAGTACAGTAACACTGAAGACTCTTCGGACAGAAATGGTATCACAATCTATAAGCGGAATGACATTGCCTAGATCAAGCTAGCCATTAGTTCCATTTTTGTTCACCCGATCTCGATTTCTATATTTGGATATAGTAGATGTCAAATGCAGGTTGTTCCTGAACTAGCCCATAGGGCTCGTTTTGGGCCCCGCAGTGGGACCCGTTCCGATGCCTCGTTCTGAACTCTACCGAGACTGAACTGATAGTGCTCCTGGTGGCGGTCTGCACACCTGGATTTCTCTCATACAGTCGGTTGCACAAATGCCTTCCGGTTTTGCAGCGGCGCACAGGCTGACTTCACAGGACCTTTGCACGAACTAGAGCTAGCCTTTCCTTTTCTGGTCTAGGCCGTGGTCACACATTGGCTAAGAGATATCGGCTAGAGCGGGTTGGGCTAAGTTTGTGTTAAGCGATGTGGCGCAGTTACTGAAGTAGATTGCAAACCCGGAAGGCGATTGTGCAATCTATTGTATCGCAAAAACTTTAACATCGCCCAGACAAGGTCAGGCAAAGAGCGGGTCGGCTATCCTAACTGCATGTGGCGACATGGTGTACCTCGTGACCGACACCATATCATGGTGCAGTTGTAAGCATACTTCTGTACCCCGACTTCTCGACAATCTGCCTTGTTTCTGTTCGACAAGCTCGTTGATTTCTTTTCCCCCAATTCCAACTAACGATACAGTGTAGCCCTGTCGCTTGCTTTCACCGGAAGACTTGGCTGCCGCGTCTATGAAGCATGCATGGGTTGACCGGTCTGCAGGCCCCGGAAAAGGTGTCTCACAAGCACCATGGCTAGGCGGCTGAGCGCCTGTGTGCACTGCCTCAATAGGATGCCTTCGCAGCCTAGCCAATATCGCATATCATCCGCGTCTGCCCTCCCTTACCTTTGCAAACTTCGTCGTCGTTAGTTCAAAGAGCCCCTTGCCCAAAGTTTGCGCTTTCTGCTCTCCCACATCCATGCGACTTCTTCGCTTCGATCATTCTGAGAAACTCATCTCAGCCGACTTTCGCGGGAAGAACACCCCGCAATATGCTATTCTTTCGCATAGATGGGGAGATAACGAGGTTCTCTTCCAAGATCTAGGAAGCGATATCTATAAGGAGAAGGACGGTTATCAGAAGATTAAATTCTGTGCCAAGCAGGCGGCCCAGGATCAGCTCGAGTACTTCTGGATCGACACGTGTTGCATTGATAAATGGGACCGCCGTGAGCTCTCGAAAGCAATCAACTCGATGTTTCGTTGGTACAAAAATGCGGCGAGATGCTACGTATTCCTATCAGATGTCTCGGTGTCTACAACGGCAGAGACACTCCAACTAAGTGACTGGGAGGCATCCTTCCGAAACAGCGAATGGTTCACTCGTGGCTGGACACTTCAAGAGCTCATTGCACCGGTACTGGTCGACTTCTTTTCCTCTGAAGGGAGGTGGCTAGGCGACAAGACGTCTCTCGAACCGCCAATACATGAAATCACTGGCATTCCGCTTAAGGCATTGCAGAACTGTCCCTTAGACGAGTTTAGCATAGCCGAGAGGAAGAAATGGGCGACAAATCGCAAAACAAAGGAAGAAGAAGACAACGTATACTGCCTCCTCGGAATTCTCAATGTCTCTATGCCAATCTCGTATGGCGAGGGAAAGGAGAAGGCATGGAAAAGACTGCAAGATGAAGAGGAAGCATCAAGCAATGCACCATTCATCGTTCCTTATTCACGGAACGATCATTGTGTGGGTCGAGAGCCACAGCTCGCTGAGTTAGAAGCAAAGCTCTTTGGACACAAGCAGACTACAACAATAGCCATCGTAGGACCCGGAGGAACGGGCAAATCACAGCTAGCACTTGAGCTTGTATACAGAATAAGGCAAGAGAGCAAGAGCTTCTCGGTCTTCTGGGTTGATGCAGGCGACATGGACAGTCTGCACCAAGGGTATTCAAGCATTGCCCAGAAGCTCGACCTTCCTAACTGGGAAGACGAGAAAGCAGATATTAAGGCGCTCGTGAAACAACATCTAAGCACGAAAGGTGCAGGGCAGTGGCTGTTGATTTTCGACAATACGGATGACATTAACCTCGGGTCTGGTGGGTTACCTGCCGCACAAGGTACCAATGTAGTCGACTACCTACCACAATCTGATCTCTGCTCTATCGTGTTTACAACAACGAACTACGACACAGCTGAGAGACTAGCATCACGGAATATTGTAGAGCTAGGAGCGATGGCACCAGATACAGCTCAAAGAATGATGGAAAACCACTTGAATACTTTGGCTTTGCAGAGTCAACAGCAGGACGCGAAGCTCTTGCTTAAAGAACTATCGTTTCTCCCCCTAGCAATTGTCCAAGCAGCAGCCTACATCAATACTAGAGGTATCACGCTGCAGGAGTATAGATCGATATTAATCAGACAAGAAGAAGAAGCCCTCGAGCGTAGCAGCGAATCGTCTACGGACACACTACTAGAGTACGGTACAAAGCATTCGATAGCTACAACACTATTCATTTCAGTGGACCAGATCCGCCAGACTAGTTTGCTAGCGGCAAACTATCTATTTCTTGCAGCCTCAGTAGACGGAAAAGACATACCACTCGATCTTTTAGAAGCGTCTTCGCCCCATGAGAGGGAGGATGCAATAAAAGTTCTCAGCAGTTACGCACTTATTACGAGGCGACCTGCCGATTTTGCACTTGATCTTCACCAGTTAGTGCATCGCACTCTACGGGAGTGGCTTGAAAGGAGGAGCGGCTAGGCCAGTGGACCCAAATTTCCATTAAACGGCTAGTCCAGATATTTCCAGACCATGATCATGATAATAAAAGTAAATGGCGACGATTACTTCCACACGCTAAATATGCTCTATCATATAGTCGTACTGAACAAGAGGACGAGGATAGGTTAAGCCTGGTACGGAAATGTGCGATGACGCTATATAGTGACGGACGGTATAACGAATGCGAAAAGCTGTTTGTACAAATGGTGGAGGCGAGAAATGGAGTGCTTGGGGACAACCATCCATCCACGCTGACCAGCATGGCAAATCTAGCGTCGACGTACAGGAATCAGGGCCGGTGGACAGAAGCCGAAAAGCTAGAGGTACAAGTGATAGATACGTTAAATAGGGTGCTTGGGGATGAGCATCCTAACACGCTAGCTAGCATGGCTAACCTGGCGTCGACGCTTTGGAATCAGGGCCGGTGGACGGAGGCCGAAAAGCTGGAGGTGCAGGTGATGGAAACAAAAAATAGGGTGCTTGGGGGCGAGCATCCAGACACACTGACCAGCATGAACAATCTTGCCTATACATTGAAGGGCCTGGGTCACCATGACAGGGCTATATCAATGATGGACACTTGCGTTGATTTGCGAACACGAGTTCTCGGTGCTCACCATCCCCATACCATGTCGTCGCTAGACACGCTGAATACATGGCGTATGGAAAGTGTAAGCATTACTAGCGTCAGTTGAAGGCATCAGTCATGTGTGTTCTCTAGGTCTCTTGTACGTGTAAGTTAATCTTTTATGCATATTTTAGCAGCATTGGTGACAAGAGCTGCAGGTTAAAGATTTGTAGTTCAACGCAGCATGTCTAAAGGTGTGCGATTGTCGAAGAGCTGGGATGCAAAAGTATGTTTACCAATCAACCATGATGTGGTATGGGTCACAGTACTAGGAACAAAGTCCGGTCCTACCCTGCTGCTGCCCAGCCACCCCTGGTAGTAGTAGTAGTAGTAGTAGTAGTAGTAGTAGTAGTAGTAGTAGTAGTAGTAGTAGTAGTAGTAGTAGTAGTAGTAGTAGTAGTAGTAGTAGTAGTAGTAGTAGTAGTAGTAGTAGTAGTAGTAGTAGTAGTAGTAGTAGTAGTAGTAGTAGTAGTAGTAATATAGTGAAATTCCAATGCGCGTCGATTTGAATGGGTTATAGGATTGAATTGATATTTAGCTTGCTTTGCGCACTGCTGCAAGTCGCTATGGCACAAACGATATTAAATCATCTATCCATGACTGTGAAATCGCCCACCACGCCTCCCATACTGCATCTATAAACTTTTCTCACGTTGACTCTCCCCACTCTCATAGGTGGAGCTCTCGGTGGAGCTCCATAATTATTTGCATTGATTTCCGCCAGAGGGGCTCGATGGGATTAGGATCTAGTGAGTGTAGGTGATAATTCTGCATGCTCGAAATGCACCCACAACTCATGTACAGGACTCTCAGTCACGATAGCCAGACCAATCATACACAATATCTATCCCACGAGTAGGAAAGTCCAAGTCAAGCCCGCGGAAGTTCGTATCTCGATTGCAAAAGGAGGCCCAAGACCGCAGCCTGGAACTATCTTTCGTTTGCACTTGTTCCGACATAGTACCCTCCGAGATTTTCTCTGCTATCGAGCATAGTGATCAAACCAACCCGGCAGTAGACGTTATCAAATACGAAGCCTATCAGGAGTTTCTTTGTATGAAGCATCTCAAAATATATGTTCGGTTGGCGACGACAAATTTACTACGGTACCAACGCTCATGGGATATTTCTTTCAGATCTTGGCGATATACCCCGGGTCTTGCGCATGTGTCCTTAGCGTATCTACACTCTCTGTAGAGTGCCACCTATATAACTCTGGTCCAACTTCAGAGATTGGACGTGAGAAACGATTATGTACAAAAACGGAATTGCGTTTTGGGTTCGCGGAGCTGTTTGTCGGCATGGCCTCATAATCAGATAAAATGCGAATTTCGGCGGGTTCATCCTCTACAATGGGTGGGACGCCTTTGTAGCGATAAAATGCGTCAAGGGCAGGGATTGAAAGACCATGAAAGACAATGGAGAATAACACCAACCAATAAACAACAGGGACCATAGCTTGAACGAGATTGTCTTCTTCCTCTGTTTTGGCTTCGCCAGGTTTGGGGAAAAGGTGCCGAGTATGTTCGACATAGAAAACCGCGCCGATACCTACATCCGTTAGCGAAGGCTATCCTGCTACTGAGCCACAACTCACCGATTGGTCCAAAATAACCCATAAAGAGCGCCTCCTTCCAGTCCTTGACGCAGCGCGGCATTAGCCGATACGTGAGAAAAATGGCTGGGATACGACGGAACAACAAAATTAGGAAGCCTAGAATGAATAGCCTAAGAAGCGTAATACCAGTGACATCTGGCATCTGGAATTCGCTCCAGGGGAAAATGGTTCCAATATACATGAAGCCGCCGAAATTGAGAATGACATCAAAACAGCTATTAACTTCATCATGACGTTTCTCGGCTTCGTCGAGATATAGGCCATTCCAATTAAGAGCGTTTCCAGCGACAAAACAAGCAAGCAAGTCGTCAGTACCGAGCATACCGCAAATACCAATGGTAAAGAGCTGGACCATTGTGTTAGTGAAGGCAAGCCAAGAAGCTAGCATCAAGGGCGGAACTTACACCAATAGCAGCTGGCCAGAGCAAAAAGCTCTCCGAGTCAATCCATTTTCGCCTCAACCCGAGTTTGATGGCGAACATGCTTCCGTATCCGATAATGATGCCGATAGCGGCCGACATGAGGATGATGTAGAGCCAGCCTTCGACGATCCACTGTTCCATGGCTTTTGAAACTCCTCCCCCGAGACGCCCGACACCTTCCTCGTTGCGCTTCAGAAGATGGAAAGCGCCATCGATCGCCTTGGAGGCACCCTCTTTGAACTGAATGTCTTCCAGGTCCGCATGACGAATTAGATACGTGGCCAATCTTGTCAGTATGTTAGATTAAGCAGCCGTTCGGTTGTTTTTCCATCGCAACCAACACTCACAGAAGGAACGGAAAGCCGAATCCGTCATTAGCACCCGCTTCAGAGGATATGATCTCGCGCAGCGCGCGCGGAACGAACTTGTCAGAGAAAGGACCTTTGGCCACGGCCTGTGAAAGGATAGGATCAGTGCAGGTAACGCATGAACCAATGACAAGTGCGCCAAGGAAGGTCAATTTGGGGATCGTAAGTAAAATGCACAAGCTGGTGCAAAGCCACATAATTGTCATGACTGGAAGCAGACAGATTGCCATCTCTTTCCAGTTCTGCGCTTGGTATTTCGCAGGAAGCTGGAAACCTGCAATAACCAATTGAACACCTATCACTATCCGACACATCCCCTGAAAAAAGAGGTCAGAAATTGTTTATGACCAAATCTGATCTTACGGTACGTATTGCGTACCAGAGTGACGGCCTCTTGTTGTCCTTCAACAGCCGAACCCCATCTCTCTACATCGAGAAACTTGGCTGCGATAGGGCCTAATATGATGCCGATGACGACCGCGGGTACTACAGTCCATGTTAACATGCCCTGTACACTTTTTAGGTCTGAAGGATGCTAGTGTCTTACAGGCTTCGCCGAGGTACCACATCTGCTTGATCTTGACCGAAAAGAAGCCATAGCAAACAATGAAAGTGCCTTATGGAATTAGCTAGAAGGATTTATTCACTACTAGGTAGTTATACCCAAAACAGCAATGACAACATTAAGCTCACTGACGTCGAGAGTCGGCATGATTGCGCGCCTGACTATACCCGCGATCGAAACAGCAGATCTCAATGATCTGACCGAAGTAAATTCGCGATGAGAATGGAGAGAGAGTCGTGGATATTCAACAATAAAGTTCAAGGTGTAGCAAGTTCCAGACGTGCGGGGCCAGCTTGCTATTGTTGCAGAATCAGACTCATTGATAAAGGAAAGGGACGAAAGGGTGATACATGGCGATCAATGTCGTGAAGGGACGAGGACAAAGGAGATAAAGTGCCATACTACGTCCGTGCCAGGCCGCCGGATACGCCCCCTTGGCGGGAAGCACCTGAGACAAGCGATCATCATGTAATGCTTTGGTTATGAAACAACGTTGACGGCTTGTTTTTGTGCTGGCCTGCCGCATATTGAGGCTCAGTGGCTATTCCTGGGTTTCATGGCCCGTAGTGGTGAGGCAAATTCCCTGCGATCAGACGTCAAAGGCGGCAGGCCGGTAGATTGAAACCCGATTCTCCTCTTCGGCATGCGTGGCCAAGCGGGGAGGCAACGATTCGGATTGCACGAATGGCTCGCCAATTGTTGAAGAGGCTTGGCGGAGTGGAAGACTAAACATTTGACGCGTTAAGGAAATATTTAGCGACGCCAACACTCATCACACACAAGGGCTGAATAGCCATGTGATATCCGACGTAAGGAGCTTAGTAGGAGATCTAGTGTACGATGAGTAGGGTCGACACTGATCAAAAATGCAAGAAGATGCTAGCTCGAAAAAGCCTTTTGGCAATTTCCAGCGAGCTTCTCCTTGGCATAATGCAGCGCATGTAATTTGGTCGGCCTAGCTGCAAGAAGCGACTGGTTGAGAGTTCACCCCTCTACGGAATAGGGACAAATGCAAGTCAAGACGAATGTCACATCTGTCCGTTTTATAAGGGCCAAGAACATGAGAACAAACTCATCGACGAAGCCCATTCGCTTTGCTTGGACGATCGCTATCTCTCACACCGAGCGAGTGGGTTTTTGAGAGGTCGAAAGAGAAGAGCATGTCGCCAATATGTATTCCAGGTCCACTTC
Source organism: Dendryphion nanum (assembly GCA_020744415.1). Classification (NCBI taxonomy): domain Eukaryota; kingdom Fungi; phylum Ascomycota; class Dothideomycetes; order Pleosporales; family Torulaceae; genus Dendryphion; species Dendryphion nanum. The sequence continues at coordinate 203,355 of JAGMWT010000024.1, read as the reverse complement.
CACTGAAAACAATATTCCTTTCATGTGCCAACGGAAGCGCGTGTCGATCATGTAAACTCAGATCAGACAAGGCAAAGATTGGATAGACAGAACTCGCTGCTACTTCGGAAACCTGGAGTAAACCAGTTCTTTCCTGTCGGTGATGCAGTGAACAGCCACAACCATACTAGATTACTACACGTCCTCATTGCGGGCTGCAAATGAAGAGGTTTTCACATATTCCAAACACTAATGAGCAATCATCATAGTAAATTGCAGTTCTATAGACAAAATCACCATAAACCCTTGCAGGCGATATAGTAGGTAAACATCCCAAATGGAGGAATGAAAAGTTAGGGAAACAACCAAAAGAGGGTACGCTCACCACACTGGGCATTACTCCATGCTCGACACCTCCCAATGCCGACATCCCGCCTACGCCTTTTCCGATTCCTGCGCTTCTCTTCCCGTGACAACGGATTCGTTGCTGTAGTACCGACTGAAGACACGGTCTTCGATATCCATATTCTTGTTGACTTTACCAGCCTGGTTGCGGGCCTTGCGGCGGAAGTAGATCCTCTTACCCCATTTCCACGTCTCCACCCCAAGGAAGAAAATGCCCGCCGCGATGAACACAATACCCCATTCCCAATCAATCGGTGCATGCTTGAACACGACCGTGTTCAGTGTTGGAATATAGATAAGGGGGAAAAGCGTAACGAAGCCAGCAACGATGGCCCAGAACAGGAACTGGTTGCGCCAGACATCGACTGCCCATTGGGTGAAATAACGCTTCGAGTTAGGCTGCATGCGGAAGAAGGAACGTCGCATATCTATCATTTCCCACGCAAGGAAGAGAGCAAACCACGTAAGACAGGCAAATGTCGTGGCGCGCGCGCGGAAGACCAGATCACAAGACTCACTGTAGCGCTCATTGCACCCTTCGCCCAGCTCGCCATCGCCAAATCCGTAAACGACGAGGACAAAGCTAGACAGACAGAGCAGTGTGATCCACAGGCCGTAGACCACCATGTCAACAAGGAATTCCATACTGAAAATTCCCGTCTTTAGAGACTGTGGCGGTCGCTGTAGGATATCAGGCACGGCGCGTTCAAAGCCAAGGCCCATATCGGGCATTCCAGATGTTGCCATGATAATCCAGACCACTTGGACAGGAGCGAGTGGAAATACGGACAAGCCAGTACGGTCTTTGAACGCGAGGCCAACAAGAAGGGTACCGGCCTGTGCAACGTTTTCGGCGAGAACGTGGAGCACAAACTTCTGAATGTTGTCGAAGATTCTGCGACCTTCTTCAATAGCGGCAAGAATGGATGCAAAGTTATCATCGGTCAATACGATGTCGGATGCTTCCTGAAACAGAGGTCAGCAACGAATTGAGCAGGTGGGTCTTGCCTGGAAGGCTCCTTACCTTCGCTACATCAGAACCGGCCTGCCCCATGGCAATACCAACGTCAGCGCGCTTGAGCGAAGGTGAGTCGTTGACACCATCGCCAGTCTATGGCGGATCAGCAAATCACAAACATGATCGAATAAGGCAACAATGGTAGCTACTTACCATAGCACAGAAGCGTCCTCGACGATGGAGAGCCTCAATCATCCGAACCTTAGTGCTCGGCGCACATCTTGCAACTACTAAAGGCAACACGGGCAGCTCGTCGACTTGTTCGTCAGTGAGACTGTCAAACTCAGAAGCCGCCATAACCAACGATTTCGCAACGTTCGCTGAGATCCGCTTCATGCGGTCGGGAGAGGGCAAGATGCCCACTTCAATTGCAATTGCTTTAGCAGTCTCGGGATGGTCACCCGTGAGCATGTGCACCTCGATACCTGCCTCGTGGCATTGGCGTACAGCAGGAGCGGATTCGGGTCGAGGAGGATCGTACAGGCCGATCAACCCACGGAAAACCAAGTCGCATTCGACGGAGGCACGATTGATGTCAGCTCCCTTCTCCACCTCTCCCACATGTTGCTTACTGGCAAGCGCCAATACCCGGAGGCCGAGGCCAGCCAAAGCCTCCATGTTACGCAAGATCTCGTCACGAAAATTGGCGATATCGGCAACTTCCTCTGAATCATATGGGGCGAATGTAGTGCAACTCTGAATGACTCGCTCAACAGCTCCCTTGGTGAAAGCAAAGATGTTACCACTTGAGTGCTGCATGATTACCGACATGCGCTTGACGTCCGAATCGAAAGGAAGCTCCACCAAGTCATCCCACTGTGCCGAACCACCCTTGACAAGGCAACTACGATCCATTCCGAATCGAGCGGCAAATACCTGGATGGCTATCTCGGTCGGATCGCCGTGGGCCTCCCAGTTACCATCGTTCTTTTTTTTTACGGCAGCAAGATTGGCCAAAGTAGCAACGTTAAGAAAGTGTAGAAGGCCGCCGTGTTTGTGTTCGCCAAGTTTCTCTGACGGAATGACTTCGCCACAGGCATCACCACCAGCCTTAAGGTCCATCTTCTGGGGTGAGTTGGGGTGGAAGCGGACGTCACCGGCTGTAGGATCCTGGGGCGCGGTAGAATTCTCCACGGTATACGTTCCCAAGCCTGGAATCCAGGCACCACGAGCGATCATCTTGCCCTGGGTCAAGGTTCCTGTTTTATCAGAGCATATGTCTGTCACGCCACCAAGGGCTTCTAATGATTTGAGATTTCTGACAATGACGTTGCGCTTGACCATGCTCTTAGTCCCAGCTGCCATAGTGATAGTTAATACAACTACCAAACTAGCTGGAATCATGGACAAGCCCGTGGCTACTGCATAGATGATGACTTCCTGTCTTGTGTTGAATTTGTTCGCCCCTAGAACGATGATTGCACAGACAACAGCAATACCAAAAAGCAGCATAGCGAGCTTAGATAGCTTCCGCTGCAAAGGCGTTCCAATATTGAGGCCAAGAAATCGGCCGATGGCGTCGGTGAATGTGAGTGTATACGCTTCAAGGTAGCGATGTGGCTTGGCTTTGCCGTCCGGCTTTCGCTTCACAGGTCGAACCTTCGACTTGGTTTCGCGTAGCTGAGCAGCGATAGCGCCAATCTCTGTAAAAGCCCCGGTCGCAAATACAATGCCCTTGGCACGGCCTTTAGTGACGTTGGACGAGCTGTATGCAACGTTGAGGCGATCTCCAGGGCCAGTCCTCTCAGGAAAAGTTGCTTCCTCTTGCTTGCGAACAGGTAGCGATTCTCCGGTCAACAATGCCTCGTCGGTTTCGAAGTTAACCGCCTCGAATATCCTTATTTACGATGAGCTTGACGAAACCATCAATAATTGGATGGGAATGGACTGACCTTATGTCGGCAGGAAGAGTATCTCCCGTCTTGATTTCGATCACGTCGCCAGGAACGACTTCAGCTGATGGCACGGTAATCTGTTGCCCCCCCCGGATCAGGCGGGCGGTCGGTGAGCTCAGAGACCGCAAAGAGTCCATCGTCTTCTCGGCGGACCATTCCTGGAAAAAACCAACGACAATATTGAGAATAATTACGGCAGTGACGACTCCGCCTTCTATCCAGGATCGAATTCCAAAACTGACAGCCATGGCAAGAATCAGCACCAATGTCATGGCATTGGCGACTTGTGCGATGAGGATCTTGATGACAGACACACCCTCGACCTCTCCCAGTTCATTCATACCATAGTCGTCAAGGCGGCGTTTTGCTTCGGCATCCTCTAGGCCAGACCAGGTCTCCGTTTTTAGTTCGTCCACAACTTGTTGAAGAGTAAGACTGTGAGCGGGTAGTGACAGTGGACGGTTCGATTGTCCACTGACGTGCCCCTCGAGGGGCGCATTATCTTTTTTACCCATGTCTTTGAGGCCGGCGGGCGCTCGAATATGGTTTAGTGGGTGGTTGCTCGGTCGTTCGATGTGCGGAAAATGTTGGAAATAGCTAAGGTTCGCGTTTTCTTCGAAATCTCGCCCCGCGGGCTATGCCGTGGACGAATTGAGTAGGATAGTTGTAGGGTGTAGGCTCCATAGAAAACGTCAGCACAGAGTTTGGGACAGACTCCTCCAAGTTGACGCCGTGATTGGCAAACGTATTTGATTTGAGTGGGATGCTTCTAATAAGCCAAAGGTGGTGTAAGGCTAGCAGGTCTCGAGGTGTGGAACGTAGATCTTTTAGATTCTCACTGTCTGAAGAGTGGGAAGCAGCTTGGGTGAGGGAAGCGACGAGGAGTGAACAGTAGGAAAGCCAAACGAATTGTCGGTGGTGAGGTGGTTGGTGCATCGTATCTGCTTGAGTAGACCTTGCCAAGCGTTAAATACCTCACGTGATTGGGAAAATGCCAGGGTGGCGTGGAAATTTCCTTGGTGTTTGCAGTAAAGATAGCCAATCGGAACACATCAGACTACTTGGCATGATGTGGTTGAGGGTAATCGCTCCGGTTAGAGCGGAATCAATGACTTGGCATCACAAGATCTGCAATCGGACCGCCTTTTCAACCGTTTTTGTTGCGTCTTTGTCATTCAAAAGAGATTTCGGCAAACGCTCCTGCGTCTTGTGCGTTCAAGCTCTGCCGTAGCACTGTTATAGGCCTCACACTAAATCGGCTACTGACTTATTCCTACATCAAAGAGTCGAAGGACAGGCTTACCGGGGCCCTTTGGCGCCTTCCCTTCATAAAGGCGTATAAATTATGCCAGAAGAACCTGCGCGGTGCACTTGAGATCATGATGACGTATTCAGGTGACCTAGCGTCTTGTTACCCTACTTTTGAGCTCAATGCCCAGAACTGCATAAAGGTCCTAACATGATTATTTTGTGCCTAGACGCTTGCCCATCAGCAATTGGAACGAACCGATAACTCAATTACTCATAGCCTCGTCAGGCAACACAGCCCCTTTTCTTCAATATCATGAACCTGGAAGTATGCCAATTCGTGCCTTTAACATTGGCCATTCTGGAACGATGTAATTTCAACTGACAGAGCCCAAGTCGTCGACATCCTTATCCTAGTGTCTTTCTTCACCTTCGGATCTCCGAGTACGTTTCTGCCAAGGTCATCCGGGCCGGCATCATCGGACCCATCGCCGTTGGAATCATCTTTGGCGAGCCATTGGCCAACATCTTGCACGTTCACTGGGAAGAGACGTTTCTCTACCTGGGCTACATTGGCCTCATCCTCATTATCTTCGAAGGTGGACTATCTACCCGGATCGACTTGCTCAAAACAAACCTCACACTGTCTATTCTGAGTGCCTCGACCGGGTGTGCTTTGTCCGATTGGAGCTAGCTACCTATTACTCTATCTTGGGTATGGCTACGGCGCGGTGGAGACGTTTATTATCGGTGCTGCTCTGAGCGCGACGAGTCTGGGGACAACGTTCGCTGTTATCGCAAGTGCTTCCAAGAGTGTAGACCTGAGCCAAACTCCTGTGGGTGCTGTACTCGTCAGCGCCGCAGTAATTGATGATGTGACGGGTCTAGTCATGAGCAGCGTTATCCACGACCTGGGCAAGATATCCAGCGGAGGTAACGTCAATCCCGAATGATTGATTGGACGTCCCATCATTGCTTCCGCCGCGATGGCAGTCCTTACTCCAGTTTTCATGAAATGGTTCTTCGATCCCCTGTTCCGGAGATTCAGAGCACCACTTCGCCAAGTTCGACCACTTATCCAACATTATGCTCGTGATTGTCGTACTATCCGCATTCATTTCGATTGCTGCGTACGCGGGTACCTCCGTACTCTTTGGAGCTTTCCTCGCTGGCACGTTCTTGACTTACCTTCCGTCTAAACACCCCGAGGGTCCGTTCGTCGTAATGAGTAGAGAAGAAGGCGAGCGCTTGAAACACAAGTCACCGACTTTTGTCCATACATTCGAATGTTACTGCCTAGACGCGTAGCAGTACGTTCTTGCACCACTCTTCTTCGCGAGCATTGGGTTCGCGATTCCCTTTTTGGATCTTTGGACTGGACAGGCTATTTGGAAAGGCATTTTGTATACCCTGCTCACGCTGTTCTGCAAATTTGTTGTTGGAATATGGATTCCAACATGGTCTGTAATACAACCTGACCCGAAGAAAGCGAAGGCGAACCTGCAGCAACAATCCTTAGGCAAGAACGGCCGGCCATTGGAGGTGATTGCTTCTGCACTGCATTCTCCCTCCCGCAGCGCCGCCTTTATTTCTTCCGCCTATCCTGCTCTGTTGCTCGGCATGGCCATGGTTGCACGAGGAGAGATAGGTTTGCTGATCGTAGAGGTTGGGTACAACAAAACGTCCTATGTATCTTCGGAGGGCTTCATCACTGCCATCTGGGCGATAGTGTTAAACACCATCATTGGGTCCATCTTTGTCGGGGCGCTGATCAAATACCAGGGGGACGCAATAGGGAAGGGTCCCTGGGGACTGGTGCGTGGGCCAGATCATACGATTGAGCTGGAAATGGAGAGGAGTGAAGAACGACAAGAAACAGAGATGGAAGCTGAGACAATGGAAAGAATGGGCAATCATTACGGTATTGTGTGAGAAGCGAGTATAATCAAAGTTGGTCCGATTAATGATCCGACGGACGCGAGTATTGGAGAGGGAGGATCAACACAAATTAGAGAAGACTAAGCCCCCGCATATAAAAACATCTATGTAACTCGCATCTACTTAACTATGTGTTGTGCGGCCAGCATAGCACAAACACCTTTGTCCGATTCTCGTACGGCTAAAAATGGGGAGTGTTCAGCGCCATCACGCAGAGTAAACCAGCAACAAGACCGGCGGCAGGTAATGTAAGGACCTATGCAAGTTAGCGATCGATAGCTAAGTTGCTGTATAAAAGAGCGTACCCAGCCCATAAAGATAAACGCTAGCTGCCTCCAGTTAACAGCTCCGAGATCGTAGTTCATCAGAGCGACACCCAATGAAGCACCAGTGAGACACTGGGTGGTCGACACAGGAAGACCCAGCCTGGAAGCGAGCAAGACGGTGATAGCTGCACCCAACTCAATAGAGTAACCTCGGGTTGGCGACATCTGCGTGATCTTATTTCCAAGCGCACGGATGATGTGATATCCGTAGAACCAAAACCCAAGGCCGAGGAGTAGGCCTGCCACAATCAGAAACCAAACAGGGGTCGGCGATCGCGTATTGACTTGACCAGCCTGGTAAGTTTGGTAGACAGCAGCCCAGGGACCTGTGATTTGGTTAGCATTCGAACACTCGCTTGAATAGATATATGCAAGGAAACTTACCGACTGCATTGGCAACATCATTCGAACCATGAGCAATGGACATCATCATCGCGGAGACCACTTGGCAGTAGGTCCACAGATGTTCAACGCGAATGTCGTAGCGCGTGGCCTTGGAATGAATCGCACGTAGTAGGTCGCTGTCATGCGTGACGACGTCACGGGTAACACCTGAACAAGTTAGTTGATGGAACCTTCCGACGCAGCATGGCCACTTACCCTGGAGCAGAACGAATTTAAAGTAACCCAACCACTTCCGAGGATTGACCCAGGATAAATGTTTAACAGGGCCGATGAAACGATCGTAAGGCTCTGGCTTTTTCGTTGCGGTGGTGTTGCAACAGTCGAGCCTTCCCGTGCACTCTTCTCCGGGTCCGATGGAAGCTCGCTTTCCTTGCTTCCTTTAATCGATTTATCAGGCGAAGTTCCACTCTTGACAAGATCATCACCTCCTGAGCGCGCATTGCGTTCAGCATCGTCCTTTGCTCCGGCACGCACGTCACCATACGCGTCTTCGTAGTAGTTGGTGACATATTCGTCCCCCTTTCCCGGCCAGAAAAGCGAAACATTTTCCTTGAGTAGCATTGGGCCAAGGATGACGTGCCATATACGAACGCGGGGATCCTTCATGATCAACTTGCGCTTGAAGAAAGGAACAAAGAAGATGTAGCAGATTAAAAGGCATCCGAAGAAGACGCCTAGGATAATGCCGGCTGCCTTTCCAGCCCCAAACTCCTCAAGAGATGGCGCAGTTGGTGCTTCAATGACGATGAAAAGAGCGAGGACGGCACCCGTGAAGGCGAAGTAGAAAGGAATGAGGCGCATTGCGCAAGCAAATGGGTCGGAACGTTCGAGGACCGCGTACTTGAGGACACCGAAGATGAGAGCAGAAAATGCACCAGCAATCAGAGGCGCAATTCCCTAGGACGCAGCAACCTGGGAAACTGAACCAGACTCCCACCTCCATTTGATGTTGGCCCCCGATGCAAATCCAACTCCAATCAGAGAACCTACGACGGTTTGCGTCGTAGACACAGGCATGCCCCATCCAGTGGCAAGCATCAACCAGGTCGCACTACCCACCTCTGGGAACTTGTCAGTTCATTGGACTAGAAAACATTCCTCTTGGTTCTCACCAGCACATCCCATTGCAAGCATGAGTGCACCCGGACGTCCGCCGCCCTCTCGGAAGCGGTCGATTGAGATGATGCCGTTCTTAATCGTCGAGGTAACACGAGCTCCGAGACCAACTGCACCAGCAAACTCGGTCAATACGGAAAGGAAACCGACTTGTGGCATAGTCAGCGTTCTGGCAGCGACCGAAGCTATGTTGCAGTCAGTCATTGATATCCATTCCTATTTGCGTTGGCTGTTACTCACTCGCATAGGAGTTTGCGACATCGTTCGCGCCATTACCAAATGCAGAGAACACAAAGGCAATCGTGGTGATGGCAAGAATCCAGTCATACTTGGCTGTCAGTGGCGACGGCATTGTGGCCTAATGCTGGGCGTATAGTTAATGCGATCCAGTAATAGGGTTCACAGATTCCGAGTCCCTAGGAACATCTTTCTTATCTATATTGCGAGCATTTGCGTACGTGCCATACGATATAGGAAGCGAGTCCGAAACTAGCCGCTCTTGACAAGATTCGCCAAGAGGGGAGGGGGGATGCCGTGCACCATGAATCACGGGTGAGGCTGCGGTTCCCTCGCTATGAGCCACAGAGATCTGGATACAACACCACGTTCCCGCTACTGGTTCGAATATGCCAAGCGCAAGATGAGATGCCCAGCGATTCCGCTCCCTTGCCTCCGCCTTAGAGGCGCTACAGCCTGCAAGCCTACTTGACCAATAGGCATGCGCATCGAACGCACGCTCACAACTTGTTGGGCACAAAGCATCGCGGTTCCCGTTATCAACCCTATAGCGGAGAGAATTGTGACTGATGGTCGATACGACAAAGGCCGCTTAGCGCTTCCGATGCGATGTAGAAGCGTCATTCATGATTGATGCCAGGAGTAGGAAGGAAGCAATGACGTTGACTCGGGAAGGCCTATCAAGCGCAAAACAGCTTGAAGTGACACATAACCTAGCGATTAGCAAAGAACGTTGTGGAAAGCAAGTTTGATACTATCGGCGATGATACACAAACCTACGGTACTTAGAAACCCGCTAAACTTGAATTGTACTGCTACCATAGGGTAGATACTAGTGTCAATGTGACGGTAGTTTCGACACCCCAATTTAGCACGTAAGTGTATGATCGTGTCCACGACCTTGGTATCACATTTCAGCCAAATAGCGGAACTGACATAGTGTTTCTAATTATCGGATGTTTGAGGCTGTCAACGCATAATGAACTATACACTGGTAACAGCAAGTTAGTCACAGTATTCGTGAAGGAATGACGATGCTCCAGCTTGATAGTTCACAATCTACTTCACCTACCCTGGCCAAGTAACATAACGAGGAAGTTCCTTTCACAGCAAACAGGCAGAGCGTTGTTATAGAGCTATGACTCTTGATTGCGCATCGAAAAGGATGCTTTTCGGTTATACTTCGAAACCCGACGCCTATTTCCATCACTGCTTCTATGTTTAGATTAAGTAGACTACACATTATTTTGCTATAAAGGGCCTTCAATAACACTCTGTATTGCTAGACTGCAGTCTGCCTAAGTTAAATACCTGTATAGCAAAGGCTTTGTGCGGGAAACCACGCGATAAATAAAGGCCCGTGGGCGGTATTCGCTTAAACTTGCTGATCTTTTTCAGGACCCTTATTCGGCCCCACCCCACCAACACAAACTAAGGAGGGCGCAGCACGTGGGCAAGTTGATTGGACAGGAAGCTCCACCATGAAGGAAATGTCACTGTCAAGTTTTGATTCGTTCAGCTATGCATATATCCGTCCGAACGTCCTCAACCATTATTTGAAACTGAGCCTCATCCTACACTTCGAATAGTGGTGATACACCTAGGGTATTGGCTATGCTTCTTTCCTCCATCATTAGTTCTCTACGCGCTCATACACGCTCCCAGCGCGACAATTCCTTTCAGGCCAACACGGAACGGCTGGGATGGCGAATCATGGAGATATTTGTAAGGACCTGGGACTTGGGCTTCACGGCCTTTGGTGGACCACCTGTACACTTCCAAATCCTCCATCGTAGATTTGTAGAAGGCGTCGGATTCGGTGGTGGGTGTAAATGGATTGATGAACAGACTGTAGGTATATGATGCTACGGATACCCATAATGGTTGGCGATATGCATTGTTAACGTTATTGCAGTATCAAGAGCTCTTTGGAATATGTCAAGCACTCCCGGGCCCGGGTTCCACAAAGATGGTATTTTGCATTGCAATGATTCGTGCAGGCATCGTTGGAGCCATCTTCGCTTTCCTCCTTTGGAGCTTGCCTGGCGCAATTGGGATGTATGGTCTGTCATTAGGTGTTCAACAGATGCCCGAACGGTTGCCGCCTGCTGCGTATGCCTTGCTAAGCGGGCTGAACGCGAGCACTGTAGGAATTGTCGCTTTGGCCGCTGTGCAGGTAAGTCCTTGTAGTCACGAGACCGTACCGAAGTAACTGGTGGCATGCAGTTAGCGGAGAAAGCCATCCAAGACCGCCTCACGAGAATTCTAGTTATCATGGGCGCTTGCGCGGGTCTCTGTTATAATGCTCTCTGGTATTTCCCGACTCTGATTCTGATTGGCGGAGTAACTACCGTTATCTGGGATGTCTGGCTGCAACAAAAGGCCGGCAAGCTGCGAGCCAAATGGAAAGCGAAGAGAACGCGAGCGAGAAATGAAGGAGGAGATGAAGAAGTCAACGCATCTCAAAGCATTTCGCTGAAGGAGTATAAGCAAGCTGTTCCGGTAGAGCTCAGTAAGCGAAAGTCGCAGGCCGAGGGCTCCAAGGCTCGCGCCTCGACTGAGCACGGGCCTGCTCGACAAGGTCCTTTGGAGAACGGCTTAGCGCGAGAGGGCGTGGAAAACACTGAAGGTGCCACTGTTGCAGACACGAAGACGCATAACATCTCCATCAAGCTGGGGATCTCGCTCATTGTAGCCTTTCTGAGTTCGTTCCCAATACCACCCTTCCATGCTCATGCTAACATTGCAAAGTATCGTTCGTACTCATCATGGTTTTTCGCGGTGTTCTTCCTCATAGTACTCGCTCCTTCGATCTTTTCTCAAACATGTACCTTGCTGGTACCATCATTTTCGGCGGTGGACCGGTCGTCATCCCTCTTCTTCGTTCCTATGTTGTCGATCCGGGTTGGGTCTCGCCTCGCGACTTCCTCCTTGGCCTGGCTATCATTCAAGCTTTCCCTGGGCCAAACTTCAATTTTGCAATCTACCTAGGTGCGTTATCGGTAGCAGGTTCTGGTGTTCCTACGGTATTTGGAGCATTGCTGGGGTATCTGGGCATTTTCTTCCCTGGCATTATCCTTGCAGTCGGTGTACAGTCGATCTGGCAGGCTCTTAGGGCGAAGGCATGGGTCGTTAGTCTGCTCAGGGGTATTAATGCCACGGCTGTTGGACTTGTCTTCACAGCTGTGTATCGGCTTTGGGAGATCGGATACTTGACGCCGGAGAGCAGTGACGGGAAAAGCCTTAGTGAGGAGCCATGGTGGGTTGTCATCGCCGCGGTCACATATGCGGAGACTGCATGGTTTAAGGTGCCACCAGCAATGGCGATTGTGTTCGGCGCTGTTCTGGGTCTCGGATGGTATGGTGCTGTTGTTCAGTGAGACGAGTCAGAAAGACAGAACGCGAGTGACAGCCGAGGAGCGTTCTCCGACATACGAGTAGAATACTATTCGAGTCGCCGTGCATTCGTCTAGCATTTGATATTATCTAGCTCCTTTCGCAGTGATATGTAAGCCATTCTTACACTCCTAAGCCTAGATCCCAAAGATCAACTCTTACATACCATCCCTCAGGATATATAGAAAGCCGTGTACTGACAATCTACGTTCTTGGGTATCACTTGTGTTTTGTGTGCTTGCTTCTGGGTTCATCGAGGCCCGAAGCATGAGTATATCCAGGAAGGAACACTGCACTAAGGCAAAAGCAACGCTGTCCTAAGGGCCTTGTTCTAGCCATATATTTGGTAGTGTAAGTCCATAGCTATTCCAGTATTGTCCTAATGTGATGTGCGAAAGGTAATAGGTGGATATGCACTGATGAAAACCAGTGTCGTCGTATTGTCTGTGTGTTGAGCACCCTGGTCTGGCCTATCTGCAGAGGTGGTAGTAGGATTACTAATTCGGAATATAATCGCGCGGGTCGTCATAGTTCATGCCCAGCGTGCGGCAAGTATACATCCTATATGTGTGCCTATGGTAGGTTCTCAGTATCGCAATATGGAGGCTTAGTTGTTTGAGCATCTACATTTGCGAGATGCGCGTCTTAAACCTTGAAGATGCGCCGTGCGAGCTCTACTTATTTAGACTCCATTCTACATATGTGCCTCACGACTCCTTCCTCTTCAGTATTAGTGAGTTTACACAATAGCCTAGCATTGTGTCTTGAAAAACTACCATAGAGGCGATTATAGAGGGTTGTGTAAGAGACACTGTACGGGCAAAACGCTGCACGTAAAAATTCGCGACGAAGAATAGGTAACTGCAGCTTCTACTTCTCAAATATCCTTTACGAAGGTCTAACCAGGTACCTTTATCAAACCGGGGTTAGACAGGACGTCCCAAGACAAGCATGGATTTATTCATGGCTGGTATTCAAAGTCGCACTAGCATAAATACGGATCAACGCCACAGCATGCGCTACTTGGCACGCTTGGATATCCCCGCTTAGACCACGTGTTGCGCCCCCGACCTGTTCATCCTGACTTTCCACCTTGATCACTCCTACAATCCTTCTCCTATCATGGAAACAGCTACATTTGAGACTGTTGACATCCAAAGCTATGTGGAAGGCACGCCCAACATGGCCGAGCACGAAAGTGCGAGCGACCTGGACGTTCACCAGCCGCAGAAGCCTGCTGTTGTTCCCATCTTAAAGCGCCGCAGGGTGACGCGGGCCTGCGACGAGTGTCGAAAAAAAAAGATCAAGTGCGATGGCAACCAGCCATGGACCCATTGTTCAGTGTACGTGTACGGTCTGTCACCCTGTGTATCACATATGCGTCTGGATCGTACACCGTAGTATACTGACGTTGCTAAGAATGTACGTACGACCAGCCGTCCAAACGCCGGCGCAGTGCTACGCCACAATATCTTGAGGCTCTCGAGACTCAGCTAAAGTGCGCAAAAGCGCTTCTGTCCACTGTCTTTCCAACTCTAGACTTAAACGATCCCGGTATCGATGCCTACCTACATCATGGTATGCTTCCCCAGTTGCCGGTAGTAGATCCGCACGCTGGGATGCTTCCGCACCATTTGCCCATGCTCCATACCTATGAGGAGTGTCGAGACTCGCACCTAAAATCGATGGTGAAGGCAACAGGCCAGCTTGGTATTGACGAGGAGGGAAATTGGGATTATCATGGTCACTCGTCAGCACTAAGCTTTCTGAGCGGAGTACAACAGCAGTTTGGTAACGCTATCGCGCCACCGTCGGGTGCTTCGTCATCTTTCGCCAACCATCGACTTACGTTCCAAATGACTAACCTCCCAAACCCTATCTGACAATCGTCCATCAACACTATGCCTCGCCCTAGCGCTATGCTGCCATCCAAGGAAGAAGCCCGAATGTTATGCAATATTGCTCTGATGGACGGGGGTGCCTTGCTTCGAGTTGTTCATATTCCTACCTTCTACAAATCCATGGATCGCGTCTATAAAACCTCGCCGGAGAACTATGAGAACGCAGAAGACACTTTTCTTCCACTGCTCTACGCGGTCCTTGCTCTTGGCAGTCTTTTTACAAAGAAAGACACCGCACCTGACGAAATTGGATACGGGCTTTGCATCGATAAAGGGCAAGTATCAATCATGTCACTCCATTGCTGATTGTTCCGATTAACTTTATCTAGCTTCAAGTATTTCCGAGTCTCCCGCCAGCTGTTAGACATCGCCGATTGCAGAGATCTGACATCTTTGCAAGCAATCATTTTCATGATTCAGTTTCTGCAGTCTTCTACAAACCTATCTTCATGCTATCCATATATCGGGGTTGCTATGCGATCAGCCTTGCGCATGGGGTTGCACCAGACTCTCGACACAATATTCAGCCCAATTGAAGCCGAGACCCGGAAGCGCCTCTTCTGGACTATACACAAGATGGACATATATGTAGGTGCCATGCTGGGATTACCCACCTCACTCAACGACAGAGACATCGATCAGGATTGCCCAGCTGAGGTCGACGATGAGTACATCACCGAAACAGGGATAGGGCCGATGCCTGAGGGCAAACTTTCGGTCCTTGCAGCGTCGAATGCGCACACTAAGATTGTTTTGATCCTTGCCAAGATTGAGCATGATTTGAAAAGATGGCTAAACGAGCTTCCTATGGAGCTCAAGTCTCGTGAGGAGGCACCACTTGTACTCATGCGGTATGTCAATGGCTCTTATATATGAGCTAGGCTAGTGGCAAATTTAGCAAAGGGTCCGGCAACTACTTCGGATAGCTCACGCACAGGCGCAACTGCAACTCTACCGGCCGTTCTTGCATTACCTCTTTTCCTCATCTACGTCCCAGCGTGTTGACAACTGCGCACTCGCTTGCGCTAATGCATGTTTGAGTGTGTCACGAAGTATTATCTACATCATAGCGGGGATGAAACGGCGAGGGCTGTTTGTTTGGGCATATTGGTTTACCATGCACACTACCTTCTTCGCCACCTTCTCCTTATTGCACATCGTACTAGAAAATCCCAATAATCACAGTACCTGCACATTGCTTCGGGACGCAGTAGAGGGCAAAGAGGTACTCGCGCGCTTTGCTAAGCGAAGTGTAACCGCAGACAGGTGTAATGCCATACTCAACGTTGATGGCCTAGAATTCCGTGGACATACAAGGATGCTAACTATATGTTCTAGAATATATTTGACAAATTGCCTCAAAGAGTTAGGAATATTGGTATTCTATTGGAGTTAAAATCTATTGGCAATGAAGCTCGCTGCAAACTCTCTAGAGTTACCCAATCTCCAGAAGCAGAACGTGGAACACATGACGATAGGTCCTGATCAAGCGTGCACAACAGCGCTGCCAAGATAGGACTTGGCGGGAGTGGAAGGTTGGCATAACCCACCCCTTCGAATCCTTGGCATCATATGGCACTGTGCCGTGCTTTCCGCTTTCCCGTCTACACGTTGTGTGGGGTAAGGTTTAGCGATAAGTCGACCAATCCCTCAAAGCTGGTCAATACTGCAGAGTATACGATATCATAGCCTCAATATAGTGTGCACAGTGGAAGACTTGTGTAGCTAAATCGAGTTTGTGTTCAGTTGAAGTGAAGTACTAACAATGAACGTAATATTTCCATCTCCATGACGTCAGCAGAGCCACGCGGCCAACATGCACGCGGCCCAGTCGACGTTCCAACCATGTCATCTACGTAGTATGCCAAGTATCAGGTGCCGCTTTAACCGATACCGTGGCGCCTCGGGCCAATGTATATGTGGAGGAGGCTGTGATCCCTAGTGGCTGGTTTCACAGCTAAAGCTGACTTGGTGGGACCAAATGGTAAAACTTTTCTTAGTGTGCTTGGCGGTCGCCCTGGACAACACGTCGATTTGGCTTTGGAATACCACATGATGCTTGGCAACACATTCCCAAAAACAGGATATTGCACAATTGCCCCAGCAGTAGACTAAGATTCTTCTTGCTTCTTCTCAAATCCTAATCGATCTACAGGATCCTGCCTCTCAGATTTCCCAATTGTCTCGAAGTCTACAGCACTTAAGCCCCCATCCCCAAGTTCCTAATTCTACTTCCTGTTTATACCCTCTATCTTTGCCAATCGCGGCACATATCGGGAGGAGAAGTCTGTTCCACCCCCCTTCCTGAAATCCTTATGGATTCCACACCAGATACGCAATTTGTCCACGGCATCGCCCACAGGACGAAATCTCGAAAAGGACGTGAACGCTAGGTACGTTTACAGACCACTGAATTCCCATAGTACCCAAACAACTTTTAATAGTTTTTTTACTTTCTATACTTATCGAACTGTCACAGAGCCTAAACAGGTTTCGTAGGCTGTGAGAAAAACAAAGCTCAAATTGTCCATTCAAACAACCACGTGTCTCGCTCAGAAATATTCCCTCGACTTATTATCCCCAGCTCTCACTAGCATTCTACTGGGTTCAAAATCAATACCATGTCGGCCACTCCCAGAACTCATTCTCCAGTTACCACTTCACATCATGTTGCGCCAAAAACGCCATCGACATCTACAGCAACGTCATGCTCACAGCCTGAGAACAGTCTGTGTCGTATATCTTCAGCCAATGCTACAGACAATAACCCTTCGGTTGACAGCGTTGCGCCATCGAACCCAAGAAGACTATCAATTCGATCTCGCATTAGCAGCATGCTCAGTCATAACAGTAGTACAAGCGAAGAGTTCCAACATACTGGATCACACGATGAGGTTGTGGCGGACAAAGTTGCACCCACCTTTCATCCACGATTCCGGATGGAGGAAAATAGACACCACGAGCACAACGTCAACAACGTCAAGCGTCAAGGGAAACTATCCGGCATAATGCTAAGCAAAGTGAACCAAAGCCGCAATGAGGAGCAACGACAAAGCAAGACATCAAACTGGATCGCCAGCATGCGAAAGAAAAAAGAAGAAATCGTAAAAAAGACCGGTTGGACTGGATCTCCTCAATTAATAGCTCAGAAGTACGGTAGATATGGTGACGTAATCGGTTCAGGCGCGTTTGGCACCGTACGCATTGCCCATAGGTCAGATGCAGAAGACGAACAACTCTTCGCAGTAAAAGAGCTTAAGCAGCGTTCAGGCGAATATGTGAACAAGTACCACACTCGCGTCACTGGAGAGTTCGGGATCTCATATTTAATGCATCACCCCAACGTCGTTACAACATTAGACATGCTCCAAATCGAGAAAGACGTTTGTTGCCTGATTATGAAATACTGTGCTGGAGGCGATCTGCACGCAGTTATTCTTTCAGCCGGCCAGCTTGAAGTGGCGGAGGCGGACTGCTTCTTTAAGCAGTTGATGTGGGGCGTGGAATACTTGCATGAAATGGGCATAGCACATCGCGACTTGAAGCCTGAGAATCTTCTCCTTACGCAGAGCGGGACTATTAAGATCACGGATTTTGGTAACGCTGAGTGTTTTCGCACGGCGTGGGAGATGGAAGTCCACATGACGACTGGAGTTTGTGGGTCTGCGCCGTACATTGCTCCTGAAGAGTATGTGGACAAGAAATTCGACCCCCGCGGAGTTGATGTCTGGGCTTGTGGTGTAATTTATATGGCTATGCGAACTGGACGTCACCTGTGGCGATCTGCACAGAAAGACAGAGATGAATCTTTTCAACGGTATCTTGAGGATCGCAGGAAGGAAACCGGTTACGAACCAATTGAGGTCTTAGGAAGGGTTAGCCACCAAGCACTCCTGTTGTGTTAATTTATTCACTAACTTGAAGACAGCGCGCATGTGGAAACGTCATCTACTCGGCACTTGATCCAACTCCTACACGCCGCCTTACCGCCCACCAAATTCTATCGTCTGAGTGGCTCAAAGATATTAAAGTCTGCAGTGGAGGCAGCGAAGGAATTTAAGCTTACACAAAGAGGTGACACAGGAAACCTAATGTCAGTAGACACGGATAACGTAACGTATTGACAGACGAATTTTTGGATGCAGATAGGATACGTATTAGCATATCAATCCGGTTAGCAGCGTTGGTTTCGTCCATGTATACAACGACCACTATGACGGTTGATATTCTATTGCGATTGTGTGATTGCATCAACATAGGAGAGAGATTCAAGTACACAGGTCTCCACTAGGGGCACTGCCAGTTTAGGCTCGCTGAAGTTTGGAACCAGGCGCCAGAACGGGACCCACAGTGGGAACTAAAATGAGCCCTATAACTAGCACAGAAACAACTCACATTTAACATTAGCTCTTCTTGAATTCGGAAATCGAGACTATGTAAATTGGACTAGAACCTATACCTAGCTTGGTCTGGCAATGACATTCACTTATACATTATGATAACATTTCCATCTGAGAACCCCTTATCGGACCTAGGTCTTATGCTGCGAGGCATTATGGTACCAGAGAAGCATAGAGAAGTCGTTTGCAGGTTTTGCCGAGCTGAGTCAGGTGTCAACAAAGGTCGGGGTGGGTACAGGTCGGCCGTCGCCCTAACAGTGGTGGCGGCTTGCCGCCTTTTCTACATGCTCTTGCGCTGACATGATGACCGAATGTACATGCTGTTGATGTATGTACATATCTTGTACACATTCCATGGTACAAGCGTTGCTTTTTCCATACTATGCAAGCAAAACGTGAAAATAGAAGGGGGTTGATTGATATGCGGATGTATGCTCAGAATTCCATAAACAAGTACCTATGTACGGCCCATGCTCCATCTCTTGCAGGAGAGATGAGAAATGGCAAGCGCATGCAACTGTGGTAGGGTGCCGTAAGCCAAGCACACGCTCTAGTCCATTACTCGCCCTTTGATAAAGCTCTAAAGCAAGTTGATATTGTTTCTGCTGATGGAAGAGAAAGCTAGACAGTATACGCTGGTCAGCCTGGAGGGGTGCTCTTTCCCCAGCGCCTTCTCTTTTCTCTCCAGCGCTCGCCGGTTCATCTCCTCGGCCGCTTTGTAATCCCCCTGTCATTGTAAAACTAGAGCGCTGCCATTCATACTGTTAAGTGTGTCTGGATGATCCACTCCAAGAATGGCCTCAAGAGCACTAACCCCCATATCCTTTGCGACACTGTACCGCCCAATCTCGCTGGCATACCACGCTCCTTTGAACAAAGCCGATGCCCACGCGACTAGCGCTTTTGCCCTGTCTGGCCGACATCCTACTGCAGCTTGGACATGTGGAAACAGAGTCTGGCAAATCGGCCAGTTCTCATGTCGACCCACAGGATAACTGCCATCTATCAGTGTGACATATTCCTCCTTCCATATCTCCAGCTCCTGATTCAGATCTAGCCACCGCGTTGTTGAGAACTACACCAGCCGGTGCATCTCGAATTGACATCCGTCAGCGCCCATTTCCACCAATGAATAGCTTGTCAACGTGTGAATTTCGTCGTCGAAATCCGCTTCGCTGCCGTCCTCTCCCTCATACTGGCCGTCCAGCAAAGACTCTAGAATCCCTTGTTGGTCGAAAGACTTCATCAGCGACAGCAATCGAGCTGCTGTGGGCATGTGTCTCCGTATATGTTCGAATGAGATCTGCCATGTTGTGATGATGGAGTTGGACGCTCGGCCGTCCCTACGGCTATCGCCCATGTCCTTCTACAGTACTAGGACAAAAGTCTGTGTACACCCTGTCAGCCCCCACCACCACCGATCGTAGCAGCAATTATATAGTGAAATTTCATAGCGCATTGATTGGAATAGGTTACATGAGTGAATTAATATTTAGTTTGCCATCCATGAGCTTTGCGCACTGCTGCAAGCCGCTGTGGCATTGATAATATTAAATCATCAATCCACGACTGTGGAATCGCCCACCACGCCTCCCACACTGCATTTTTGAATCTTTCTCGTGCCTGTTCATTCCACTCTTTCAAATCAAGCTCAGGATGAAGCTCTATTACTGTTTGTTTCAATTTCCACCAAAGGTGCTCAATTGGGTTGAGATCTGGTGAATAGGGTGGGTAGTTTTGGAGCAAATCAATGCCATTTTCCACTATCCATCCCATAGTAATTGCAGAGGTATGAATAGGAGCGTTATCTTACATAAAAAGATCAATCTCTTCATCCCAATTAGGTAAGAGTCCTTGTTCTAGCGCGTCAACGTAGGAGGAGGATGAATAGCCACGTTGATTTAAGTGTAAATCCCGGTTCATAGCAATAAGTTCTGATCTTCCTCCTAACCAAATTGATCCCCAGAACATCTGGCAGAGGTTCTTAGACGTAGATCTCTCTTCAATGAAGTTTCTATCCCACTTTTGTGCAGGGGTGCGGAAAACCCATACAGGTTTAATGCCTTTTCCACGTTCTACAGAGCATTCGTCACTGAATTTAACCCGAGGATTTGATCCTGTAAAGCCTCCAGCAGGGTTCCATTCTAGATTCATCCAATGAGGGTTATTTGCAAAGGCTAATCTCTTCTGAGCTGCATTTTGTGTGAGTTTTGGCCTCTTTTTAGCCCTCCAATTCGTGATGTTATTCTTCTTGAAGAGTCGAAACAGCAGCTTTCGTGACACTTGGATGCCTAGTTGAGCTTGTGCACAGATCTGTGCGTACTCAACACGTGGATTTCGGCGTATAATTGATAAAAGCTTCCTTTTCTGCCTTTTATTTAACTTCTCTGGCCTTCCAATCCGAGGTAACGACGCTGTTGTAGCGTTTTCTTCCCATTTCTTAATAGTATTATATACAGTTGTGCGGCTGATTCGGAGTTGCTCGGCAATCTCTGTTTTTGGAACCCCACTTTCTACCATCCCTAGTAATAGGGCCCTCATCTCCTGCGACAGCTCATTATTTTTATGGCGCTCACTTGCAAGGGTTTGCGACAAAGAAACGCGCATCTTTTCATGTATCTATTCACTATTTACGACGTGGGGGGGGGGGGGTGCAAATGCCTTCTCAATCGGGCCTACTGAAGTGTGTTGAGGTGTACACAGACTTTTGTCCCCTGACTGTACAACAACCACGCTCGGCCAGCGTCACTCTTGCGAACTTCATCCACATACCGCGATATGGTCATGCGCGGCGTCATTTGTTCAATGAAAGCCGCTGCTTGCGCGATGGCGAGGGGCATGTAATCGAGAGCCCATAGCAGTTCGACAGCGCCCTCGTCGCTAGCTACAGAGCCGAGTTTCTTTGTAGAAGGGTCAGCCCATCTCCAACATCCATCGGCTTGACTTCGACAATGCTGCTGTTGCTGCCTGTCAATCTAGAAGCCACGTCTCGACTTCGCGAGGTAACCAGAATTGCTCGTTCGGCAATTGCGGTAGGAAGTCTGACAGCGGCTCTACTGCCTGGCCCAGTCCAGCAACTCCGACAGCCTGTGTGCTCTGAAGCGGCGGGAAGAAGACATTCGAGTCGTCAGCATTGTCAACTATCAGTACCCATCGCCCGTTCGCCTCGTCGCACAACCAGGCGTGGACAAGCCGAAGAACATCTGACTTTGGGTCATTCCAGCCGTCCATCTTGGTCGCTTCCGCGATCTTGCGGTAGCCCTCCTAGAGCCTTGTTTGCGAGACAGCGTCCACCCAGAATACCCATACGTCTGGAGACTTGTCCCGCAGTTGGTAGGCGTATTCGATCGCAATCTGAGACTTCCTGTGTGGGCAATTAGCAACGGCACAATATTCATGAGATGCAACACTCGCCCCACGCCTCCGAGGCCTCCGAGCGCCGCACGAGCTGCTGGTCCAGCACATATCTGCTGTACCCTATTGAGCGCATCGCGGCTTATAAAGTCGTCACCCCTTCGGAAGGGGACTGTCCAAGACGGCGAAGGTTTTGATTGGCAGGCATCTGAGACTGTCATGGCTGTTAGCCGGCACACGACTGAGCGAGGGTAGTTACACTGACTTCTGAGGCCTTGGATAATGTCTTCCACTGTCCGCGCCTTCGCCACATCTGTTGGCGGTACGCATCCGCAAGTTACTCGATCGATGAGAGCGACTCAAACACAAGCTGGGGAAGGGCTCGACGCAGCACCTGAAATAAAAAGACATCAATCGTGAAATCAGCCGAGAGAAGCAGCACCAGTGACATCAACTCCTGCAGGGTATCACGAAGCGATGGGAACAGGACCAGCCAGTGCGAGACGTCGAGAATCAGCTTGCTGGCGTCGAAGCTAATGACGGTGCCATGGCAGCAGTGATAGCGGTCGATGACATGCGACCGGAACAGAAGGAACTGGTCGAAGCTACCCACACCCCGTCAGGACAGACGCTGGAAGCGAAGATTCGCTGTCGTAATAGGGTCATATGTGTGGTCATAACGTATTGCGGGATTGGAGAGGGTAGGGTGCTACCTTCTCGAGATAAACGATCGCACGGCCGTATTGCAGTGTCGGGTAAAGGCAGGGACGACCACGGACCAGATCCCGTTACAGTAGCACTGGAAGCAGCCAAGGTATTAGTGTACAAGGAGAAGGGGCCGACGAAATGCTTTGTTTGCCTAGGCGACGAGAGCCTGCCGGCTGAACAGCGCCTGCAATCGTTTTCCACCTCAACCGACCTCAGCAAGCATTTCAAGCGGAGGCACCTTAAATATGTTGGGGAAGCAGAGTTGTTTACATGTCGCCTCTGTCTAATATGCCTGGATGGAAAGATGCACGTACAACGGCATGCTATCGAGATATACGGCACTGTCTCATAGCTACCTCCAGTAATTCGGATCACTACTAACTTACACGAAAGCCTTTAAACTACCCTGGCTATTTCGTTGGATGAGTGCTTGGAAATATGTGCATACGTGTAAACATTGCGAAGTAGTCTGGTTATTATTTGATATGGATTACACAGAGGACCAAGCTGGGTTAATCACCATGTGCAGACTTTCTCGCAGAAAAGAAAGCCACCGACGTGTTCATGTTACCCTTGTACCTATCTATTTCCTTTTGGCTCAATCATCGTGCATGGCCTTACGCATGATAGCCTAGCATAGCTCACAATCCCTCCAGCTACGTCCGATCAAATGCTCGAATAAAATAGGACAAATCTCGAATTTAGTATCAACAGACTGCATTGAAGAATCTCGGGAAGCGTCGGAATCTGTGGTTCGTCGCTGGTGGGCAGCTCGAACACGGCCACTTCTTTTGCCTACCTCTTTCCCATTTTACTCTTCTTGACCTTACTTCTTTTATGCTTTTATTTTCCTTCTTACTAGGATCAGTGTCTTCGACGATAAGTTCAACTTCTTCGATGATTAGACGCTAGCGTAGTTACTTCGTAAGCTCCCATGTTTCATATTCTTTC
Source organism: Dendryphion nanum (assembly GCA_020744415.1). Taxonomy (NCBI): domain Eukaryota; kingdom Fungi; phylum Ascomycota; class Dothideomycetes; order Pleosporales; family Torulaceae; genus Dendryphion; species Dendryphion nanum. The sequence continues at coordinate 180,078 of JAGMWT010000024.1, read as the reverse complement.
AATTCTGTGTCAGAATCAGAAGAAGTTTCAATGATAGTAAACTCTTCCGTAGAAGTGTCTCTATCATGTGGCTTATCTTTATGAATCCCCCGGACTGACTTTTCTTGTTCGTTGAGCAGGTTGGAGACCTTTATGCTGTAAAGTCCCACCAGCACATTTTGCAAGAACTCCAGCCAATGACACAGTCAACTCGATCGAAAAAACCATTCTTCAGGAATAGCTTTGGATCTTCCTCAAACTCTGTTTTGGCTTTTCCACTTAAATAATTGTGAGACCAGATGGAGCTATGCGGGAGCCTTGAAAATTCTGTGTTGATTATTCCAACAATCTTAGAGAAGTTTATGGTAGCACCAAATTGTTCAATCGCGTGCTTTGCTAGTTATTGTAGGTCATTAGCTCGTATTATGTAGCCATTATGTTCCCGGTGCAATCAAGAGTGACTTTCAATAAGCATGTTTGCTTAGTTCATTAGCCTTAAAGTGTTCTTGCAAAGGGTGCAGGTTTGCAATCACTAAGCTTGGATACACAGGATTTAGCCCCGCCTAGTGTACGAAAGGAGATCTTATTGGTGTTGTTACAGGAGGTTCCGCTCCACTCGCAATACACTTTAGTAGGACACTTAGAAGTGCTCAAAGGTCGGGATCAAAGATACAGTATACTTTGATAGGAGGTTTGTATATCTACAGCCTTATGGACGACTAACTTTTTGAACTAAAGGATGGGGCTGTTAATCGTCTGGAGGATCTTGTATCGCTTTCACTTCTACCAGGTGGAGCCGACGCGGCGCACTGGGTGGCCCGAAGGTGCGATATGGTTTTCCTGCTAGTTCATTCTCAATCTAAGGGGACAAAGTGTCAGAACTCTCTCTGCGGCTAATCAATGATGGAAATTCGAATGCTGGTAACATCTCATACTGTCATATGTAGTCTACGGTCTGGCACCCCTCCGTAGCATAATTGAACTAGTAACGGCAAGAAACTCTCTCCAGTGCACACAAACGTATTACACTCACGAAAGATATGTTGCTTGTAACGTGTTTTATCACTCAGTGGGCCGCTCCACCAAAATTGACGCGACGCCTCCACCAACTTCTTCATGGCATCAACACAGAGCGTTCAGAAGCTCCAAAAGAAGCTAGATTAACACTATCATAGCAGGTGCTTCAAACTAAACATATTTCAAGTCTTCAGCAAGCTTCGCAGTTATACAACTTTACTCGATCAACACTTCAACAACGCGTTAAAAACGTCCCTCCACAAGCAGCATCTAGTGCTAAGAAACGAAAGCTACACCCTATAGAAGAGCAGTAGCTTATTCAGTAGATCCAAGACCTCAACCAGCGTGGATTTACCCCTCATATCATCGACGTACGACAAATGGCAGACGCTCTGCTAGCCGCCCGCGGCCAGAACCCTCCCCCCAGCCTGTAGGCAAATGCCGGGCTACACGCTTTACCAAGACCCAGCCGGAGCTGCAGATGAAGTAGAGTAGGAGTTTTCATTCACAGCGGGCAAAAAGCGAGGGTCTTATTGCAATCCAGGCCTTGTTTCAGCTCGTGCAGAGCACGCGTCAGATCTACGGAATACTAGATAGGGATACCTACAGCTTTGACGAGACAGACTTCATGATGGGTGTAGCTGGAACGTCTAAAGTAGTCACTAGCTCTGACATAGTTAGTCGAGCAGTAGCTATACAGCCTGGTAATTCCAACTGGGTTACGACAATAGAAGGCATTAACGCGTTAGGGTGGGCTATTCCACTTTTCATCATCCTGTCTAGAAAGCTACACCAAGCAAGCCGGCATCACGGCCTACCTAGCGAATAGGTATTCGCAGTAAGTGCCAATGTCTGGACGACAGATTAGCTTGGATTTGAGTGGTTAAAGCACTTTGACAGACACACTGCGTCTCGTACATCTGGGGCCTACCGCCTGCTTATTCTAGACAGTCACAGCAGCCATGCAACGCCTGAGTTCGATCAGTACTGTAGAGAGCACAAGGTCATTAGTCTCTGTATGCCTGCACACATGTCACACCTCCTACAACTGCTTAACGTTGGCTGCTTCTCTCCCCTAAAGCGAGCGTATTGCTATCAGGTCAAGGAGCGTGCATGCCAAGGAGTATTACATATTAACGAAGAAGAGTTCCTTTCTATATACCCGGCTATCAAAAAGACAGTCTTTATAAAGCAGATCATTAAGGCTAGATTTCAAGCAGTAGGGCTTATCCCATACAGTCCAGAGCGCGTCCTCTAGTCGCTTACAGTCGCCAGGGCGCCGTCTCCTCCAGGGACAAGAGCTAGAGAAATAGCAGGGTGGACAGCAGAAACACCACATACAGTTGTTCAGCTTGAGTAGCAGGCTCAACTTGTTCCAGACCTGCTTCAGCGTCAGTCACAGAGCCCTAGTAATCAGGTGTCGTAGGCTGGGCATGATCACGGGGACTCGCAGATTAGTAATTGCAGCACTTCCGCTGTGACATTAGATAGGCCAGGGGTATTGAACCCAACACAATACACACAACCACTGATTCTCATCAGTGAACATTCAATCCATCACCTCAAGCACACCAGAGTGCGACATCAGGCTATTAGACAGCTTGTAAAAGGATGCCAATTAGCCATGCATTCATCGACAATCCTTGCAGAAGAGAATACTAAGCTTCGTGCTACATACAAGCATCGCCAACATAAGTAGACGCGGCGTCGACAGTACATTACCTCTGGAGGTACTCTACAGGCTCGGGAAGGTCAATTGTTTGCTGCAGAGGCTGAAAGAGTGGCTTAAGAGAGTAACAAGTTTGTGTACCAGGGCGCCCTCGAGCGCCACCAATGTGCAGCAAGTGTCATGTGCAAGGACATAAAAGGACTCAGTGTACAGTCAGATAACACGCATTAAATACACTCATTTCCTGTATTATGTATTGTATAGTTGTGGAGCTATTCAACCCAGAAGCGCATCAATTTTGGTGGGGTGGCCTACTGAGTGATAAAACACGTTAGGGATTGGTTGCTAAAGTAAGCGAAAAGTCCTGGGCAAGGCGTGTAATACAACCCCGCCATAAGCACTCCAATCAACTGATAAGCCATTATCACGCGTCGGCCTATCAACCCATGACCCTTGAAGCTAGGTGCAGGCGTGACCAATTTCTCCAAGTCCGGACCTTATAATCCTCGGGTCTGTCCCCTCTGCAGCTGGCCACAACGGCATCTTCGCTATTTTCCCCGGGAAGCGTTGAGAACGCTGCGCTCAGGGTGAACTCAATTCTAAACATTGTACTATAAGACTATCTAAACATTTCACAGCTAGTATGCGTGATTTTTGTTATACCGCTTGGCGGAAAAGGATGGAGGTTTTGTTTAAGGGTTTCCCCAGTTGTTGTGGGTTTTCCCTTTCCAGTACTATGCCCGTCTAACTACCATTGAAGAAAGAAAAGCTCTCTAGCTAGACAAACAAAAAACTATCGAGGCCTTCATGAGAATTTCTCGCCACGGATTAAGTTTGAGCCACCTCATCATCTAGGATCTTCGAGACTGCTATCCAATACCTGTACAACGTCGCCACGAATTATTTCGTGTTAGTTGATACAAGTCTTAGAAGTCGAGTTCCGTTTCTCCACCGGCCTCTCATGCGCATGGCCATATTCTCCTTCAGCAGGCTCAGCAAGTCGATCGCCCGGCAGTGTGATGGCTCGATCGAGCGAATACGGCATACCCCTGTGTCTTCCGCGAATCATCATAGCGCAGATGACAAGCTTGCCGAAGGTCGAGAAATGGCCGCACAGCGAAGTCAAATTATCCGAGTGTCCGAGTGAGAGGCCCACGTTGCCATATGCCGATACCACTTCAAAAAAGATGGCGAACACATGGAATGACTGCGCGATTATGTTAGAATAAAACTGTAGCAGTGTGTGAGCTCAAGATCTTTACTTACTGTGTCCTCCGCGTCCATAATACGTTTGCTTTCTGCAGCACAGATACAAAATACGCCGAGGAAAATATACCACAGATCAAAGCTTAACTGGTTTCGCATATGGCCAAGCAGGTATGCCTTGCCTTTCCGCTCGTCCAGATTCTCGTCTCCACCATATATGCCAACTGGGTTCTCCTCGTAGCTATTACTCATGCGGATGCTAATCGCGATTGGATAGATGGAAATGTACATCATGACAAGAAGACTGAACTGGACGGCGGGATTTACGTTGGCGAGGTTGAAAGTGGAAGTGCCCGTGTGACGTGAAGACGCAGCCTGGAAGATGGCAGCGAGGATTCTCGGGCCCACGGGCAAGGTTGTAAGTTCAGGATTTTCAAGATCGAGCGTGATAATGAGGAGAACGTCGATAAAGTTAAGCACGACGAGAACTCCAGCGAGTGTCCAGGTCACGGAGCTTGGGAAAAGAAGGGTGTAGCATCGTCGTGGATGATCCAACAGAAAACGGACGGATTCTTTCAGGGATGATGAGGCCGGTGCGAGCTTGAAAATTGCCCACACAAAGAGGCGCAGAAAGCAAGGGTAGAATGTATTCCCAGCGAAGGCAAGAGAGGACATCAACAGCATGGGCCAGGTGGCGTCTCGAAAACTGACCATACTATCAGGAGTAAGGGTAAAGCCAAGATTGTCGATCATGGTTTGGGCAGAATAGAAGGCCCTGTAGTTTATTAGTAGCACGCTCTATGGGTTTCAACAACCACCTCATACGTACCACCATGTTTTATCCTGGCCTTGCGAGGCAAGATAGTCCTTGTACTTTGAATTCGCCGTGTGAATCCAGGGAAGTAAGCACATAACACCAAAGATGTGAAGACCGAAGAAATACACTGGAGTCTTTAGCATTCTCGATTCAATCCATCTGCAATCTATACTCACCAGCTGTTATTTTGAGCAGAACCCGTAGTGCACTGTACTCAATACCTCCCAGTTCCTCTCGGCTCAGCGAAGCTAAGTCGAGAGGTTCTGAACCCCTCACTTTGCCCTGGCTGATGTGGCTGGTTGTACTCCCAAGAACAAAAATGGATGACACGGCGCGGTCGATCGAGGTAGAACTGTTCAGGCTGCAGGTGTGGGCTTTCCTCTGCTGTAATACGTTACTAGGCTTGAAGCCAGTTGGGGAAATCTTAATCGCATCTTTATCTTCTTCTTCGTTCACTAGGTGTTAGCTTGATCTATTTGTGGAACAATTTATGTAAGCTTACCATCCAAAAGCGATGGAATAGGTCGGCCTGACTGTATGTAAGCGTGGTGGAGGATTGGATTTAATTGATTTTCAACTGTTTCTGTGCTTACTTGGCTTTTCCTCATTCCCCTGCTGTAGATCAGGAGAAAACTTGACATGAAGAGCTTCGTCTTTTGAGCGCTCAGGCACAGTTGATAGCTTCTCCTCATCGCTTATACTACACATGCACATGGTTAGTATTCGGTACAGATTTAGGTAGCCACGCCGCTACAGGCTTACTTAGACTGAACAGTCTCTGTGAGGCCTCCCTCAAGATCAAAGGTGTCGGAAGTGTTTGAGATATTTTGGCCATATCGTTTTGCTTTTGTTGGTTTCTTTGCCGCTATCCATTATGTTAAAATTGTTAACGTGCTTCGTAAGAAACTTCAATCTACCAATTTGCTTGAACCGCTGCCTGAACCAGCGTAGCCTGACTATAACAACGACAATGTTGACGAAGCCCAGGTTTGTGATAATGGGCACAATATATATGAAGACTTGTTGGTAGGTTTTCAGGTCGCTCACATCCACACTTGATAGGTATTCGTTAGGTTCGGAATATTCTACACAAACATTTGAGCACCTACGTATTCAAGCCGGATTCGGTCGAGGCGCTGACGCCAAAGAAGTATGCATCAACAGGTTGAAGATTACCGTATGGATAGATAATGATTATAGCAAGAATACCAAAGGTGAGAATGTAGGCATCTGCGTATGGTTGGCAAATTGGCACAATAACTGGTTCCATATGAAGACTTACAATGCAAAGTGATATAGTTAATTGGTGGTTTCCACATGATTGCGTCCCTTAACCAGCAGGTCAGAACCAACGACTTACGAACGCAAAGGTTGTTGATGTCGAAGTGTTGAGCCAAATGACTACTGGCTGAATGAATAAAAGTACCGCGTGGAATTAAGAACTCTTAGAATGTCAAAGGGGCTGTGTAAGTCACGGAAATTGCCTTCCCCTTTGTTGGTGGTGATAGATGATTGGTCAACTTGTGAAGTGCCAGGAGACAGTAAATCGCGCAAGGCGGTAAAAATCGCGCAAGGCAGTAAAAATCGCGCAAACAAAACCTAGAAGATGACTATAGAGGGATGGTGATAAACAGAACTGCTTTTGCCGATTAATAAAAGGCTTGTATTGTGTAATAAATGGTTTTGTAGAGAATAAGAAACCAAAAAGGGTATTGAGAGTTAGATGAATTTAATGTTAGAGCAATCATGATTATCTATGGTAGATCTCAGAAGTGTAACCTGCCTTTATATAGTTACTCTCCTAAGAAATGACCCATTGTCTCTGGCACCCGCCAGCCTTTCCTTCTTCAGTAGAGATACAACAGCAGTAGAAATTGTATTCAAAGGGTAATCTCGTAATGAATTCCTGCGTCCCATTAGCGTCATGTGGGTACAGGCTTCACTGCACATTTAAGAAATTTTTGCTTCGCTAGTCCTGGGAGAGGGGGCTTGATCATTACAGTATTAATTGAAATGTGAAGGTTGGCTGGATAATAGAAGCATTTTCTGACACGCCTTTGATAGCTACCGGTGTACCTTGGTAGTTATTTTGCATGCCAAGCCCTGGTAAATTTGCTAATGGTCAGTATGACGCGTTTTAGCCCTTGGCAACCATGTCCCACATTTGAAAGTTGATAAAGCTACTCGTGCAATAAAATCGTCAAATGCAGCCTTAACATCAGTTGTTTGTCACTACCGATTACATTCACCCCAAGGCTACATCAAAGTTTCGTACTTCAGCTTTCGGAATATTTCAGAGTCAAAAGAAGCTTGTATTTCCAGATTCAATGCTACGTAATGCGAAACTCGGTTACAAAGTAGAGTCATTGTTAAATCACATATCAACTTGGTCTGGAATTGTCCGGAAGAATAAAAGAAGAAGAGTGAAACTAGTTCTTTCCAATCTCTGGCTGAGAAGTATGGAAAACTTGGTCATGTAATTGGACACGGCGCCTTTGGTACTGTACGTATTGCTTACAAGCTAGAGGCTGGAGACCCTACACGCAGGCGACTTTTCGTAGTGAAAGAATTTAAGCAGCGTTCACAAGATTCTCTTGGTAGGCATCAAAAGCGTCTACTTTCGGAATATTCCATATCTTCCTCAGTGTCTCACCTACACGCTATTGTTACATCTGATCTTCTCCAAAACGCTAAAGGTGCGTCTTGTTAGGTTATGGAATATTGTTCTGGAGGGTATTTGTACACATCTATCCTTCTAGCTGGGTAGCTTGAAATGGCGGAAGCTGATTGCTTCTTTAAGCAGCTGATGCAGGGCGCTGAGTACATACACAAAATAAGTGCGTCACATTGCAACCTTAAGCTAGAGAACTTCGCAAAAGGGAATAGATAAATCTTTTGAGTAGTATGTTAAAGACTGTAGAGAGGAAACTAGCTATAAACTAATTAAGCATTTGGGAACAGTGAGTCGCCACATTCTTTCTGTATGTTGTACTAACACTGAATCAGGTTGAATGCTAGAACGTCGTTTACTCGGTACTTGATCCAACTTCTACATGTTGTTTTACCGCACAGCAAATCATGTCGTCAGAATGGGTCAAGAAGATTAAAATTTGCGATGTAGGCAACCAAGGTCTTGAGAGTTATTTGAAGTGATACGATAAATCTGCGCAATAGAGTAAATGGCACTGGCTAAAATATCAATAAGAACTATGACATGCGAGAACCATCGTCTTCGAAAATGAGTAGAGGTGTCTTGCTGTCATCTATTATTCAAGAGCCTGCGAAGTACTCACATGATCCTAAGTCTATTCTCCACACTTCACTCCACCTATCTTATATTTCCTACATTTGTGGTGCCTCGTAGACTGTAATTTCTCCAGTCTGTCCTTTACTGATATTATTTCTGTGTGCATATTCGAGCACTGAGCAGTAGAAGAGCCTACAGCAAATTACGCTAGATAAGTATATTTGTAGCAAAAATACTAAGTCTTAGGCAAACATTTGAATTGGATTTGAGCTGTACATTACAACATAGTTGTTTTATATATTAATTGGAGATATTGAGAGCACAGAGAAGTACATAAAGGGTAGCCTAGCCGTTCTGTCAGCATGAGAGTGGCACATATACTAGTTTTTTCGCCACTAATGTCCGTCAGCATGGCCGACCCGCACCGGCCCGGACCTCAAGGTCCGGGCCGTGCGACATGTGCGGACAAGACGGCCATCTGCAGTGCGAGACGACCAACCTGCGCTGTGTGAACTGCCAGGGTGCACACCGAGCCTCCCATCGAGAATGCCCAGATGTCGCACTCTGGTGTGCTAAAGGTGATGGATTGAATGTTCACTGATGAGAATCAGTGGTTGTGTGTATTGTTGGGTTCAGCACCCTGGCCTAACGTGTTCGGCTAGCGAGCTGATCAGGCAAGCGAGCCGATCAGTCCAAGCGCGTACGACGCGTCTCCCACTTCAACATCTATAACCCACCATGCCAAAGACTTCTTCCTCTGCAAAGGAAGGCAGGCTTTCCTTAGCAATACAAGCATACAATTCAAGACGCATTGATTCATTACGTGCAGCGTCTCGCTCGTTTGGCGTCCCCTACGCAACTCTTCGCGATCGCGCCTATGGTACCCTTCCAAGAGGCAATACTCGACCATCTACATGTAAACTCTCCAAAACTGAAGAGGAAATCCTCACCGAGCGTATCCTTGACCTTGATGCGCAAGGATTTCCCCCCCGGGTCTCCACTGTACGAGAGATTGCAAATATCATTCTTGCAACCCGCGGCACAACCCCACCTCCTACCGTTGGCCAGAAATGGCCTAGAAACTTCGTCAATCGCCAGCCGATGCTCTGTACTAAATACAGCCGTAAGTACGACTACCAGCGGTCGCAGTGCGAAGATCCTGTTGTGATACAAGGCTGGTTTGACCTTGTGCGCAACACAATGGCAAAGTACGGCATCTTGAACGAGGATGTCTACAATTTCGACGAGACGGGCTTCCAGATGGGTGTCATTTCTACTTCAAAAGTAGTAACCCGCGCAGATCGAAAGGGCCGTCCAAAGACTGTACAGCCAGGGAATCGAGAATGGGTGAGTGTCGTGCACGGCATCAATGCTCAAGGGTGGGCCATCCCACCTCTCCTCATTCTCGCGGCGAAGCTTCACCAGGCGGCCTGGTACACAGACAGCGACCTACCGCACGACTGGGCGATTGCTGTCAGCGAGAACGGATGGACAGATGATGGTATCGGGTTTGAATGGATCCAGCACTTCAACAAACATACTCAGTCCCGTACCAAGGGCAGATACCGTCTTCTCATTCTCGACGGCCATGGCAGCCACCATACAGGTCAGTTCTCTGAGTACTGCAGGCAGAACTCGATCGTCACGCTCTGCATGCCTCCGCACGCCTCCCACCTACTTCAGCCGCTCGATGTAGGCTGCTTTGGTCCACTGAAGGCGTCATATGGAAGGGAGGTTGAGGGGCAGATGAGGCTTGGCATCAACCACATTAACAAAGAAGAGTTCCTTTCTATCTACTACCGCGCGCATGTAGCCGCCATTACTGCAAAAAACATCCAGGGCGGCTTTCGAGCAACAGGCCTTGTTCCGTATGACCCAGAGCAGGTTCTCTCGGTCCTGAATCCTGTTGTACGGACGCCGAGTCCAGTCTGCACGGAGGGGTCGGAGTGGGAGTCAAAAACGCCTCGAAATCTCAGTGAAGTGAAGCGTCAGGCGAAGCACATCCGAGACCAGAGAAGGCTCCGTACGAATGTCTCTCGCTCGCCAACAGAGGGCGCCTTTCAACAGTTGCTCAAGGGGTATGAGAAAGCGGTGCATGAAAGGGCGATACTGCAGGTTGAGAACGCTGCGCTTCGAGCAGAAAATACGCGTCAAAAGCAGAAGCGGGCAACGCGCCGTACCTTCATAGCAGATGGCGGTACCTTGTCTATTCAGGCAGGGCAGGATGAACTGCAGAACCGCGGGGTGGAGGCACAGGTGCGGAATGAAGTGCGGGCGAGTAGGGCGCGTAAGGAGTATCCTGAAGCTTTACCACGTGCATCACGCAAGTGTAGCATGTGTGATACATTTGGTCATGATTCGCGTAGGTGCCCAAGTCGCCAAAAAACGAATTGATGCTATGTTTATTCTGTATCTTCTATGCTTTGTGAGATGAATTGGATAGTAGTACGACTGTGTGGTGGGGCTGATCGGCTCGCTTGCCGAACACGTTAACTGATGTCACAGCTGAAGTGCTAAGATTACTAATGTGCGGGTCCTCATGGTCATGCCCAGCCTGCAACATCCAACTATAGGCAAAAGTGGCGAACTCACATGAGACAATCTTATCCGCCTTTCCAGTAATAGGTTTTGTCGATAACTTCTGCCTTTTCGGCATCGCGGGCACCTGTGGGTAGTCGCGCATCGCGAACATCCATATCTGTCGTGACCAAGGTCTACCTGGTCGGCCAGGCTCCCAGGCCGAAATACGCAGGAGGACTCCGATTCTTGGGCCGCGCACTGGCCACCTCTATAGCTCGCATCGGAGAATACATCTTCTATAGCAGGGTAGACCGCGCCGTGAGGCAAAGGCGGGAACAATCGTTTCACGCTATCGGTGACGATTTTATGGTAGTTGAGGTCTTTGAAGAAGCTGAAGAGAGAAGGGTCTAGTTGGTCAACGGTAGCGGAAAGCACCCTACTCCATATATCTTCGTGATGTCGCTCGCTGAAAGCACCAAGTATCTGGCAGCTTCGCACTCTGTTATACAGAGCCTAGAAAGCCGTCCTACAAGCACCTGTTGTAGTGAGCTCTAAGATTTTCACCGTCGCTCGATCCACTTTTTGCATCGCCTCTCTTCGATCGCGGAAGATCTTCTTGGTCCAGAAGTCCCCAATGGTATCATCGAGATAGCAGAGTTAGCTTCAGTATGGTCAGTACTTTCGAACCGCTTGCAGATAGGGAGCTTACCTCGTGGTATTTCATAGCAAACATGATATGCGTCGCGCTCAACCTCATCCCCCCTACCAGTCCTGGAACGTCCAATTGAACATCAAATGCGGTTTGTGATCCGTGTGGCGGAGGATCCTCTCGAGGTTCTCCTTTTATGGTTCGACATAGCGGCCAAACGAGCCCGCCATCGTTTCTCGAGGTGCGGATTCCCCGCTCCCATATATCCTTGATATTCGCAGATTTTGCTGTAGATCTTGCCATCATCGGGCTTCTTTTCAGCCGAACTCTTCGATGGGACTCGTCTTCAGTTCCTGGTTGTGATTTAAAATAGAAAGGAAAAGTGAGAGGCTTGTCTGTACTCGGAAAAGAGAGATCCTACCTTGAAGATACAGGTCCACCTTCCAACGCCTGTCCCCTAGAGGAAGGACTTGGGCTGCTGCCAGTGTTTGGTGGCGTCCGTGGAGGTACTCTAACCGGTAAGCTGGGCGGAAAATCTAGCTCCGGATAAGCATCACGTGCATCTTCCAGGAGCCGCTCAGCGGAGGTTCTAGAAGCTCTATGGCCACCTCTAAATACAGCTGGCTGATGACGGCAGGAATGTGATTTCGAAGGTCCAGTCGACGGCAACCACCCTTCCCCCCCCCGAAACAAATTTCTCAGTCTCTCAACATTCTCCTTATCCGGCTCTCGTGATTATTCGCACGGAAAATGAAGCACATCAAGCTTGATGCTGGCTGTACCTCTGTACTTGATGCTCCTCTCCGTCTCATGTCTTCTCTCCTGTTTTAGGAATCGTGCACGCCGCATCTTGAGATGATAGCTACGCAAGATCTTATTCCTCTAGGATTGGGGTCACTAGCCACTTATTATCTCTTAGCAGTCGTAATACTCAGCATACGTTGACGCGGATACATTCGTCTCCCGAATATACGAGCCAGCCTGGGTAAGGACCAGTGGGAGGCCATGGAGATGCTTGAGAATAACGGCAGCATCTGGTCAGCATTCCTTAGCAGTTATGTCCACTTCAACGAATGGAGTTATTGACATACCCTTGATTTCTCTCCCAGCATTGATTTCTAGAATAGCTCTTGCCTGCTCTACCGCAACGGTTCCTACTTTGACTCCCGACCCATGCTTCTGAAGGCTTACCGGACGGCTCGTGGTAAGAATCGATCCGTGGTCTACATAAGGGAAGTAGCTTTTCACATTGTACGCTTGCGAGTCGTTTTTGTCGTAGAAGTCGCGATCCACGTTGTCGAAGGCCAGGGGCCAGTCAAAGGAACATCACTCCTTCGACACAAAGAAGACAATAGTAGACGAGGCTGTCTACTGATCTGCAGTATTATGTGGCACTGATAGTAGCGTGCCGGGTGTCTGTAAAGCGATTCGCGTGGGAGGTGATGCCGTTCGGTCGAGTGCTCACCTAAGTGGGACGTCGCAAACATTGTCGGCTGGCGATGGGCTGACTAGGGAATCTATTAGCGACTGTGTATCGTATTGGGACTGTAAAAGGAGAGATTGGGCTCCGTCGTTGCTCTCGTGTCGCTTTGTCGTGAATATATGGCTGTTGCTACGTTTGATGAACATGTCATGCTGTGTATTGCTCAATTCCACATAATAACTCTTGTTCTAGCGAAGGAAGCGGTAGTAGGGCTCTTTGCATCATAAGCTGGACCATCGACTCTAGCCCTTGACTGATTTTGACACCTCGGGGATACATAATGAGTATATAGCCTAGAAGGACTTAGGTCATTTCGCCGGCGAATTTCGAATTGTTCGTAATTTAGTGAGTTAGATATGGTGGTGGTGGACTACAGAACACTTACAACTTGCGACGCCAGAATTGTAGATTAAGAGAATATCGAGTCTAAGATGAGCAACAAATGCTGACCATCTTTTCCCCACTATTTTTGCCACGAGAAATTACGATTGGTGTGTTCCTCAATTCGGCACACAGCTCCTCAAAGTTGTAGTGGAGAAGGATTCTTGAGATCCGGAGCCTGATTGGGTCAATGGCTGATTCAAGGGTCTCATTTCGCGTTATTTGCCATTAGGTTTCTTAAAGACTTGGCCCAAGTAATTTCGTAAGCTGGCTAACTTATAAATGCTTTGATTTCATCAGCCACCAAGGGCTTGAACGCTTGGCCCAAGTATTTTGAATAGGGTGTGTCTACGACACTTCGAATGACGCTGGCTTGATTATATTTATCAAAATATGTGCTATCAAGGCCATGTGTACACTGAAGAGAAGCAACGTTAATGCCAATTCTTCTACAGTGGCCTGCAAACCTTCCGTTCTAATTATACTTGCCATAGTTTGTCGAGTAGTAGGAGCCGTGAAACTTGATTTCACAGCGTCCCTTTCCGGCCCCATGGGACCGATTCTAGCGCCTCTATTTTTGGTTCTAGGGGCGCCGTTCTGTCTCCCTCCTAATTTTAGTTTCAGGGTTCGTTTCTGGCTCTCGTCCAATTTGGACTGCTATCATGGCCTTCCCTCACTATACATCCCTCTCAGTTATCTCAATCTCCATGTTCTTCCCTCTTCCTCTTTCACTCATTTCTCATACAAATCATATTCTTACTTTCTAGTGGAGATCACCCTAGTGTTTGGTATCGCTGTAGGTGGCGTCTTCCTTTCTTTTGCACTATTCAACACAAGCCATCGTATGAGGCAATCCCTGGAAACTCACTCGTGCTGTAACGTTACCTCTAAACTAAATACGCCTATCATCAAGGAGTCTTCTTTCCATAACTTCGAAAAATTCCTGTTCTATCTTTCAACGACAGGATCGCGTAAGTCTTGCCCTTGGAAGGCGGATTGCTGCCGGTTTTTCAGTTCCGCGTGTCCCAGTTCTGGGCCTTACGTTGGTGGCCCATTTCCGGGCCACCGGCTCCCATCGACTCCTACACATAAATAAACTATCGAGGCAGGTTACCTGATTTGTACAAGCAAGACAACGGATTCTCGCCATACCTACCGAATGGAGACCCAATATGCCCATCGCGGAATATATTGCACGCAATAAATATGACCCTGCTCCACATAATGCTAGACTGCGTACACTTTTCACTAAAAGTACCACAGGCCAAGCCAGCGCCGCTCGAGGTTCCGCAAGCATGTTCCATTCAACAGCAACAAAACTACTTGGGGCAAGCTTACAAATCCTTGACCATGACACGAAATTACTTGGGCCAAGCTCTTAAAAGCCTTGGTGGCGGACAACATCGAAATAGTCTTGACTGAATTAGGTTCTGTATTTTTAGGCTACAGCAGAGTACAGAACCCCACACTTCGCGCGAATAAGACGATGAAAATAGTAAAAGAGACATGTAAAGTCACTCTACTGCATGTGAATATTTAGACAGTTTCCCGACACAATTTACTCAACAATTTACCTGCGCCTAGAAATGCATTTGCCCTCGCAAAAATCAATATGAGGAGTTCCTTAGACCACAAAACGTGGGTGACAGTCGCTGAACTTTGATATGTGTTCACTACTAACAGTTCACAGTTAACAAGAATCTCGATACTCGCATATTTTTGATTTTCGAACGACTCCAACGGCCTTACAGAACACTCAGTGTCATCTCAGCATTGCTAGCTGCATTATCGCTAGTCGTGCTAAATTACAACGAACTCTACCCTACGCGGTCGCACCTCACCCAAGCTTCAGAAGGGTTGTTGTGCAGCTCAGCGTTGAGCTCTGTAATAGCTGTCATGGTTTCTACAATGCTTTTATTCAAATTCGAAGGACGCGAAACTGCGACGCATAAGGATTTGGCAGTAGCTTGGTCCCCTTTGATCATGATGGACCTATCAGCCATTGACTTTGATCAGCCAATCAACGCTCGTCTGCTGGCATAGATTGTCCTTCACGGGTCATCTGCGCCAGCAAACAAGCGCTGGTTAGTCAGAACATATTGTGCCAAAATGGCCAACCGCCACAGGTTTCATTTTGATTCCCGTAACCTAGGCTCGATTGTTTAGGTAGAATATCTGTGGGTTACTCCCAAACTAACAATGGGGCTCGTTTTGGTCGCCGTAGTGGGTCCCGTTCCGGCGCTTGGTCTAAAATTCTGGCCAGCCTGGACTGGAAGTGCCCCCCTAGCGACGGCCTCCGCACCTCAATTCTCTTCCATATCGCCAAAATCTCTCCCATCTGCAAGCGACACGGGAATATCAAGTACTACGCATGCTCCGGCATAGGGCTGCCATGAGCTCTGCCGTCACCTTCGAAAGCTCGACGAACTAGGGCCTACAATTAGGAGGCAATTCCGGCCACATTGGGGGCCATATTCGCCCGCTCGCTAGCAAGCTATCCATGTTCGCCTAACGTTCTTGTATAGGCATACTAACAGCGTCCTGCATTCATCTAGAACGACAAGAGTCTCCTCCGAGCCTGTTCCCTTAATCTCAAGGTACATGCCGAAATGCAGTTTCTCAGTTACTACGATCACAACCCGCAAAATGAGCCTTCGTTCCGGTCTATTGGGGTCAGCAAAAAATCATGCTACCTTTGTTACAGGTCTCTCTCCACACATTCACGCTCTTTTGTAACATCATAGTGTCACCAGAAGCTGTATGCATCTTGGAGGTCTTGCCCTGCCACTGATAAAAAGTCTATACACGTGGAGATGCGCTCTAGGCCTGCCTTCTTGTATCCTTGCAGCGCCCCGCAGGAGCATCTTCTCTGCCTCATCCATTCTGCCTAGGTTGCCCAAGTTGTTGACCGTGTCGAGTGTCGATATATGCTCTAGTCCCCATGCCTTCTCATATCCTCGCATCGCCCGCGGATACATCTCCTCTATCTCTCCTCTATCTCCTTCTGACAGCAAATATCCTAGACCATGAAACACCCAGGGCGGTGTTGAAGCCTCAGTTGCTCTTCCTTCTTTATACATAGAGCCTTCCCCTATCCGCTTGCTAACACTGGTGTCGCCCATACCGCAGCTGGGCTGGTACCCATCTGGATAATGAGCAAGCATCTCAGGACGACGTTGTGGCTGCCGATGCGGCTGAGCGTGTAGAGGTTTGAGTGGGTCAAAGCGGTTGACCGGGCAAGGCAAGTGAAATAAAGTCAAGCACAATGGAGTGACTTGGTTAATTCTCATATACCAAAATGGGATTCTTATGGTGACTTATCTACCCACAATGTATATATGGTGCTGTCATGGAGTCGGGTCGATCTAGGGGCGCACCATCCACTGAACGACAGTCTGCGTACTAGCGCGTATCTATAGTCACCATTCGCCTTTACTTCCATCCTATGCTGCTGAGACTCTAAGTCGCGTCGTTCCAATGCCGAATGTAGAACGCGTGCTTGAAATTGAAAGGTACAAGAATATCGCCTATTCGGATGAGAAGCAACCGTACACACAACACTCTGACCGATGAGGATATTTTCGATTCTAAAACCGATTCCATTACGCGACTTGGTTTACAAAACAGAAATGGGGTAGGACTATTCACGTTATGAGTACATGTTCCAAGAAGTTCGTTTGCTTAATATGATAGAATTTGACGGTAGGAGACGATGACCATGGAATGTGGCAGATCTGTTATGAGAAGCGAGGAGCACGGTGCTCTGCCTTCGGCAAAACTATGTGGGGTCACCACAAGCAACCTAAGCAGCCCAAGCGACCCAGACTTTTCCTTGCCCTCGCTA
Organism: Dendryphion nanum; assembly: GCA_020744415.1. Taxonomy (NCBI): domain Eukaryota; kingdom Fungi; phylum Ascomycota; class Dothideomycetes; order Pleosporales; family Torulaceae; genus Dendryphion; species Dendryphion nanum. Next base: position 163,266 of record JAGMWT010000024.1, on the reverse strand, counting down.
AATCTCTCTGCTCCGCTTTGTCGCCGTGTTGTCTCTCGGCTTCTGCGAAAACAACAAAGACTAATACATGCGGGCTAACACGAAAGGCCAGCGCAAGCAGTCTTGCCCGCGACACCATGGGAATAAAGGCACCTACTCTCTTTACAGACCTTCCTTTGGAGCTCAGGCAGGAAATTTACTTAATTGCTACGCCGCCTCGCGTGGTCCTCGTTGAAGAAGTCCTCGAAGATCTTGCCGTCTTCGAGGAGAGGTTCGAAACATTGTCAATTACGAAGATACAGACCCATCCCGGTCTCGACTATTTTGCTGAACATTTCCGCTCCACGCTGAACGGCAAGCATGCCACTCGCGACCTGTTTCCAGCCGCCCATGACGATATACCCCCCATCTATCGAGGACGATCACATCTGCGACAAAGGAAGCTGGAGGAATATGGATTCAAGAGCAACAAGGACCCAATACCTGCGTGGAGATACGAAGATGATATGCCATTGGAAGTGCTCTGCCGCAACCCAAAGCTCGCTTTCCAATTTTTCAGGCATAGCCGCTTGAAGCACTCTGGTCCTGTACCGCCTCTATTACACATGTCATTCGAGTCACGGGCCTTCTTAGTCTCCCTAGGATATCAGCTTGCCTTTGGAACCCGATCACATATGCCCACAACCTGGTTCAACTTCAAACGCGATATCTTGGCCATTAACTGCGCATGGAAACATGAGCCATTCCAGGGACGTTGGAAGAGAGTCGACGACGAAGAGTTTCATGGGCTTCTAAGCGGAAAGGATTACCATGTTGGCCAGTTCCTCCCTGCCGATCTGACACGGGTTCGTCGTCTAGCATGTGAAGGATGGTTCCCTGAAACCTATAGCTATTGCTGTATGAATATGCGTCCTGTTCTTCAATTGTTCCCGCAAGTTCGTGAATTATTTGGAGTATCATGGGCGATTGACGAGTGTCTCGACGCATTAGAGCAGGCAGTGTTAAACTTGGATCTTCGATGGGATACAGTGGATGCGAGCTGTGAGTGGCGAGCTTGTCATCGATTCATATCGGTGGAAGAGATTGACACACTATGGACAACAGTCGGCATCGAATGTCTAGAGGCCTATTATGCAGATTATGAAGATGATGGTATCAGAGCCTTAGGACTCAAGAGGTTCAAGCTCAAAAACGGCTTTTCCAGGCCTTACCTCAGCGAGCAGGCCTTGGACTGTTGGCAGCACAAGCCGCTGACTACGTGCAGCTGCCCTAAGATCAAGTTCAGGAATGTTCACATGGTGACGGAACCTATTGGGCAGAGGATTTTGATGCATCGAGAAGCGTTCGTGAAACATTTTGAGCTGTTAAAGCAGCAGACGGGGGTGCCGCTGCAATTACCGAATGATGGCCGCGTAGATTTCAACTACAGCCTATCATGGTTTTCAACATTATTTGGGGAAGGCTACAAAACTCATCAGCAAGAGATAGACTGGTGGGTCCGGAAAGGCTGCCCTGCAAACTCTAACACGTGGCGGTTATTCCTCGACCTTTAATTACTATAACGCACACCATTGTGGGACTACTATCTGTACATTTCATTGCTGTTTACACTTCTTTTGTAGGGTTATTACGACCGTCATCTAACTCATTACCTGATCACCTAAAACCAATCTGTGAAGGATCTTGTGGCGCGGCGGTCTTTACATAGAAGATACAGAGTTCATTACAGCTTTTATAGTGTGAATCTAACTGTGGACGAAGCGTGCATAAGGAATACTTTGAGATTTGGGGAGTAAGTTACTTTTAAAACAGTTGATCGCCCGTTATATAAGGTGGATTGGGTTATAGCTTACGATTATAGCAAGACTGCTGTATCAATTTGACGGAAACGATCTGGAAAGACGTCCGTCTTCTGGATGATGGTTTAAAGATGATTAGTTTAGTAACGTACAGTTTGTGGCTGATAAAGCTTTCGTATGCGATAAGCTTGGTAATGTTGTTGCTACATTCTTTGTATACTCAAACTTCTTTTATTCGACGTTCAATAAGGGTTCTCCTACCGCTTGCATTGCTGCCGACTGAAGTACGGTAGCTGATCAAAGAGACGGAATTGTTATCACAATGTGTAAGTAGAATATCATTATCCAACTCAAGTTAGCCATGAGCTAGATTTTAGTTCCCTAGGCTTTATCTCCGTAGCTGGGTAAAGTAAATGTCATGGGTGGTTGCTTCTAAGCTAACCTAAGGGCTCGTTTCGATCCCCCACCCGGTGCGTTGCTTTAGACCCTGGCAAGCCTAATTTGATTTTGCTCCTAACGATGACCTAAGTTAGTTCCTGACCAATCCACTGACTGGAAGGAAAAGTAACAACACTTTTAGTAAGAGGTAAGTTATTCACAAAGCTTCAAATGTATACTTGGCTGGTGCGCACTAGATTACAGGACTAGTTTCCAGGAAATATGGCTGCAGTAAAATGCTACTTATTTTGAACACTGATCACGGCAATTTCTAGCGAAAGCGAAGGTTGAAGGTGGATGAGTGCTAGGCATTTGTCCACTGACCCCCAGTCCTCAAGCTGATCCCAAGGTTGTGTTGATATCCTACCAGTGTCACTTCAGTTCTGGATCAGCAAGTATCTATAGGGACAATGTATAAGCGGAATGGCATTGCCTAAACCTAGCTAACCATGGGTCACACTTTAGTTCCCGCTGTCTCAGTTTCTATATTTGGATAGAGTCAAATGCCAAGTGTGGGTTGTTTCTGAGCTAGTCATAGGGCTCGTTTTGGTCCCCGCAGTGGGTCCCGTTCCGGTGCCTAGTTCCGGACTCTAGCGTGCCTAAGCTGTCAGTGCTTTTAGCGACGATCTGCGCACCTAGATGTCTCTTCCATATCGCAAAATCTTCAAACTCTCCAAGACAAGGTCGGAGCCGGTGCGGGTCGGCCATCCCCCCTACTAGTTGTGGCAAAGTGTTACTATGTTTGAAGCCGCCAGGCTGACAGGTCAATACTAGGCTACCTCTTCTTCAAGTACCCTTTTCGTACCCTTTATTCACTCGAGTTCGCCTTCTCATCACCACACACCGTTTTTCCGTCGTCCTAGATCTGGTTATCTTGAACACAGTCTCGTCTTCGGATTCAGGATCATCGGATCTCATCTCACTTGACGAGCCCGCGGGGGCTGGAGGGTCTGTAGGTGGAGAAGCAGGAGGGAACTGTGGTGGCGGTATGTTCGCCGTGCTTCTAGTCGAGGCGTGGTTTAAGAATGCCGCAATAGGAGTGCCGGACGAACTCGGCGAGGTATCAGAGCTGGGATGAGGATCGACGTTGTGCGAGGAATCGTCCTTGGGGACTCTGGCTCCTTGTAACCCCGCTATCCGATGGCTGGTCTGAAGCGCTCTTTGTATAATGTGTATACCCGATTGGCCTGGTGCTCACTGACAAGGGGTAGGAGGTAGGTAGATACTCGTCATGCGATAAAAAAGTTAATGGCCACTGATACGGACAGAAGGAGATGGAAGAGAAAGAGTCATAACAAATTGATATCCTATCGACGCATCATACCATATCCTAAGAGGTAGAAAGAGGGACACCCAATTTGGTCCATATTTCCCAAATGTTTTCACTAGTTTGGTGTTCCTGCTTGCAATTCAAAGGAATATGTCTAAGACCAATCCCAATAAAACCTCCATCTGAAGCGTACCAGTATACATTTTCCTTGAAGCTTTTCTGTATCAAAGCATTGTATAAGGGTTTGACATATGGTCCGAGGACCTCTAACGATAGCACCGCTTGATTCACAAGCGCCCTAATTGCTGCTAGTCGGACGCTCCAATCTTTATGCTCGAGCCGTGCTGCGATGCCTCGTAGTATCTCCTCTGTGACGTCGGTTTGGCCTTGAAGCACCTTAATTGCTGCCAGTTGGACGTCCCAATCTTTATGCTCGAGCCGTGCTGCGATGCCTTGTAGCATTTCCTCCGTGAGGTCAGCCTGGCCTTGAAGCGCCTTGGTTGCTGCCCGTCGGACGTCCCACTTTTCATGCTCGAGCTGTGCTGCGATGCCTTGTAGCATCTCCTCTGTGAGATCGGCTCGGCCTTGAAGCACCTCGACTGCTGCCTCTCGGACATCCCTCTCTTCATGCTCGAGCCGTGCTGCGACGCCTTGCAGCATCGTATCCTGTAAGGCCGTATGTTGATGTGTTAGGATACGCAAGATGGCAACATACAGGTGCTTAGAAGCACAGTCTTCCAGCCAGGGAATTGCGACGTCTATGACACTGGATGGAACTACTGCTCGGCTTCCTAGAGATTCTAGGAGGATCACTCTTGCTTCCTCAGATGCTTGTTTTAATGCATTGATAAAGACCTGCTCTGGACACTCTATTTCGCGAGCCAACCAGCAATCTTTCGTGGACTCGCATTCGAACAACAGCCACTGTTCGAGTTCTTTTTCTAGCTTCGGTCGAAGTTCCGTGAACGTCGTCCCCTTCCGCTCGACTTCGCTCAGGCAATGCATGACCAAGCGCTGATGCGTAGGACCCAGGAGGTCGCGCGGCTCCTTCACAATCGCCTGGAAGAAGCCGAGTGCCTCCCCGTCAGCATCAAGTAAGCCGGCGACAAAGCGCCAGAAAATGTCGTAGCGAGGATCGTATTTGTGCTCTTGAAGAAAAGTGGTAGGTTTAATCTTGGTAGTAGGTTCGATCTTAGCTTCTCCTATTTGAGTAAATTGCAGACAGTGGAGGGGTTGTTTTGCCTTCCACTGTCGTACGAAATACCGTGCTGCAAAATACTCTTGGAAGGTGAGGTGTAGGAAGTGATAATCTCGGTTGTGGTCCTCCTCGGATGGGTCCGACGTCCGTAGAAAAGAGAGGTGTGGAAGGGTCCTGTCCCAATAGACACTCTTATTGGATAGTTTAAACTCCTTGGGCAAGGCTTTCCGATGCTCCAACCCAAAGTTTATCACGTCGTTACGCAGGCCAGTAAACGCAAGGCCTTCGAGAAGAAAGACCTCACTTTCGACAAGGTTTTCAATCTGATCCATCGTCTCGTCCTTGATATCATCCTTCGTTACCAGCTCCCCGTTCTCTCTCTTTCCTAATCGCAGGACATCCTTCTTCCACAAACTTTCCTCGATGGCTTTATAAATGGCAGTCATGGTCTGCGGCACGGCTTTGCCATCGAAGTTGTCCCAGGTGTAACAAAGCGCGTCCAGCTGTATGGGGATCCGCACAAGATCCTGGATCAGCTGATGCGCTTTGAGGTATGACTGAACATCTTCGACTTTTTTCGGATTGGTAAACGTAGCTTTAAGGTATTCTTCCACCTGGACTGGGTAGAATCCAATGGTTTCCAGTTCAACGTCGGGAGGCCGGACATTCGCTGGAAGTGACACGTGTGGCCGGGATGTGATGACAACGTTTGGCTGATCTAAAAGGTACTTAAGGAAGTCAGACTTGAAGTCTTTCCGGGCCAATTCCTGAGCTATTTCGTCCACGCCGTCGAGAATAAATAAAGTTCGTCCCTTTTCGACAACATGCCGCAATTCTTTGGCGAGGGCTGCGCGTGTTTCACGGTCCCGTTTAGCGAAAAATTCGTGAGAAAATAGTTCCTCGAGGTCATATTGCGGGGGTGACCATTCTTTCAGCCTCCGTAGAGGCACCCAAAGCACGCGGTCGAACAACTCGTTCCACTTGCGAAACTCATCCGTTGGAAACCCGCTAGCCATCTTCTTGCACAGGGTAGTCTTCCCGACTCCAGCGCGTCCCCGGATGAAAATTCTTCTTGGTTTTATTGTCTGGCCGTTGGAGTCTTTGCGCGGATCGAAGAGAGACGGCAATTCCATCTGTACGTTCTCGTCCGGCGTCTCAACATTTAGCCGTGCGGTGAGTGAAAAAGGGGACATATGAGGTGACGCATTCTCTCCCAATCCTTCCTTTCCGTGCTGAGCGGTTTTCCTGACAATGGCGAGATTGATGTAGCACCGATCCATTGGCAAAACCTCACCCGAAAGCCGTTCAATATTGAGTTTGCCTTGAGTGTAATGTTCGGTACGTATCCAGGCGTCTGCTTGCTCGAGCGGGCTGCCCTGACGGATCTTCTGGAGCATCTCCACAATCTTGCCAGACACATGACCGAAATCCACGCTCTCCGTGCAGTCCTTCTTGCACTCGTCTGTGCAGTTGCTGTGGGCAAATTTGTTCATCAGGATATGGGGTCGACTTAGTGGTAATGGCTGTGAAACCATGTCCAAGGCCGCTGAGGACTCATTGACCAGCTGATAGACGTTAGTGCTCTCCGCTTATGATAAATAAAATGGGATAAGATATCAAAACCTCACCAGCTTTTCTTGGCGAAGCCAGGCCGGTAACCAAGGAAATAAATTGCTCGGAAGACTCGTTTTTCCTTTTTCGTAGAAGGTGGAGACTTGGCATGGGTAGTCCTTGTCTTGACACAGCGAAGTGAAATCCTGCACAAGTTTCACGAGATCGAGGGTCGGCTCCTTCACGATGGTAAGCAATTTGATCACTTCTCGGCCTCGGATCCAAGCCCAAGCATTCAGACCTGGTTCGGCTAAGGCGGCTACATCTTGGAATGAAGTCCCTCGGAATGGCGTGGCGAGAAAGATGATGCCGCGCGTAGCTCTCCGGACGGATTGGTATGTCGAGCCGGCACCCACAAGTGCCTTCATCAAGACAATCCCACCGAGACACGAGGCGATGAAGAGAATCGGCCGGTCTTCACTTGTCGCAGGGTCGCTCGTAATCTGAAGTCGGCTGCGGATCTCTTGGAACAGGAGTACAGCAAACTCGTCCTGGGTCTTTTGAACCAGGTCTGATGGTTGCAGCAAATCGCCGGGCCAGTCGTATGTGAAGATGCGAGCCTTCCCGACATATTTCGGGAGCATATCCGAGTGGGAGAGCCAGTTGACCTGTATATCTTTTTTCTCGTTTTTCCATGTCCACGTCTTCTCCGAGTTCGTGTCGAGACCATGGATGGCGATGATGTCGATATCTGGGCCGGCCCCGTCCTCCTCAGGATCGTCCTTCGTAGGGTAGACCTGGCGAAGATGGGCTCCGCGTTGCGAGGATGGTGTTGGGTCTTGGCGGCGGTGTGTCTGGCGCGCTGCATTCGCATGCGCGAGCGTGCGAAGGAGCCACAGACTAGCGATGATCGTCCCTCCGGTTAGGACAAGATAAGAGACGATAGTCTTTTTGGCCAAGGGAATGGTCTGGCTGGTGTTGGTTAAGGTCATTGCCTTAGCAAGACGCAAAGTCTAGCGTGCACCGGCGAGGCGTAACAGCTGGGAATTTCGCTCCGAGCGCTTAATGTTAACGTGGATGGTTTGCGACGTAGTCTTCGAGGCGAGAGCTGCCGCGTATTGCACCTTGCGGTTGAGAACAGCGTCTTGACAATCGGAAATGCGTGGTGCATCAGTTGAGACCTTAATCAGTCGGCCGGCAAGATCTAAGTCAAGCAGATATTTAACCGCTGGTCTTCGTCCAATTACGCTCAGCAGCCAGTCCTGATGCGGCATCGCGATGCCAGCCGATCTTCACTACAGTAACCGTGCACAACAGCATCGTGATGTTCAGCCAAATACGGATGACTGATAAAGCGTACATCCTTGTACATTGATCTTATATCTTACAAATGTAAGTTAGATGTTAGTGCTACGTTCAACACGTTCAGGCACTTCTTTTTGCAGCTTTAGTCGCAAGGGTTACAAGTAAGGACGCAGAATGTTGCGGACGGAAGCTAGGCGCCGGCCCGCAAGCTGAACCCGCTAGCGCTAGACCCTGTCCAGTCTACCGGCTGCGACTGGCCAGCACCCCACCATCAGCTCTCAGTCCCGGCCTGTGCTATGGACATGCCGCAACTGCCTTTCTCCTTCCTGAGCGGCGCCTGAGCCTGACCCTCAGCCTGCTCGGCCTCTTCAGCTGCCCTAAAGAGCCTACAAGACGGATAGCAAAACCTCTTTGCGCGCAGCAATCGTTCCACGGAAAGTTACAGATGCATATTTTGCAGTCATTTTGTATGTGTAGTCGGCAATCTAGAGCTACTACGAAGCGAATGTGCGGCCCGCTGGGGCGCCGCTGGGGTTTACAACTGCCACCCACGCGCGGCGCGGACCAGGGGCGGGGCCTCGCGATTTAGAACAGACATACGAGCGCAGCTGAGCCGACAGCGTCAATACAGGCTGCCTAGTGCAAGGAACCCGGCGGCTGAACCTGTTTCGGAAGGGTTGTCAGGACTCTGTACTTATCGACCAATATCCTGCCTCTGTCAGGCTGACGCCGTAGCATTACATGGCCAGAGCGATTCGGATTCTCGGATTAGACAAAATTGCCAGCTCGCTCTCCGGCCCGAGTCTACCTTTCATTCAAGTGAGTTTTCTATGTAACGCAGAGTACTTGTAATTATGTTCTGCCTACTTAGGCTACTGGTTTGCTGTTATTGTATTATATAACAATTGGTCATGTTAGCAGGTGAGACTATTCCGACTATTCTAGTTAACATTTGATGTTGATCTCATCCCTGCAGGGCCTGGATTATGATCGGTATCTCTTTGCAGTTTGCTCTTGCTGCTGGCCTACACCTCCGAAACGACGATCCTTCCACTACGGCAGACAAGAAGGAAAGTCTGAAGCGGATATGGTGGAGCCTGCACTCTATTGAGAGCCTCGCATGCGCCCTCATCGGTCGACCGTGCATAATACCTAACAATGAGTACACCGTTCCGTTGCTGCAGGTATTCCCAAGGCAATACTCTCATGATGTTATTACATCTCGGTCGAGAGATCCGATACGTAACGGTAGCGGAAGCATTGGACACTCGGAGAAATACTCATTCAAACGCACTTCGTTTTTAGGGGCTCGGGTGACAATAGCCCTCATCATGCAAGAAGCACTGTCGAAATTGTACCCCCCGCGAACACCAGTCACTTCATTGGGGACGTATTCAGAAAGATATTACCTCATTGACACGGGATTTGGATGAATGGGTAGCAGCAGCGTTACCTGAAGGGCTGCGCCCAGCAACCTCACTTCAAGAGTGCAGCCTCCAGCGCGAGAGGCTGTTGCTCAGCTTCCATTACCACAGTGCCAAGATACTGGTTTGCCGCCCATGTCTCTGCCGGCTTGAGCGACGTGTTGGGGGCCAAAGTCAGCAGGGCAAGGACACGCAGAGGTACTGCAATAGCACAGCCTACCTTGGTCTCTACTGGATTCCCAATGTGCACTATCCAAGGAGATGACATATTGTCGTAGGCCAACCATGGCCTCGGAATCCAACGAGGATGATCTGCATTAGTAATCTTGCTGTGCGGTTCCTGTAGATAAGCTAGGCTTGAGTGCTTAACAGAAAATAGACATGACACTGCATTTGTATTAAATGAGAACGATCACCTAAGCACAGAAAAGTGCAACACATAGTGATGCATTTTTCAGGCCTATCCAAGATGTGAGAGCCAGCTGCGTACTATCTTGCATAACAGGGAGTTGCATGATAACCAGGAGAGAGATGAGATGAGAGAGGGAGATATAGACTGTTACGGTTAGCACCTCCCTCCTTGCTTTGCACTAAGCCTAAACAGGTTGATTAAAGGAGTTGAATCAAAGCTAGGGCCTAAAGCAAGAACAAAAGAGGCTGAACTAGCGCTAAAACGCGTTTCAGGCCTGTTGCGCAGCGTTCGCTGCAAGCTAGTACGTAGGGCAGATCAGCAAACTAACACACGTTCCAGGAACAACATGCATTCTAGGCGATCATACCAGAGTAAGCAGTAAAATTAATAACTTCTTACAATTTTAAATCATCACGACCTAGTTGAATAGCTTTCCCAATACCGTTTATTTCGACCAGACCTTAATCACCTATTATCAGACAATCTTCCACGTTCCAAAAACCCCCGTAGTATCTTCTGCCCTAACTATCCCTGATGCGGTTGGCCCAAGTATAGTAAGTAGTGTATCGGGTAAATAAACAAGGGCATAAGCTATCTACCAGTAATCATAACGTTCGCCCCATCAGCAAATTGAGCCGACTCCGACACCTCATAGTGCATGATATGGCTGCCATGGACGGTAGATTTGGATGGAGACCCAGTAAGTTCTGACTCGGATCCGTTCTTTAGGTTTTGGGCCCCCCCAAATTGAAGGTTGATAAAATGAACCGAAGGAGCCATATTAATAGTGGTATCGTTGCTGGTGAATACAATTGACATGGTTGCAGTGTGGGTTAACAGAAAGTAGTGGAAAGGAAATCTTTTAATATAGCTGCTGGAGTTCGAGTATCCGTAGGTCACAACCGATAGAAGGTTTCGTCGAATCTCTCTTGCTATTTTATACTATTTAATTGCGGGGTAATGGACTTGTCTTAGTGTAATACTCAATAGTGGACATGGGCAGAGTTTACTCACTCCGTACCGGAGCTTCATGGAGCGCTGGGCGCGAGCTACTCTCTTCAAAACACACTTCCTGACTGGCTGGTTTCTATAGCTGAACAGAACTATGGTAACTACTATAACAGCTGCAAACACCCCCCTCAAGTTAGTTTATTGGGCCGTTGAGCTCACCACGGGAGCTCTGGTACGGAGTGAAGTTTGCTTTGGGTCGTTCCCCTCCTTTCTTGAATGCATTAGTTTTTAGCTTGAAGATAGTGATATTTTGCTTGCCGAACGCATTCCGATTTGCGGGTGGCCAGTTACAACCAAGGACGGGCATGGTGATGATCTGTGGTATGGCCTTGCTTCTTTGACGTCAATACAAGCGTTGCAAGCGGCATCATCCAAAACAGCTGCAGAAGGGTGGGGTTACGGTCAAGCTTCGAGGTGTGCTCGACGAGCCTGCTGCCATCGAGATGCTTGCTCGACTACATCATAGCAACCGCTCCGAGCAGTATCTGCGGCGGAGCATTGAGCGATCCCGTCCGTTGGAAGCCGTCCGGTGTGCTTTTCCCAAGGTCGTACTAAATCACGCCGCCGGATGTCTGTTGCGGTTGGCTCACCACCACATCTCCAAGTCGGATGTCTGCCTCTGCACCTAGGACGCCTCCCCCGATGCCAACCATGAGCCTAATCTGAATCGCTCTGAAGGTTGCTTTCATCCGTGCTGCCATGGTGGCCGCCGAGTTGTTGCCCATTTGCCCGGCAGGAAGGCACACAATGACGACGTTGTGTCCTCCTATCGACCCTAGACAGTATGCGTTCTCATCCTGGCTACTGCTGTCGCGCTCGAGCCCTTTATGCTCTTCGTCCAGTATCATTCGTGCCGCTGCCAGCTCGACAGAGAGCGCGCATATCCATCCCACTGTGTAGTCCTTGCGCTGCAAACAACGAGATTTTCGAGGGTCATTATAGTGAGGGTCGGGAGAGTTCATAGGGGCCGGTTCCTGTGGTGAGTGTAAAGAGATGGCTGGTCAAGAGCGCTGGGAGCGCTGGCGGCGGCCTTCATGTCGTCCAGCCTTGTTGTGAGCACCCAGCTGCCTGCGGTCAGTTCGAATGGGTCGAGTTGTTGTCGCAGCGAGGCTGCAACAAGCAGCCTACCGTTGGCCAGCCACGCGAGGCCTTGGCTGGAGCTTTGCGGGGTGAACCGCAATATCTTCACAGGAAAGCTGAGGACAAAATACTTCTTAACAATAACAGTACGAAGGAGCATATTCAAAATACTATCTTATCTTTCAACTAATGTATTAGGTTTTCTGGTCAGTCCTAGCTAAGGCGACAACGAACACGCGAAAGATACTTAGTTAATTGTAGCTAATTTTGATAGCAAATCGCTAACAACCCTACATTATAGCATGGTCGTTTAGCCCATGTGTTTACATAGACGCTAGACGAATGCCTGTACATGAAAGGTACATCAACAAAATGTACCTTCGGTCATTATGTCAGCGCTAAAGCATGTAGAAAGGTGGCAAGCCGCCACCACTATAAGGACAATGGCCGAACCGCACCCGCCCAGACCTTGTCCCTAGAGGTTGAGGCTCTCATACTATGGGAAAGAACCCAGGTAGATCAAGGCATTGGATAGTGTACGGAGTGCTTTGCCAGGAACTTCCGGGTTCGACGGCAGTGGGAAGATATACAAAGGCCACCGCTCGCGATGGAGGATGGCATTTAGCTCTAGAGAACACGCATGAGCAGCAACGACCCTCACCTTCCGAACTTTACCTCAAACTCTTCTCCACGACTCTAGCAATTGCAGTGCTCATGCAAGGATCCGGCCAAGATATGGCAGTACGACAGCTGTATCACCCAGCCGTCCAGAGCCTTTCCATGTTTGTATATCCTGGCCACAACCATCCACCTGCTGAAACACAGGCTTAGATCATGAAACTCTGAATCATGCTAATCCCTGCTCTGCACGACCATACTACTAAGACCCTTCTGTCCCCTCTTAACCGAAAGGACATATTCGCGTTCCGTTGCGCGAGCTCATTCGACTGACGGTCGGTCTACCGATTGGTCATAACGGGCTCGAGAAGCATGAGGACGAGTTGCGCTTTTGCGGGTCAGCAGAGGTATCAACGGTAGACTTCAGGTCGGGGGGCGAAGTAATGGTATGTTTTCAGGTTACGAACGCTATTTTGGTAAACAGAGCCGTACGTTGGACAGTGTCGCGAATTGTACACGAGAACGGATCGATTGATTGATTGATTGATTGATTGATTCCTACTCGGTTTCAGCTGCTTTTTCACGCAGCTATGCCCGGACTGGCGGACTTGGCAGACAGCCGACGCGTCCCGGATCTTTGTTGATCCGGTCCGCCCCACTTCATCTTGAAAACAAGACCATCTGTCCCCAGAGGTCCACCGTTTATCCATCAACCACTATCTACCTTTGCTCGCCGGCTTATCTAGACAATGGTTCTTATAGTAATGTACACCTTCTTCTAGGCTCATAGAGGCGCTTGCCTTGTGTGTCGCATCCGTCGTACCTACAGTCTCCCCCCAGCACTCGGCTTCGCCTACTCGTCTGCGATCCTAAACTGCCCCAGGATCTGCGTCTGCTCCATAAACTCGATGGCTGCGGTGGCTAGCTTGCGCTTCTTCATAATGGCCCGGAGGCTGTATCGTCCTGGAAGGCCGTTGAATTCCCGGTTCCGGAGGTCCTTGTGTCTCCTGCACCTCAAGAGGACGTGGGCGACCGTCTGCCGTCTTTCTCCGCACTCGCACCTGGAGTCGATTACCCCTGGCACCTGTCGCTGGAAGAGGAAGTCCTTGAGTCCGATTTTCTCCGTTCTGGGCTGTACCAGCAGTGCGCTCTTCTTTTTGCTGAGGCCTTCGTGTAGCTGGAGTACCTTCTTGGTGGGAACAGGTGTGTGTCTGTAGGTAGCGCGTCCTTTAGTTTCTGCTTGCCATTTGGCTATCCAAGCGTCCCTGGTCTGCATCCTGCACCATCTCTTGAGTGTCGTTCTGAGCGGGTACAGCTCGGGTGGTGTGTCTGCTGTTTCTCCTCTAGACCCATCCTCTCTCCAGCCGGTAGCTTCCTTGGCGGCCTTGTCCGCCGCCTCGTTGCCGGAGACTCCTGTATGTGCCGGTATCCATCGGACCTCTACCGACCTCCCTCTGTCCTGGAGATCCTGGATTTGTCGTGCAATGTCTTTGAGAATGTAGGCTCCCGACTTCCCTTCGGCTTTGGCCAGCGACCAGATCGCGGCCTGGTTGTCCGTGTAGATGGCGACGTTTCGCCGACTCCCGTTTCGGTCCGCGTATTCTTTTGCGATCTGCAGTGCTAGACTCACTCCTTTTAGCTCGGCTGCGTATACCGTCGATATTGTGTCGAGTCCCATATATGCGGAGCGGGTCTGCTGTGTCAGTGGGCACACGGCTGCTGCCCCGATTCTGCCATCTATTCCGCTTCCGTCTGTGTAGATGTTGAGGCTCTGGCCCGTCGCGCTCTCCCTGTCGTGTCGGTTGCGGGCTTTCTCCACACTCTCGTCTATGTGTGTCTCTGGACCGCTCCGCCATGGTGGGGCTATGAATGCGGGGATGGGCTCCTGCTTGCTTAGATCCTCGTTCCGTCTATGTTTGATTCCATCGTAGATCATTCGCCATGGGCCTGTGTGTTTCTTGGATTTCCTCGTTGTGTCTACGTTCCGCTGGAAGCCCGCAGCGTTGGAGACTTCTCGGCATGACAGGAGCCTGGTGATGATGTCTGCATTGTGCTTCCATATCTGTTGTTCGAAGGGGAGCAGGAACGTCTCGATGTCGAGCGCCGCCCTCGATGTAGCTCTGAACGCGCCACTTATGACTCTTGCTGCTCTTGCCTGGATGCCCTGTAGCACCTCAAGTGTCTTCCTTGTGTAAGGTCTCCCTTTCATGCTGGCGTTTGACCAGATAGAGCATGCGTACATCATTTGGGGCAGTGCGGTTCCTTCGTAGATCCTTCTCATGTCGAGGAGGCCGACGCCCCACGTCGACCCTGCTAGACAGCTTAGAGCATTTACTGTTTTCGTTACTTTTTGTCTGATTCCTTCGATGTGCTCTCGCCAACATAACTTGCTATCCATGATCACTCCGAGATACTTGCAGGTCACTTTGGGCTTCACCTCACCCCATGTAGTCTGTATGGGTCTGCTCGTGTCGATTCGTGTGCGCGATCTCGTGAAGTGAGTTAGCTGGAATTTATCTGGGGCGAAGACAGAGGCGTGGGTGCCAGCCCAGCGCTGTGCTTTGTCAAGAGCTCTTCCTAGCCTGTCACACGTCTCTTCCGTCGTCTCTCCCCATGTAAGGATGGCTACATCGTCGATGTACCCTGTTGACACGACATTGGCCTCTGAGTTGCAGTCGTCTATTAGGTCGGCGTTGTAGAAGAGGTATAAGACTGGCGACAGTGGTGACCCCTGTGGGATTCCAGTGTTTATTGCATATTCTGTAGATTGGAAGCTGTCGATGACAATGCGTGTGTGTCTGTTGCTCAGAAAGCTCGCGATCCATTTTACTGTCGTTTCGTCGACCCTCCGTTTCCGCAAATTGTGGAGCAGTCGTGTGTGAGAGACGTTGTCAAAAGCGCCCGAGACGTCGAGGAGGAGAAGGCTGGCCACCTGGCCGTTCCTTCTGTTCCACGCCTCGTATATCTGTTCCGTGACGGCGTGGAGGGCATGTTCGGTGGATCGCATCTTCCTGCCACCCATATGTGTCGACGGGAGCACCTGGTGAATCTCCACCAAGTAGCTTAGTCTTCGAGCGATGACCGCATCCATTATCTTGCCTATGGTGTTGAGCAGTGCGATCGGCCGGTACGCCTTTGGTATTGTGTAATTGTCTTTTCCTGGCTTCCTGAGCACGACCGTAGTTGATTCTCGGAAGTGGGCTGGGCAGTACCCCAGTCGCAGGCTTTGGTTGAAGATTCTCGCTAGGTCATGTGTAGGGGTTGCACAGTCATGTCGAGGGTAGTACTTATAGGTAGGTGATCGGAATCGTGGTCGAGGTCCCTATTAACTTCGCTCCTGACGACTCTATCGATGAGTGCTATGGTTGCTAGACAGAGATCGATCGTAGATCGCGCGTTTCCTTCTTCGTATGTGATCGTTCCTGGGGAGAGGGTGGTGTAGAGGTTAAAATCTTCCATGATGGATATCAGGTCTTCGGACTCTGAGTCCGTGTCTCGTACGTCCGGTCCTCCCCATAGCGGATGGTGGAGGTTGAAGTCGCCTAGAAGTATTTGCTCGCTGGCTTGGTGTTCTTTCAGTATCTCGTGGATGTTGGGTAGCGCGCTTCGTCGGTTGCTTGTGGTTTTGTGAGGGTTGTATACGTTGTGTATAGCGAGCTTCTGTTCGCCCTGTGCTTCTCCACTGGTGTCTATGATAATAGTGCATATATCTCTAGTGTACTCTTTAAACTGCCACTTGGTAGGGTTCATTCTCTTATTGACGAAGAAGCAGACCCTGGTGGGACCTTCTTCGTCTCCGGCTGGGCAGCAGAGGTGGAAGACGTCCTTGGCCGGGTGGTGGGTAGTTGCCATGAATGGGTTCTTCCACGGCTCTTGAATGGCCAGGATGTCGTACTCGTGGACCCTCGGATCCCTGAGTAGGGTGGCCATCACCGTGTCTCTAGATTTGCGGACGTTGTACTGTAGTATGTTCAAGGTTGTTGACTGGTTCATGCGCCCGTCTCAGGGTCGACGTCCATCTGTTGGCTGCTCCACCGCATCAGCTGCGTGTTGTTCTCAATTGCTTCTAGTGCCCTCCTTGACGGCATGATGGTTCTCTGTGGTCTCTGGCTGCCGTTCTCTCTACTCGGCTGGTTCTCTTTGTCTCCATTGTCGATCATGTTTCCGGTGCTGGTCCTCTTCTGTCCTCTCCTGGACTGGGATCGGTTCCTGGCCATCTGAGCATCCCGGGCCGACGTTGGGTTTTGGCTTGGTCTGCTCCCTTGGGTACTTCCTGGTGTACTTCCCGGCGTGCTTCCCGGCTGGGTGGTTCCTCCAGTTGCCGCTGGGACGGGGTGGTAATGGGGTCGGATATCGTATGCGGCCTTTGCTTTGGCCAGTTCTTCCTTTCTAGTCGGGCACTGCCGGTTCCATGCCTCGTGTTCTCCCCGGCATGTCGCGCACTTCCTCGATGCGGCGCGATCCGCCTTGGATGGGCAATCTCGGGAGTTGTGTTCTTGCGCGCAGTAGCCACATGCTGTTGTTGCCTTGCACTGGGTTCCTATGTGGCCGTATCTTTGGCACTTGAAGCACTGCTTCAGTCGACACTGTCTCTCGTATCGCTCGCACTGGAAGACCTCACCCTGCCAAATGAGGCCCTCGTCTATGATTTTGTTGGCATCCTCTGGCCTGGTGAATTCAATGATGATGGTCGACGCGGATTTAGTCGGTGCGTTTCTGGTTAGCCATCCTATGTACTTGATTTCTGCCTGAGGAATGAACGGTCGGTTGTCCTGTAGCAATTGGCTCCTATTCTCTTCGAATTTGTCTATGTCCAGCGTATTGGTGCGTGTGCCGTGTGCAAGAATTCCATACGTCGGGATCCGTACTGTAGCTCCATTCCCGATCCGGTGGGCCCAGTCGTCCGCGAACTGTCTTAGCGCTTCTATTTCGCTGTTACTGGCGGTCCTGATGCTCAGGTCTCCGCTCTTCAGCTGGTTGGAGGACACAATCTTTACGCTAGTCAAGTTATTGTTACCGCTCTGCTCAATGGCTTGCTCTACATGGGCTTTTAGATTGCGGGGGTTCATTGCTCGCAGGCTCTGTATGGTGAGTGGGTCTCTGATGCTCACGACGATCTCACGCTGTGTTTGCACAGTTGGCACTCTGGGATTTTGTATATTATGTATACCCGCCAGTGTTTGACCTCGTGCTGCAACCGCAGCATAGGTAGCCTGTCCACTTGTCTGGTTCTGCATCCCTCTGATGCTGATCTCTCTTGTCTTCTCCATGACCGCTTTGCCTACTTCCGCCGCCTCCTTGGCTGCGGCCCTTGCTTCTTCTCCAATGTTCATGTTCTGTTGTGTGATTGCGGCGGACTGGCGGATGGTTTCCATTGTGTTTCCGAGTTCGTTCTTGATGTCATGGAGAGCTTGCGCGGTGTGCTCGGCCGCCGCCTTGGCTTCGGTTTGTGCGACTCTGAGGGCGTCGCAGACCGTGTTGAGATCTGGAGTGTGCTGCGTCTTGAGGATGAAGGTCACCGTGCCATGAATGATGGTCTTCACGAGGTCTGCCGGTACGGGTTGGTTGCCAGTGTGTTCGATGCAGGCCAGTGTGTTCGATGCAGGCCAGTGTGTTCGATGCAGGCCAGTGTGTCCTGAAGGTAAGTGCTGAGGCGTGTAGCGTGCTCGCGGAGTGCAGTTGGCCATGTCGACTGCTGAGGCCACGGTGTCGCCATGGCCCGTCAGTCACACGGGGCAGGTGCGTCTGAGTGCCGGCTAGTCGTCTGGCTTCTTGGGTGGACGTCTACGTGCGGTGTGTTGCGTTGATTCCAAAAATCAGAGTTCTCGCTGTTGTCGTGTTTTCACTCGGCCACAGAGGGAATGGGCTGTAGAATGAGTTTTAGATCCCGTGACAGGTAGGATTATGTAATCGAGCTAGCTAGACGTGAGGCTACATAGGGCCGAAATCCTTGCACAGCCAAATGGAAATCATCATCATCATCATCATCATCATCATCATCATCATCATCATCAATCAATGCCGCCATGTGGTTATCACGGATGCTCATTAAAAACATGATATAACTTACATTGAGCATAGTAACAAGACTACAAAATTCGTCCATTCATCTACTAACATCGAACAATGCATGGCATAGGCTACTTTTCCGAACGTATCCTTCTCAATATGCCATCCTCTCATCTTTGCCATTACATTTACAGCTCCCCCCTATATATTTCCTACCTCCAATTGTATGTCTGATCATATTCACCATTCACACCACCCAATACGATAAGCACTCACAGTTTTCTGAGTATTATCTGGCTGTTTAACCCCATTGCAAAACGAATGCAACCTCTTCCGCGCATCCCCATCCAGCTTCTCAATTCCACCCTCGTAACCACACGAAAGCTTAACACCACTAGGACACTGCGGCACGATGCCATCTTTGCCCCTAACATCTACCTTGCATTCCTGATCCTTCCCGGCATAGTTGATCTTCACCTTGTCAAAAGATACGCTGGGAAATCCGCCGGTGTATTGGTAATCGACTGCGCGTTCTCCGACCCAGGACATGCCTTCTTTGAAACAAGTATTTTGGTTGTCGAACAGTGGGACGGAGATTCCTTGGACTCCGGCTGCGAACTTGAAGCCTGTCCAGTCGGGGCGTTCTCTAGTGCCCCATGTATTGCTTTCGGGATAGAACGTGTCTTGATTTGCGAAAGCTATCAGTATGTTTCTTCTTCAGTGCGAGCAAAGAAGGTGTTTTTCTTACGTATCTTGCCTATTTGGTAGTAGAATATGAGTTGGATGGACTTTCCCTCGGCTCGTCGGTTTAGGTGGTGATCGGAAGGGGACGTTGGAGTGCTGGAAGTAAGGCTGAGTAGACAGCTAGAGAGGAGTAGCGTGGTTGAAAGTAGTTTGAACATGGCTGTTTGATTGCGAGATTTGCTGGAAAGTGTAGTCGAGTTAGGTGCACAATTGCTTCAAGTGAATGTTCTGGCTGATAACGTTTTGCAGCCATATACGTTTCTTAAGTATGATCAGATCAAAGAGGCATTTCGATCGCTCTTTTCTACTTGGCAGATGACACATTTCCACTTCACAGGTGTGGAACCTGGCAGTTGGGTAAGAGCCAAGATATCATTCTGGACGTTAGGATTTATCACCACGGACCTTTTCCACTATAAGTCACCAACTCCGCTCAGAATTGATACTAGTCTTCTTTTGGGCCCCTACTAGCTAATTCAGGCTTTCTTCTTTCCTTACATAGCACAGTAAATTCCATTGTTTATTGGCAGTCGTGTTATGCGGCAAAACAAGGCGTAAATCGTGAGGCACTTGCCGTTCGCCATAGTGGCGTATATCATCGTCACACGTATGCAATCTTTCTATACAACCCTTCTATAGTTCTCGTACGAATAAGTCCGTCTAATTCCTTGTGGCCAACTGGAACATATAGAAGTTGGAGCGAAACCAACTTGTAGACCCAGTTTCAAGAGAGAACACTGTGGCTTCAATTACACAGCCAGATTCCATCGACCATTTAATAGCTCTCCATTTCCTCTTTACGCTTCCCTTGTGTCAGCGAGGCAGAATCTGCATTATTCCACAAATATGTGAGGAAATACAATGTCAACAAACCGGCAACTATAAACTGGCGCACATGTTGAGGGTTGATATAATTGCATAATAGTCGTGTGCTATAGCTATTTTCAAACATTTATAACTCCACTAACCTAAAAATTACGTTTGCACTGTCGCCTTCGCGCTTGATTTGTGGAGAGTCTCGTTTCGAGGCATAACAGAGCATCTTCTCTGCAGAACCACCGTCAAGCCTTTCCTGGCTTTAAAACACATAAAACAGTCTTATCCAGGCTTCAGAACCTGAAGATGATGCTCGGAAGTCATCGCTAGCCTTGCGTTTGCGGTGGCGCGCAGATTCATGCAGGATCGATTTGATTTGATTTGATTATTCTTACGCCTCGGGTGCCTATAGTCCCGGTGAGCTACCCCAAGATATGTACAATAGTGCGAACTCCGAACACCTTGATCCCATCGTCTCATTCTCGGTCCTTACCTTTATTATGCCAACCTATTTATTAACTATTCTTCTAATTTCTCCAAGATTTATCTATTAGTATCGTACCTACCTTGTTTATACTGGACTCTAGTCCCATTGAGAGCAATTTCTCAAGTGTTGGCTTTCAGGATAGCGGCGAGCTAACTTGCTATCGTCCAGGTTTGTGTAGTTTTCCAGGGAGATACTTATTCATTCAAGCCGTCCTGTGGCTAAAGCGAATTGTATAGTTTGATTGACGACTTCTACGTCTGGTTTCCAAGATTTCGGCGGTCCATCCAGGAATTCTCCAGATGCCGTTTTCTGTTCTGTTCTTCCACCCAGGAGGAAAGAGAGGTCTTCCCACCGGGCTCCTGCTGCCTCCAGTAGGGACTTCCGTTGTTCTATCCATCGGGGACATTCGAATAGGAAGTGTCGAGCTGTTTCCCTGCTATGTCCGCATTCGCAATCTGTCGTTTCTACCGCCTTCATTCGTGCCAGGTCATTGTTGAGGCGGCTGTGTTTTGTTCGTAGCTGGCAGAGTGCCTTCGCTTCTTTGTATGTGAACTTGTCGTATAGAAGTCTTGTGTGCTTCCCTGGGAGTGCGCTGTCAATTTCGTACTTTCCTTTCTGTTTCGACTCGACCGTGTCCCTTGCTTGCTTTAGTGCAGGCGCTAGTGTTGACATCTGGATCCTAGGCAGGGGCTTTGTTGTGGCGTCTGTGGCAAGCTCGTGGGCTATATCACCCCCTAAGACCTTCGATCTCGCTGGCACCCACTGCAGGCGGATTGCTGGTCCCCCTCGCTCTCTTGGTCTCCGAGCTATCTCGCACGTTCGTCTGATGACGTCCTGCCCACTCTATCTAGCAGGTCGGGCAAGGGCGCGTAGCGCTGAGGTGTTGTCGCTTACGATTACAGTGGGTAATGCGAGTCTCCTGATATCCTGTAGGAAGTTCTCCAGGCTATTCCATATGCATTCGATGTGCGCCATCGCGCGGTGTATCGCCATGAGTTCAGTATGGTTGGCTGTGATCTGATTATTCCGACCGATTCGTAAGCCCTGCTTATCCTCGATTCCGTTTCCTTCGCGTGGAATACTGAAGTAGATCCCAACGCCGATATTGCCTTTCTTGTACGATGCATCAACGTAGAGTATCCTATCTTCTGCTGTATTCGCCCATTCCACAGCCTCCCTCCTCTCCTGAACGGTGACATCAAAGCCAGGGTGCCAGGGTGCTTGGCAGAAGGGCTCTATCGTCTCTAGGTCTGATAGGTTGATCTTCTCGAAGCTGCGTGCAATTTGTTGTAGCGGCGACCGGAAACGCCTGTTCCGTGTATCTAGTTGTCGTTGTAGGCGCCAGAAGGGGTGCTTCTTCGGCAGTGTGTGGCACTTGACCCAGAACTTGCCCTGCTGGTATTTCCAACGATCCTGTATTGGCGTAATACCGGATTCGGCCTCTGCTCTTTCCCCTCCAAGGGTGCGGAATGCTCCTACTATCGCTTGTGCTGCTAGCCTTTGCACTTGGTTGAGTATCTTTGTTGTCTGCTTCGCCGCCTTTGGGGACCATACCGGTGATGCGTAGTCGATCACTGGTGCCACCTTTGACGTGAAGAGCGTCCTTGCTGTTTGCGGGTTCAACCCCTTCATGCGCTTTAGTGCGAGTGCTGCCTTCAGCCCTCTCTTTCCGGCTCGGACTACGTGTTCTTTATAGCGTAGCTGTTGGTCGAGGATCACTCCTAAAATCTTAACTTCGTGTTTAGGTACGATTTCTTCTCCGTCTATTAACAAAGGAGAGTTAGAGAGCTTGTTGTGGTTGCGTGTCAGGTGTACGAAGGCTGTTTTACTTCCTTCGAAGGAGGCTCCGCTTGCGCGCGCCCAGCGTTCCGCTCTGTCTACGACTGCAGTTTGTAGTCTTGACGTGTTGTCTTCTGCCGACTCTCCCGTGACCCACGCCGTGTAATCGTCGACGAAAGCCATTGCCCCTTCGTTACGATTCTGCTTTGAGGAGACTAGGTCGGCGTTGAAGAACAGGAATGCGATTGGCGAGATATTAGATCCTTGCGGTAGCCCTGATTGGGGTAGGCCGGTGAGTGGAGTCGTTTCGCTATTAACAGTGACTGAGGCCGTTCTTTCTGTACAGAAGTCGCGGATCCATTTAACGAGTGATTGTGGTATACCTCGCCTTTCTAGTCGTTGGGTGAGCACCTCGACATCTACTCCAATGAACGCGCCGCGCACGTCGAAGCTAACTAGACTGAGAATTTTACCGTCTCTCCACGCCTGGAAGGCTCTTTCCTGTAGCATGGTAAGTGCTTGTGTTGTCGATCGGGCTTTCCGAGCTCCAAAGTGGCTCTTAGGGAGCAGATGGTGCTCCTCTGCATAGTAGGCTAGCCTCTCCGCGATCACCGCTTCCAGGCCCTTGCCTAATGTCGCTAGGAGTGATATAGGTCTGTATGAGTGAGCCTTGGCCCAGTCCCTCGATCCACCTTTCTTGAGAGGGATAATCGTCGCTATCTTCCATTGCCGTGGCAGCTTGCCACTTTCGAGCGATAGTCGGTAGAGTGCTACTATGTGCTTTTTCAGGACTTCCCAGAGTTCCTGCCATACCACTGCTGGCATTCCATCGCTTCCGGGTGCTTTGAATGGGCTCGCGGCGAAAATGGCTCTGCGGACCTCTTCCTCTGATAATGGTTCCATGGGTAACTCGTCTTGTTGCTGCCCTTCTTCAAAGGTCTCCGTGACCAGTAACGGCCGGGGAAAGAATTTATTGAGAAGTTCTTGGGAGATACTTGCGTTCTTAGTACGCACTAGGCCACGTGCTGTCTTAAGTATTGGTATCTTGGTGAGACTTCTGTCCTGGTTTGGATTCATATATCTGGCTATGGTCCAGATATTATCAGCGTCGGCGATGAAGTCAAGCCAGTGTGTCTCCCTCTGCTTTCGCGCCGCATCGTGAAACCTTTTACGATAGGACATGGCCATCTCTCGCGTATGCTGATCCTCTGTTCCTGCTCTTCTCCTCGCTCTTGCTTTGTTGCGCCAAAAGGTATAGTCTGCGCGTAGCTTTGTAAGGTCCTCGTTCCACCACCTTTTTGCGTACGCAGATGGTTTCGCCACCGGAACATATTTCTCCACCGCAGGGATTACTAACTCCATGATATATTCGCAGTAGTCATTGACGTTACTGTGGTCCTCTGGTTCAGGGCGGGCATGTATAGCGGCTTCTACCATCCGCTTTACGTCAGTCCACCTGGTTTTCCTCCACAGCTTCCTTGGTCTGGGACTAGGGCTTTGCCAATCGGTTATCCATTCGGTTCGGATTGCGCTATGGTCTGAACCGTGTTCTGTTTCGTCAATGCTGCAGCTGCACACTTCGTTTGCCAACTCGGGTGTGGCGAGTATGAGGTCAATTGTGGACGTTCTACTATCGTCGTACGAGTGCCAGGTGGCGGCTCCGCGTGGTGCGAGGCTTTGCAGGTCTAGGTCCGCCATCAGGTCTATGATGCTTTCCGCTTCTCCTTGGCGATCTGTTGTGCCTACGTGGTCACCTCCCCAAAGTTGGTCGTGTCTATTGAAGTCGCCAGCTAAGATCAGTTCTACACGGTTCCTCTGTCCCCTTCTAGTCTCGGTGACTATCGTTTCGATTTGGCGGAGGCTTGTAGGTAGCTCAGGATCTACTCTGCTCGTCTTAGTTGGGATGTAAACTGAGATCACTAGGACTTGTCTATCTCCGATCTCCACCAGTACTGCTGCCAGGTCCGGTGAGTGTGTATTTATTGGTCTTGCATTTAGGTCTTTGCGCGTCCAGATCATGGCTCTGGGGCGGCTGTTTTCTCCGTTTGTCCCTGGCAGTAAGGGGCTCCAGTACGTGTGGTTCCGGGGTCCTGGTTGCCACGTTCGGTCCTCGTCTTGGTAGACGTGTGGCTCCTGTACAAGAAGGAGAGCAAAGTCTTTCAAGCATTCCGCATTCATAATACTATGCTGTGTTTCGGACATTTTCCTCACATTCGCCTGATAAACTTTCAGTTCTCTATGCATTTAATGTGGCATTTAGTTCACTCCGGAGCCTTTTGTAGACTGGGCAGCCTCGATCGCTGGCGCGGTGTGGCCCCTCACAGTTAGCGCATTTTGGTTCTCCAGCTGTGCACTCGCGGTTTGTGTGGCCCTTTCTTGCACATATTCCACAGGTTGGTTCTGGTGACGGGCACCGATGCGCCTTATGTTTTTCAAATGCCTGGCAGTTGTAGCATCTTCGTGGTGTGGCTATTTTTGTGTACGGTTTGGTATAGGCTAGTTCTCCATCGACTTCTATGAATTTTCGGTGTAGGAGACTCTCGGCTTCCTCGTTGTTCGCAAGATAGATTGCAATGGAGCAGTATAACTTGTCAGGGGATTGTTGGCCGAGGAAATGCATCTTCTTAATCGTTACCCCATTCTCTACGCTTAGTCTCTCGCAAGCATCGTTTTGGATACGAATCCGGGTGTTGTCGCAGATAGCATTCTTATTTACCCTGTCCACTTTCACCACGTGCCACTGTTCGCCGTGAATGCGCGCGCCGTTGAAGTGTGTGGTGATCCAGTCTGTGTGGATTCTTGCTTTTCTCTCGTCCTCGTGTGTGCGGAGGCATACCCTTACTCTCGCTAGGTTCCCCCCCCCGTCTTGCGATTCCCACCCATCCGATGTCTTGTGTTGGGCCATGGCTCTTGAATGCTTGATGTATCCTCTCTCGGATCCGTTTAATGCTAGCGTCCTCCATATGTACGCCATAGGCTTCCGTCATGTCCAGGTCAAAGCCTGGAAGGCTCATCAGTGTGCCCGAGGAGCCATCCGGCATACCAGGGGTTTGGTGGTCTGCCTGTATGGAATCCCTAGTTTCTGCTGCGACTGCAGCGTAGGTTGGGCGATTGCTGGCTCCTAGTTGGAGCGCCTCTCTGCACCCTTGTATTTCTTCCTTGCATTCGCGTAACTCTTGTTTTAGGTGTTCATTCTGCACTCGGGCTTCCTGTAGCTCAGCTCGTAGTTCACTATGCCGTTTTTCGGCCACCTCTTCTTGTTCCTTCATCAATGTTATAATCCTATCAACCGCTTGTTGCAGCCCTTTTGTTTGGTCGATTCTTCCTCGTCGGAGTTGCGCCATTATTGGTGCTGTAGCCGAGGCTTGTGATTGAACCTGATCGTCCTGGGTTTTCTCGTCCTTCTTTCAGGGGAATTGTACGCCGTGCTGGTCGGCGTTTGTGGTGTCGCGCTACTGGTTCTTTGTACTTCCTCGGTGGCTCCATCGTCCTGTTCCCGGACCTGCGAGATCGATCTAGGATTATTCGTGTATAGTATCGTGTCCTGGGGGAAAATTCGAGGCGTGTGTTGCGTTGGTTGCTTGGGTCTTTCGTGGTCGCTGGCTGGTCGCGTCTCTCGTGGGCTCGACGCGTCGTCGGCCCCCCTCGTGGGAGGTCGTGACATCGGTCGTAGGACCCTAGTTTGTCTTCTAAGAGCTCGATTGATAGGACAGGCTCTCCCTCATGCAGTCTCATGCAGGGTCGATTCTCATGCAGGATCGTCATGCTGGTTGGTACCTCTAATCAAAGCCATCGCCGAGTCTGGCTAGTGCAAGCCGACCCCGCACTTACATAACCACATTGCGAAATGTATCTGAGTGGTGACTGTGTTTTCGGAATATCGTAAATCCGACTCCGGATTGGGAGCAGGGCTGACGCTCTGCGCCCCGGCGCTTGTCAAGGTCAACGAACGCGTCCAGTGCATCGAAACCACGGTCAGTTTTCAACATAGCCATCATGCAACTTCGAGATACGGTCCAACGCACGACTGTGTCTACTCTAGTTGCTTCCGTCACATAGAGACACACCATTACGCCGCCCTCAAGCTCCGAGACCAGCCGTCGGATCCTCGGCTGACCCAACAAAACACCCGCTCGAGCCCATCACGTCCTCATGCTTCTCGAGCCCCTCATAATTGCTCTCTATACCAAGCATCGGCCAGACGAACGGAACCACAACTAGATAGGAGACGGCTAAGTCAATATGGCGTGGGTCAGCTTCGGACACAGCGGGCATGGCAACGGACGACGGGGAGTGGCATGATACCGAGTACCAAGATCGAAGCCTGCGCTTTGGTAGGTGGATTGGATGTCACTGGTGGAACGCTGTTGTCGCAAGCTACACGAAGGCGAAAAGACTGCATGATTTGGTGATACAGCTGTTGCAGTTATCTAGTAAAAGGGCCCTTATATGGGCACTGCAATTGTTAGAGCCGTAGAGAGGTGCTTGAGTGTGGACTCGTAGGGGGAGGATTGTTACTCTTCATGAGGGCCATCTAGGGCTGTATACTGTCTCCTATCATGGGCAATGCTCCTTCTATCTCTTCGCACTGCTATTGAGCCTAGACGTTCATGGCACAGGGTCAGGGCTGGAGCGGGTCGGCCATCTAACTTACCTGTGGTGGCGATTTGCCACCGTTCTGCATGCTCTGGCGCTGAAATGATGACCGAAGGTACATTCTGTTGATGTACATCTCTTGCACACCGGGAAATTGTAAATACTTAGCCTCTGCAGAAACATATTGCATCAGCAACTATAGCGTCTTGTGTAGTCCAACTGTTAGGCCTAAACCAGTATAGGTAAAAACAATTTCCTTTAGCTCGTTTTAGGACCCTCCCCAAGAGATCCATTGACTAGAACCGCGTGGTAATTTGATATGACAAAAGATTTCGCGAGCATACTTGCAATGGCGATGTTCATCCGAACATCGATGAAGCTTCGGCGTGCGCTATCCGAGCATGGGGGGTTGGCGAATGGCAGGCCGCTCATTTTTGTGTCTTAAACAAGACCTTGTGGGATAGATACTAGGATATACATCTCGGACATTCTTTTAATCGATTCCTGGACGTTCGCTTAGCTAGTTCCCGCTGCACGACGGCCCGTGCGGACCCCGCATCATCTCGCCGGAGCCCCGATGGCGGCCTCAACCCCTAACCGCATCCCATCGACACCACCACCAGGTGTGCCCAAGAGACGCATCAGGAAGCCAAGCGAGAAGGTCCTGGAGGCTCAGCAGTCTCTACAACCAAGGACAATCACCACACGATCTCTGCAGACGGGCGCGCGAACCGCTGCTTTGCAACTGTCGCAGAATGAAGGGCCCTCCGGCGCACTGGTGCAGTACGAGCTGCCGAGATACATCACAGCGCAGGGCTCCCCTCCTGCAGAAGGCGAGGGAGGAAGGGGAATGCTAGAGGAGTTAAGGGAACTCATCGTGAGCCTGAAAGAGACTATTGTGCGGCAAAGCGGAGTCATCGCGAACCAGAGCACGACCATCGAGAGCATCCAGGCCAACATCGAGACCATCAAAGCGGAGCAGCAGTACCTCAAGACCCAGAATGCAGAACTCCAGGAGACCATTGGATCGCTCCGAGCGCAGGTCGATACCCTCTCCGTATCCCCTCCGTCCACGCAGACATGGGCATCGGTCGCGGCCAGCGGCAACCTAGCAGGATCGGGGACGACCCTTTCGAGAACAGCGAGTAGCGGGAGGACGGACAAAGAGCAGCATCGACAGCTGGTGATCGACATCAGCCGGGCGGGAGAAGGGACAGTGGAGAAAGTGGCCGACACAGAGACGGCCAAGCTGGCCATCCAGCAAGGCGCGAACGGCGTGGAGAGGCTCGCGGGAGCCACGATTAAGGACTTTCGAGTATGGCGTATAGATGACAGCGCGAGCGTGATCAAGTTCTCCGTAGACAAGGACAAAGAAGCGGCCTTCCGGCAGACGACGGCCGAATGGCTCGAGCCGCAGCTCCCAGGCGCAAGACTGATTGGCCCCAAATGGTACCCAGTCAAGGCAGACTGGATTGAGGTGCCACTGGCGATGGACGCGGACACTGGGAAGGTGAGCCAGTCGGCTATGGAGCGCTTCGGGACGGAAAACGGCGTAGAGGTGTGCACGATGCGATGGCTCGGGCGGCCAAGGCCCAGCGGGCAGCACGCATCGGTGGTGATCAAGGTGGCGACGAAGGAGGACGCGGAGAAGCTGCTGAGGTCGGACAGCGTGACGTTTGGAGGGGGCGGGATCATCATGTCGCCGTTCGAGGAGCGACGCACGCCGGTGGCATGCTTCAAGTGCAGGCGCTTCGGCCACAGAGCGAGGGATTGCATGCGACCAGAGACGTGCGACATGTGCGGACAAGACGGCCATCTGCAGTGCGAGACGACCAACCTGCGCTGCGTGAACTGCCAGGGTGCACACCGAGCCTCCCATCGAGAATGCCCAGGGTACAGGAAAGAGAAGGTCAGGATCCTCACGCGTCAACGACATGAATAGAGAACTCCGGATCCTTCAGGCGAACATGAACAGAGGCAGGGAGGCGCAACATGCGCTGCACAACGACGAGGCACTTGCCGACTTTCACTTCATCCTGGGCCAGGAGCCCGGGTGCTTTCTTGCGGAGGGAGAGGTGGTGCTGCACGGCACAAATCCGCGGTGGACGAAGTTCGTTCCGTCCGCAAGAAGAGAAGGGTCCTATCCGGTTCGGTCGTGCATTTGGGCGAGTAGAGAGATGGCAGCGACGCAGCTGCATGCCGACTCGGCAGACATAACGGCAGTAGTAGCGCATGTGGGAGGTAGGAGACTGATTCTGATATCAGTGTACATTCCGGACGTATCTTCGTCAAGGAGGACGAAGGAGGAGAACATGGCGGCGCTTGCCGGCAGGCTGGAGACAATGCAAGAGTTGGTCCAGGCCGAGCG
This sequence comes from Dendryphion nanum, assembly GCA_020744415.1. Lineage (NCBI taxonomy): Eukaryota > Fungi > Ascomycota > Dothideomycetes > Pleosporales > Torulaceae > Dendryphion > Dendryphion nanum. The sequence goes on along the minus strand of JAGMWT010000024.1, from coordinate 134,382 downwards.
GATGCGCGACCCACACACGGAAGTGGTGATAGCGGGCGACTTCAACCGACATAATCCGCTATGGGGAGGAAGCTCCGTCAGCAGCACGGCAAGGCAGGAGGAGAGCGAGCCGATCGTGGAATTCATGGCGGAGCTGTCGCTCGAGCATCTCCTACCGGTTGGAGTGACCACGTTCGTCAGCGACAGAGGGCGCATGTCCACCATCGACCTGACGCTGGCGACGCCGAGACTGGCGAGCGAGCTGGCCAGGTGCTCGATCTGGGAGCACGAGTACGGGTCGGACCATCGGGCGATCTGCACCAAGTTCTGGATGGAGGTGGAGGAGCAGGAGACGCAGGAACGACTGGTATTCAGGAACGCGCCGTGGGAGAAGATCAGGAAAGCCGTGGAGCAGCAGAGGGAGGCAGGGTTCTCCAGCGACGACGTGGACGACATGGCGAGCCAGCTCACGGGCTGGGTGGACGAGGCGCTGCTGGCGCACTGCCCGCGAGCGAGGCCGTCGCTGTACATGAAGAGATGGTGGAACGAGGACCTCACGGCGCTGAGGAAGTCGTACACGTACTGGAGGAATAGGGCCAGTGCGACCAGGCGCCAGGGACGAGAAGACGAGGAACTACGCAGGACGGCGACGCGAGCGAAGAGGCTCTTCCACCGGACGATCCGGCGGCACCGGAAGATGCATTGGGAGGAGTTCCTCGGCGACAGTGACAACATATGGAAAGCGTCTAAGTACCTCGACCAGCAGGGAGGGTCGTCGTGGGCCCGAGTGCCGCCAATCAAGAAAGCGGGTACAGAAGATGAGGTGGTGACAGAGAACGAAGACATTGCAGGCGAGCTGCTCCGGACTTTCTTCCCGCCGCCGCCGCCGTGCGAAGAGGAGGACGCATCGACGAGCTACAACCAGCTGCCGTGGGAGCCAGTCGCAAAGCACGAGGTCAGAGCCGCAGTCTTCCGGGCCAGCCCAGACAAAGCACCCGGCAGAGACGGTATACCAGCGCGCGTGTGGAGGGAGCTGTGGCCCGTCCTGGGGGATGAGATCACAGCGCTCTTCGCCAGGTCGATGGAGACAGGAAAGGTACCGCGTGAATGGAATATCGCTAAGATCGTGCCGCTGCAGAAGCCGAAGCGCAAGGACTACACAGTGGCCAACAACTACCGGCCGATCTCGCTGCTCCCGACGCTAGGCAAGGCGCCGAAAATATCAGACAAAGAACGAACCAGAGAAGGACGGTGCCAACAGGAGTTAGGCGATAAGAAGGAGCACGAAGAGAGGAGGGCTGCGGATATGATCTGACTTCCTCACTTTGCCACTCTGTTTGTGTCCATCGCCAGCGATACTTCGATCCAGTCTGGCTTGACAGCATGCCACTTTGGGCCGATGAGTCTTGCGCCCGGGAGATGTGGCTCAAGCCATTCGGCTGTCGTCCGCCGGAATGCAACTTCCTTGTCCTTGTCCACCAAGAACTTGATCACGCTTGCGCTGTCTTTCGTGCGCCATACCTAGAAGTCCTTGATAGCAGCTCCCGCAAGCCTCTTAACGTGGTTGGTGCCCTGCTGGGGCGATACCGCGAGGGTGTCGAAGATGTCAACTAGCTATGCATTCAGCTACAATGCTTGCAGAGGAAATGCTAGGCTTCGTGCTACAAATGAGCGTCGCCAGCGCAAGCAGACGCAGCGCCGACAGTATATTGCCTCTGGGGGCGCTCTACAGGCTCAGGAAGGTCAATTGCTTACTGCAGAGGCTAAAAGGCTGGTCCAAGAGAGTGACCCAGCTCAGACACAAAAAAGACAACGAGCGCCACCAATATGCAGCAATTGTCATGAGCAAGGACATAGAACGACCCAGTGTACAGTTAGATAGCCTGCATTAAATACACTTATTTGCTATATTATATAATTTGTTGTTGTAGAGCTGTTGGACCGAGATGCGTATCAATTTCGGTGGGGTGGGCGGATGACTGATTTGGCCGGATAACTGATGCGACACGTTATACCTAGATGACGCTATAGATGGTGGCGCAGCAAATACGGTCAGCCACATCTATACAAGCTTCAAGGACTCAGTATTCGTCTTGATCTCGGGCTAAGTGGCGAAATGCGAACTGCATCTAGACGAGGATGCAGGCCAGATGACTTTGAAATAGAAGAATTCTCTGGCTGCTCAGGCTTGACCATTATTAACCTTAGTCAACTGCAGCATTTTGACCAAAAACCTAACTCATATGCAGTCACTCTCTAGAAGCCCCTTCGCGAACCCGCTTGTTGTCTATACGTCAATTGAGAAAGACAATCTTAGGTAGGGCGCAGGTCTGGAAGGCTACACGGCATTCGGCGGGACTAACGAGGCCCCATAATTACGAGTCTTCGCCTTCGTTAGCCATTGCTGCTAGCTAGATTGGGTTCCACGAAGGCACACCAAATGGATTCAGACTGCCGACTTGAACAGCTCTGTGGTATAATCCATTATACGCTCACTTCAACGACACCTTTTCTCCTTCTTCATATCTTTGATCTGGATCCTACCTGTGCTATCAAGATCTATCCGCATAATGGTTTTAAGTACGACTACGGCCATAGAGCAACAAAGATAATGTCTCACGAATATTTATTGTCTTTCGTCGCGAAATCGGTGTCAAGAGAAGAGGAAAAGAGCAACCACCGGTACTTTATATTACAACAGAGAAAATGGTGGGGTGAAAAAAGGGCGATTGTGGAGGCAGAAACTAGCTGCCTGGCTAGCAGCTTCCCTATCCTGCTGCTTCTTTATCACAATACTGCTGTCTTCACTAGAGCAACTAAACTGCTTCTTGCTCTAAAAACAAGAACCTGACTCATAGCTCGGATGTACATATTATCACGCTGCCCCTCAAGCTCCGAGACCCGCTGTCGATCCCTCCGCTAGCTCAACAAAAAACCTATTTAAGCCTATCACGTCCTCATGCTTCTCTAGTCCCTTATAATCGATTCCTATACCAAGCATGAGCCAGATGAACGGGAACATAATTAGATAGGAGACGTCTAAGTTGTTGTTGTTGTTGCTGTTGTTGTTGTTGTTGCTGTTGTTGTTGTTGTTGCTGTTGTTGTTGTTGTTGCTGTTGTTGTTGTTGTTGCTGTTGTTGTTGTTGTTGCTGTTGTTGTTGTTGTTGCTGTTGTTGTTGTTGTTGCTGTTGTTGTTGTTGTTGCTGTTGTTGTTGTTGTTGCTGTTGTTGTTGTTGTTGCTGTTGTTGTTGAGGCCACGGTGTCGCCTTGGCACGTCAGTCGCACGGGGCAATGCGTCCGGCTTTCTTGAGTGGACATTTACGTGCGGCATCTTCCGTTGATTCCATAAATCGGAGTTCTCGCTGTTGTCGTGTTTTTCCCCGACGGGTTGATACTTTAGGTTGATTCTGTAGTCAATACTATGGTTCATGGCATTGACTTTGTCTAATGCATTCTAGCCTCAGTCGGTATAAGCAACCCGCTTTTCTTGCTGAAAATATGAAAGAACTCCATCACTGGTGATGTCCTACACGGTGTGCCTATAACAGTCAACTAATACATACAGACTAAGGATACGCGAACCTACATTACGAACTAAGTACAACTCACGGCCAACACTGCTCGCCGCCACAGCGGACAATAAGGTGAGACGAACCTCACACCTTCAAGTGGGCGGGTACGTCACCTACTCGCTTCCCCCCTATGTAAACAAGTGTTCGCTTCGCAGAGCTCGCTAACACGCCGTGTTCTTGCAGTAGTCGCCCTGCCCTCCCCTCCAAAATGTCACAGGACTTCTTCACCTCAAACATTCCCCAAGGGTACCACACTGTTCGCTCGAGGGGAGGAGGACCCTTCACAGTGGACAATCCGCCATCTGCGGGCTCCAGCTCGGGCATGGGTCGCAATTCTGCTGGATCTCCCCAATTCGATATATTTGAATGGCACTCCACATTTCAGCACTGTCAGCGCTACTTCCTCGACCACGCCCAGCATGACAACAACGTCCAGGCCGTCGCCGCTCTCGTCAACATCCAACTTCCCTTCCAATGGACAAGCAACCCCATTGTGAACTCCTCAGGTCCACTACAACACACGCCGGGCCCCGGAGTGTATAATCTCTCATGGCCAAGGAGTGTGTCCGTGGCTAGCTCCAGAGACCAGCCCGCGCCCGCCTGGGTGTCTCTTGTGCCCTTCATTCGACGATTAATTATCACTGGCATGGACAGAGAGGGAGTTATGCACGGCTTCTTTGGAGACGACTGGCGAAAAGGCGTTGGCCCTGTACACGAATGCGAGCGCCGCAACTACCTGTTCGTAGCCAAAAGTGGTGGATGGTCAAGAGTCAAGATCCAGTATGACATGTCTCCGTACGAGTCTGTACCCTTCCTCAAACCACTTCAGGATGTCCGGCTGGCTGAAATCGAGGCCGCTGAGGAGATGTGGAGTCAGTGGCTTGCTATAGAGGATTGGATGGTGGGCCCGCGAGCGCCTGATGCCGAGGATCACCAACCGCAGGAGCCCGGCCGCCCCCTTTCTTGATTTTTAGGCCTTAGTTATGGCGTCGGTCCGTCAGTTGTTATCTTCATCTGGGCGGATAGAGGGAAATGCATGAAATCATGGGAATGGCAGGGCGGATGGGGACTCTTGGGCTCCGTATTTGGAACACATATTCCTTTCGATGATATGCCCATGAGGCCAATGAAAGCAGATCAACTTAGCTCTTGTGCAAGGCTATGAAGGCTAGGAAGGCCATGCGCGTATACTTATCACCAGGGGATATCATGATATTCGCTCAGGCCGAGGAAAAAGCAAGCCGTAAAAAAACTATTTTAGAGCAGTGCTTTGAAGACGGCAGATTAGGAAGGTGGATACACGCACCACATGGCTCGCACTCGCACCACTATACGGCGATCCAGCCCCCTGGCTCCTATGAAATGTATCTGTCATATTGTATAGACAACTTGGTAGATTTAGGGGTATCTGATAGCTTCCCATGGCTGTTCGTGGCTCGTCATACGTTTGTTGCCCGACAGCTGCTTGCGTGGCTGCAGTGCAAAACTCTAAGTAAGCCAATAAAACTTGTGCAAACGCCAAAAGAAAAAAGGAAAGTAGGATCAACCATATCTCAAGCCTCTATCTAGTGGTGGTTATCTAGACGCTGAACGGAAGTGTGCCGCACTAGGTCGTGAGCCGTGTCCGTGGGCGGGAACTTAGGATGGCCACCTCCGCTGGCGGTCCAGCTTCGCTACGATTTCACTCCCCTTTATTCCAGCCTCCATTCTGCATTGATGATCTCCACCAAGCCAACTGTTGCATTAATTGGCTATGAAAGAGTGCGCTGAATCTTAGCGTTCGCACTCCGGGCTTGGTGTAGGTTTTATCGGGTTGTCCTGCAGGTAGACCATCCACTCCTCAGCGACCTCTTTATTGTATCCCAGGCTCAACTAATGCCGGCACCTCATCACCTACATGACTATTTCACATTACGTTACAGTGACAGCAGGCTCGGAACCTCCTAGTGGGGGTAGGCCTTCCCTGGTGGGGTGCCCCTCCGATCTATCCTTGCACTCTATGACAGCTAACTACAACCCACACACCGACAAAAACAATTTCTTGTTCTGGTGTCTATCCAGCCTTATCTAGTAAACTGATATACCATGCCACACTGCCACTCTCTCGACGATAGAATGAACTACAGACTGCTCGACTCAACATCGATCCTGTCGAGTTATGTATCCATGCCCAATAGCTACGCCATGTTCGACCTAGCACTTCCAGCCATAGTAGTGGAAACAGTTCATACGAATATAAGCCAGTGTCCGATAGCCGACCCAATGTTAGTTGGCCATCTTAAAATCAACACGGAAATGTTGCCCACTGGAACCCGCTTTGGTGCCATTACTCCCGACTTCTCCATACCGAGCTGTCTGTCCCTAGGGAACTCACGTCTCCCACGCTGCCGCCTCCCTTGACGTCGTTCGGTCACAGCGCGATCAGTCAAGTCAGTCTCAGTCAGTCTCAACGTTGACGGTCCTGTAATGAAATGACGTTTGAGTGACGTTGAAAGTGATGAGTGTTTGCATAACCAAGGGACGCACGATATGCTGGACGCACGGCCACATTATCACTCTCAACCCTTATGTTTTAGCCGCAAATGCGCTTGCTGCTTTGGCTTTTGCGTTCGATTCGGGTAGAGGTATGCCCAAGGAATTCCGAACACGTCAGTAGAAGGTGCTAAATCACTGCAGGATCGGTCATAATGCGGCCACGTGATGAGAGAACTTGTCGCAGGCCACAGGCTTTTCCCTGTGACTTAGTAATCAGGGCCAAGACTCTCTGTAGATAGCATATTTGATGCATGGCTATTCATGCACGACCTAGTCGAACGTAAATTCGACTTCTGTTCCTCGTTCATGGTGAACTCGCTCCTCGCAATCGCATTAGTGGGTATCATTCCTCTATTTACGAGATGAATGTTGACAAAGTACAGCAAACCCACTCTTTGGTGGACCCCCAGGCTTCAAGTATTAGCTATGCCTGCGAAAAAGAGGCCGAGAAGCTGTTCCAAGCAGAAACGAAACAGGACTCACTCCCAACACTTGCTGGCATGGCACTTCTATATGTTTCCCTGACGTGTCATGGTGAGGGTAAGAAGGGAACTGATTATCTGGTAGTAGCAACACAGGCGGCGGAAAGAATGAATTTATTTGGCGTCTTCAATGTACTGGCCACACTCGAATCAGCCTTGGATCAGGCTGAGTCAAAGTTCAGAACTAGTTCTAGATAAGCTAGCTGGCGCCTCGAAAGATCAGCACAAATGCATGTCTTGGATATTTTTGTATGTCTGTTTTGGTTCCTGCTAGCCCAATTTCTGTTTAGGTAGAGCAAGTGTGAAATGTGGGTTGTTCCTGAGCTAGCCATAGTGGTCATTTTAGTCCCCGCAGTGGGTCCCGTTCCGGTGCCTGGTTCTGGACTCTAGGAGCCTAACCCAGTAGTGATCCCAGTGGCACCTAGATTTCCCTCTCATATCGCAAAAACTTCAACATCGCCCAGACAAGGTTCGGACCAGAGCGGGTCGGCCGCACTCTTTCATAGCGTGATCATGGTGTTCACGTCGCTTGTAGTATTGTGGCAAAAAAAAGCTATTTATTAACTAAGAATTTCTCGAAGATTCTGTGTGGCAAGTCATTAACTATATATATTCACCTTGATCCCCGGTCCCCTCTGAAAGAGAGAGAATAATAAATAAACAATAAATAAGAGAAAGAGTAGACTGAGTTATTCGGTATCTATGCAACCTAGGCCTAGTGTCGCACTCTGGTGTGCTTAAGGTGATGGATTGAATGTTCACTGATGAGAATCAGTGGTTGTGTCTATTGTTGGGTTCAGCACCCTGGCCTAACTGATGTCACAGCTGAAGTGCTAAGATTACTAATGTGCGGGTCCTCATGGTCATGCCCAGCCTGCAACACCTAGTAATGAAATCTGTTCACAATTAACATGACATATCCACACTTTCCCACTTCCAACTCCTATTCCAATCATGCCCCCAGATACAGCGGAGGATGAAGGGCGGTATTCCGAAGGTAGCCACAGCACCTTCCTCGAATTATATGTTATCCATTTATTATCCGAACTCAACGCTGTGTACTGGGGTTGAGGAGGTTGAGGTTCCGTAAGAGCTGTTGTCAGGTTTGGTGCGGTAGAGTCACCAACGACAAAAACACCAATATCAGTGTGAAGACAGCAACCAGTAGAATCGAATGACATATTGTAGAGAGCCCGACCAACCTCGATCGTCTGCAGACAAGCACCGCTGCCGGCATCCCAGACCTTGACCGTCCTGTCGCTCGACGCCGACGAGGTCCGGGTCGAGTTGCGAGAGAAGGCCAACGACATGACATGACCGCTATGGTCCTCGAGCGTCTGCAAGCAAGCTCCCCATTTGTCCATCATAGCCGGCTTTACCGTCAGCCAGGGGGGTGCTTCGTGCTGAAAAAGCTTCTGTACTAAGCTATCCCTCGGACTGAACACGAGTGCTGATACATATGCCCTGGAGAGGTGCATTCTCTATTGCCTGCTTGTGATCCATGATGAACCGACGCGCATCTTGAACTGTTCGATGTGTAGCAGAGGCGCCAGCTTGTTTCTATATAATGTCAGCACTTATTCGTTATGAGCAGGATGCTCTATCAAGTATCACATAGATCAGACCCTCCAGTTTTACCATTAACATGACTCCATTTGATATGTTCTTGCAAATGTTCATCGCCTCTAACCAGTAGATATATTTCTGTCTAAGGAACTTGCCTACGCTACCCCCGTCCTGCGGGTCAGCTGGAGGGATTGCAGAGGAGATGGAATTCTAGTCAATTATACCGCGACGACGTCAACAGATCAGGATGTAGGGATACGACCTACTCGATAGGGTAGCCTGGCGCATGCAATTTACGCATGTCTTGTTGAAGTGAGATGGACATGACCTGCAGTGATCTTGCGAATAGTATGTGGTGGTCCTCTTTCTGTCCTGATAAGAAGACGTCTGTGAATCCCTTTTCAAAGAGAAAGACCTTTGCGGATTGATGCACAAAGTTGACCATATTTTATTGTAATGTAAGGAACGACTCGCAGTGGCCAATATTCCCTAGTATGGCCTTAGGATCGTGTGCCAAATCGACAAGCCGTGCTGCAAGCGCAACCAGCTCCTCGAGTAGGACGGGTCGCCTTATTTCCCTGTCAAGTCTTAATGTGTACAAAGCAGGATCATACACTCCAATCAACGCATTCTACAGCAACCAATAGAGTGTTAGGTGCCCCTCACTTCAAGATACGCCAGGACGGTTGCCTACCGCCGCCAAAATAAGCTTAAATGCAAGTCGTTCCGAATCATCCCATGTCTCTACCGCCTACGTTCCACTACAAGTGCTTAGCCCGTCCTTGCGTCGCGGCTAAGGATCTAATGCTTTGCATGTTCGCTTACTCGCAGCTATGTGAGGCTGAGCCCGCAGAAAAGAAATTGCAATGCTGACTCTGCCTTCAAGACCTTCAAGAGATAAGTGCACTGCTTTGCCCCATTTCTGAACCTCACACAACAGCTGTTTGCCGCTTCTTCCCCTCCCATTATGTCCTGGAAAGACCGTCTCAAAGCAAAGCTTGGCAAGAAGAATCTGCCAACATCCTCGCCTACTGCAGCCCCACCAACCTCCATCACCTCACACGCACGGGCCGTTCCTGATCCTGCTACGTCTCCGTCCAGTTTGCCAGCACGCCTCTGGAACCGAGCATACGACCAGGCGAAGACAAGCAATCCGAGCACCGTTGATGCCTACGAAAAGATCCTGTCCATCCGGCTGAGCGAACAAGATGCAGGCACTTCAGGCCTCCCACAGTCTGCAGACCTCGCATCGCAGCAGAACGAGATCGCACAAGATGCAGATCAACGGCGGATGCAGATGCAGCAGCTCGTCCAGAATGGGCTGCACAGGACAGAGAAGGACACTAAGGTGAAGCAGGGAATGGAAGGCAGCCTCCAGGCTGCGCTGGCGGTGAAAGAGGTTGTGGACAAGGCGATCCAGGCGTCGCCCGAAGCAGCTGTCGCCTGGGTCGGCGTCTGCTTTGCGCTCGAGGTTTGTTCTGCTGTCACAGAGACCGCCGTCTGGCACTGACGTGCATGGTCAAGATTCTGATGAACCCACTCACCCAGGCGAGCTCCAACCGGGAAGGCATCGCCTACGTGGTTTCGAGGATGGACTGGTACTGGAACCTTTCCGGCATGTTGCTGGACGAGAACATGAGTGAGGGGCATCCGCCAGGCCTGCGTGATGAGCTCGCGAACATCGTCACCGAGCTCTACACGAAGCTGCTGCTCTATCAGATGAAGAGCGTGTGCTACTACCACCGCACGCGGCTTTCGGTGTTCGCACGGGACCTGATCAAGCTGGATAACTGGGACGGCGAGCTGAGCGACATCCAAACAGCGGAGGCGAAGGTGCAGGAGGACTCGGCCCAGTACAATACGCTCGCAATCCGGACTCGGCTCGGCGCGATTGCTGAGACGGCCAAGACCCAGAATGCTAAGCTGGACAGCATCGGCTCGGCCATCCGCGAACAGACCAAGCAGCAGGAGAGGATGCAGGAGACAAGCGCGGACAACAAGTGCCGGGCGGACCTGCGCCTTACCGACCCTCGCGACGATAAGAAGCGTATCGAGGAGACCAAAGGCGGACTATTGAAGGACGCATACCGCTGGGTCCTCGACAACCCGGACTTCCGACAGTGGCGGGATGGCCCGCAGAACCAGTTGTTGTGGGTCAAGGCCGACCCTGGCAAGGGCAAGACGATGCTGCTATGCGGGATCATCGACGAGCTGCAGAACTCGATGGACACCACAGACAATCTGTCGTATTTCTTCTGCCAGGCCACGGACGCACGCATCAACAATGCCACGGCCGTGCTGCGGGGTCTGTTATACTTGCTTGTCGACCAGCAGCCCTGGCTTGTCTCCCATATCCGAAAGAAATACGACCACGCAGGTAAGGCACTGTTTGAAGATGCAAATGCGTGGGTGGCCTTGTGTGAGATCTTCGCAAACATCCTCCAGGACCCAGACTTGAGCAGCACATACTTGATTGTTGATGCGCTCGATGAGTGTACTGTAGATCTGAGCAAACTGCTCGGCTTTGTTGCGCAGCAATCTTCTGCATCGCCTCGCGTCAAGTGGATCGTCTCCAGTCGCAACTGGCCGGACATTGAGGAAAGACTAGCAAAGGCGGGGCACAAAGTGCGATTGAGCCTTGAGCTAAACACAGAGTCTGTCTCGGCCGCTGTGGATGTCTTCATTCAGCAGAAGGTACTCCAGCTATCACGGGACAAGAAGTACGACCCTAAAATAAGAGACGAGGTGCAACATCACCTGTCTACAAACGCAAATGGCACTTTCCTGTGGGTAGCGTTGGTGTGCCAGTATCTCGAAGATGTCCCAAAGCGAAATATTAGGAAGACGCTGAGCGCCTTTCCACCTGGATTAGACACGTTGTACGAGCGGATGATGCAGCAGATAAGCAGCTCAGACGATGCCGACGCTTGCAGGGAAATTCTAGCCGTCGCTGCGACCGTATATCGGCCTATCACTCTCGAGGAACTGGCTGCACTCGTGATACAGCTTGAGGACATTGCAGGCGATCCTGAATCTATAGAAGAGATACTTGGGCAATGTGGTTCGTTTCTCACGCTACGAGGAAACACTGTCTACTTTGTGCATCAATCCGCAAAGGACTTTTTACTTGCAAAAGCATCCCACGAGATATTTCCCCTAGGGCAGGCAGAAACGCACCACACACTATTCGCGAGATCGCTCCATGTTATGTCCAACACACTTAAACGAGACATGTACGACTTACGCGACGTGGGGTGTCTCATTGAGCAGATGGGACAGCCAGATCCAGATCCATTGGCGACATCGCGCTACTCGTGCGTTTACTGGATTGATCATCTCCATAACTCGAAGCTAAGCTCTTCTGCAAAGTACTCGATTGGCCTGCAGGACAGTGGCACCATAGATGAGTTCTTGAGAACAAAGTTTCTCTACTGGCTAGAAGCTCTGAGCCTTTGTAGGAGCATATCGAAGGGGTTAGTTTCGATAGCAAAGCTTGAAAGTATAATACAGGTAATAGCGTAAGAGGCGCCCTGTTCTTGCAGCATACTGATATAGCCCAGGGAACAGAAGACGCATCGGCCACTCTTGACCTTGTTAGAGATGCACGTCGGTTTATTATGTATCACAAGGGAGCAATAGAGAATTCACCTCTCCAGGCATACGTGTCAGCACTCGTATTTAGTCCAAGGCAAAGCTTGATACGGAATCTTTTTGAACATGAAGCGCCTCGCTGGCTGACTATAAAACCAGCCGTGATGAACAAATGGGGGGCTTGTCTGCAGACACTTGAGGGCCACGGCGGCTCGGTCTGGTCAGTGGCCTTCTCCCAGGACTCGACGCGAATTGCGTCGACGTCGAGCGACAAGACGGTCAAGATCTGGGACGCCAGCAGCGGTGAATGCCTGCAGACGCTCGAGGGCCATATTACTGAAGTTATGTCGGTGGCCTTCTCCCAGGACTCGACGCGAATCGTGTCAGCGTCGAGCGACAAGACGGTCAAGATCTGGGACGCCAGCAGCAGTGAGTGCCTGCAGACGCTTGAGGGCCATAGCAATTCGATCAGCTCAGTAACATTTTCTCACGACTCGACGCAAATTGCATCGGCTTCGATTGACAAGACAGTCAAGATCTGGGACGCCCGCAGCGGCGAGTGCCTGCAGACGCTCAAGGGCCACAGCAGTGGGGTCAACTCGGCGGCCTTCTCTCACGACTCAACCCAGATTGCGTCGGCGTCGGGCGACAGCACGGTCAAGATCTGGGATACCAGCAGCGGCGAGTGCCTGCAGACGCTCAAGGGCCACAGCAGTGGGGTCAACTCGGTGGCCTTCTCTCACAACTCAACCCAGATTGCGTCGGCTTCGGACGACAACACGGTCAGAATCTGGGACGCCAGCAGCGGGGAATTCCTACACATGTTCGAGGGCCATAGCGAGTCGATCAGCTCAGTAAAATTTTCTCACAACTCAACACAAATCGTGTCGGCGTCATACGGCTACACGGTCAAGATCTGGGACGCCAGCAGTGGCGAGTGCCTGCAGACGCTCGAAAGTCACAGCAGTTCGGTCAACTCGGCAGTCTTCTCTCACGACTCAACGCGAATCGCATCGGGTTCGAGTGACAAGATGGTCAAGATCTGGGACGCCAGCAGCAGCGAGGGCCTGCAAACGTTTGAGGGCCACAGCGATATGGTCATGTCAGTGGCTTTCTCTCACGACTCGACCTGGATCGCATCGGCATCAGGAGACAGCACAATCAAAATCTGGGATGCCAGCAGTGGCGAGTGCCTACATACGCTCGAGGGCCATAGCGATTCGGTCAGTTTAGTGGCCTTCTCTCACGATTCGACCCGAGTCGCGTCGGCGTCGGACGACTGCACAGTCAAGATCTGGGACGCTGGCTGCAGCGAGTGCCTGCAAACGCTCGAGGGCCATAGCGAGTCGATCAGCTCAGTAGCATTTTCTCACGACTCAACACAAGTCGTGTCGGCGTCCGACGACAGCACGGTCAAGATCTGGGACGTCAACAGCGGCGAGTGCTTGCGGACGCTTCATGTTGGCAAGGTACTCTACGATGTGTCATTTGATTCCACTGGCTTCTGTCTTGATACTGAAGTTGGTACTATTGTCATTAGTGACTCTGCAATTCTAAACCGGACGATAACTCAATCTCCTCAGCATCAGTACTCGGCACTGAGTTTCAACAAAACATGGATAAACTATAGTTCGAAAAAAGTATTGTGGCTACCCTCAGAGTATCGCCCCTCATCTTACAATGTGTCCGGAAACATGATTGCTATAGGTGTTGGAAGTGGTATGGTATTGTTATGTACAATTAATATTGACTAGTTCTATTACTAGTTTTTACGTATACCAAGGAGCTCAGTATACTGCTTATCTACCAACATTTCTATTATTCTCTTTATTTTAGAAAGCGAGAAGCATTAAAGTAAATATATGGTCAATAGTTTGCCACGTGGAATTTTCGAGACATTCTTATTTAACCATGGATGGTTTTATCACAGTACGTATGTATGTAGTGAAGCAGATGAACACGTTGATCACGCTAGCAAGGAGACGGCCGATCCGCTCTGGCCCAAACCCTGTTCCGGTGACGGTGAAGTTTTTGCGACTTATTCTGAGAGCGATTATGTTTGAAACGAGTAAATAAAGACGCAATGGGTTGTTGAATACATACAAAATCGCAACTGTAAACCAAATAATGCTAGATGGACTAGACGCTTTGTGTATAGACAATGGCCGTCATTAGATCGGATTCGGATAATTAGCCGCCTACACTCATCTTAGATCTGCAGCAGGAGTCAGAACTAGATCTACATAATTGTCTAGCTTGACGGAGCGACTGCAAGTCTGGAGCTTCGTGCAGATTTTGCGACGCGCTTGCGCCATCTCCAGATACGAGTACTATTCACCAGACCAATCAGACGCAGGTTCAGTATACTTGTCATCCATCTAACGTACTTTGAGTCAAGCTGATATACCATGGCTCTAGATTGACCCGACATAGGATGTGAAGAACTTCCAAATGGTACGCAAGTGGTACCGAAATACGGCACTCTACAGCGGGAATCAAAATGGGCATCTCCAAAACGATCAGCCCGGATGGAGCGCCTTTCCTGACATAGGGTCGAATCATTACGTTATCAGACTTGGCAGCCGTAAAACGGTGTTGCTGAGTCAACGACGTGCCTGGCGAAAGCTGCGATCTGTTGCCGCGACCTGTCCTTGCGATAACTCTCGTGCAACTTCGAGATGCAGTGCAACGTGCGGCTATGTCTACATCGCAAGCTTCTATGACACAGAACCAAAGCATCACACCTCCCTCGAGCTTCGTAAAGCCGCCCTTGACGCCCCCACTGACCGACGAGAAGCCTTCCCCGTAAGTCGAACGAGTCCTCACGCTGTTCAAGAAAATTCAGGACGGAAAACATAGTGACCAAGATCCGTGGACGGAGATCAGGCTTTCAAGAGGAGACTATGATGAGCTGAAACGTCAGATCCGCCAGAACAAGGCCCTGTGGGGGTTTACGAAAGATAAAATATGGTGGGTGTACTCCAGATGTAGCAGACGTCGTGGCTGATGACGGCGATGAGTAGGCATGATTATAACGACGAAAGCCAATTACTTGTCGTCCGGATGCCTTCGGCTGTACACGAGCTGTTTATCGCTCGTCTTGAGGATGCCATATTTACCCGAGTGAAATCAATTTGTGAAGGAACTGGTAGCACCGCGGCTTTTGCGTGGAAGGTGCAGTTAGGGCGATCAACCGAGATATATCTTCCGATCGAAGACGCCTCTTCTACGAAGAATTCATCTAAGTACGAGCCAGATGCTCCATTTCTGCATGAGGAGGCATAATACCCCGGTGTGATCATTGAAGTCGCGTATTCGCAGAAGAAGAGAAGACTAGAGCGGCTAGCCAGAGACTACATCCTCGAGTCAGATAGCCGCTAGCATACTACAACCGTCCTGCTCCTCCTGAGCTTTGTGGTTGCAGTACACGTAAGCAAATCCATGCGAACTATTCTGTGCGGACTTTGATAGATGATCAATCGCAATGGCGGCAATCATAGTCTTGCCTGCTCCTGGGATTCCTGGGCAGAAGAGAGTCCCCTTGGCTTCGGTGAGCCATCTTGCCGTCTCAGACGCGTCCAAAAACCACTGGCCTGTTCCTTCTTGTCTGCGCTTTATGATGTCGGATTGTTGAGCCGGGTAATCCGAGGGAGATATCCATTCCACCAGCTGGCGGTAATTTGCAGAATCGTGACATTGCTATATCCTGTCCACTCCAGATTGTATGGTAGGCACGTGGGTCCGAACGTAGCTGGCGTCATCCTTGATGGCTTTAGAGAGTTTACTATAAACGTATTAGCGATGCAGCTCTAAAGCGGCGGTGGGAGCTCACAAGTGGTCCATTTGTAACGCGATCTCCACGAGCGACTTCAACCGCTCCATCCGACCCAGTATGCTTGCAATCTCTTCCTTCCTGAACTTCCATAATAGCGCGTCACCAGCCCTACCTTGTCGACCTCCGTCTGTAATCTTGGTCTGGAGCGTTTCGAGGGCTTCTTTGAACTGATCGAAAGTCCCGTTCTTGGTTGCAAGAGCCTGGACGGCGGTATACCATGGCTTCGTATGATCTCCCCATTCAACGCGGTCCTTTAGATTAAAAAGCACTCCGCGAAGGTTTAATATCTCAACAACACACTGTGTACAGTTTTTTGAGGCATCTCTGACGTCGTTCAAATACGCAAGAACTTTGGCCGAAAGCTGGAGAATAGCGATGATGCTGGCCGTTACACTGAGCGGATCCATTTGGGGTGAAAATGGCCCGGATGGCAGTCATATGGAAGAGTAGTGGAGAGTGGTGGCGACATGAATACAGGCAGAAGAGCTGATGGAGGAGCAATCAGGTCGAGGTTGAACAGCTGTAGAAGAACCGCATCGCCGCATCTTATCGATAAGAAACCATCCCATTTTCCACGCTACATCGAGCCATAAGGTTCCGCCAGGCCGTCCGCGTATACGATGTTCCCCGATCAACCCTTCAGGATCGCGTCCGCGGTGCACGATTACAAGCAGCCGTAAATGCTACGAAACGAAAGCTATACCCTATAGAGGAGCAGTCGCTTGTTGAATAGGTCCTAGACCTTAACCAGCGTGGATATCCTCATATCATTGACGTACAACGAATGGCAGACGTTCTGCTAGCCGCGCGAGGTCAAGATCCTCCTCTCCCCAGCCCGTTGGCAAATGCTGGGCTATACGCTTTATTAAGACCTAGCTAGAGCTACAGATGACATAGAATATGATGTTCCATTCGCAATACAGTCTAGAGCGTGTCCTAGGGTCGCTTACAGTCGTCAGAACGCCGTCGCCATTATTGAGAGTAGAGACAGAGACAGCAGCGTAGACAGCAGCGACGCCACACACAGTTGCTCAGCTTAAGCGGCAGTCTAGACTTATCCAACATCTACTTCAGCGTCAGTTCCAGAGCCCTAGCAGCCGGGCGATTAGACAGCTTGTTAAATAATACTAACTATCTATATACTCGGCTACGATCCTTATAGAAGAGAATACCAGACTTCGGGCTACAAACGAGCGTCGCTAGCATAAGCAGACGTATAGCTGACAGTATATAGCCTCTGGAGGCGTTATATAGGCTCAGGAAGGTCAATTGCTTGCTATAGAGGCTAAAAGGGTAGCCTAGGAGAGTAGACAAGACCGTCAACCAGAGCGCTCTCGCGCGCCACCTACGTGCAGCAAAGGTCATATACCCGGGCATAAACGGACTTAGTATAGGATTAGATAGTATGCATCTAATATATCCTTTTTCTATTTTGTCAGTTCCTTAGCGCAGCAGAAATCAAATCGCACCAGAAGGGGCTCCTTGGTAAAGATCCGGTCGCTCCTAGAGTGAAGAAAAGTAAACAATCTGAATCACCCATAGAGGAGGTTGCTTCTGGTGACGAAAGGAAATAAGTCAAACAGGTAGAGAGAGTGGCCAAACGTATGGCAGAAGCTGACCCGGATTATCAATAGGTTAGAGAAAGTAATTAGCATCTTAATGGCGTACAACGCATTTTCTTACGTGAGATCGCTACGATATCTGTTCAGTTAGACTAACGTTCATGAAGACTTCTGTTGTAGAATATTGTTTTGCTCATTTCAGAACTATTTCCACACTTCCAGAACAAGGTCTGGGCAGGAGCGGGTCGGCCATCTTCTATGCTAATGGTGGCAATCGCCACCACCTGCACACGCGAACCTTAGCGCAAGTTACATGCATTTTATGTATACATCTTGTACCCTAATATAATTGATCAGAAACCAGCTGGTGTTATCGCTAGCGAGATGACGTTATATCTTGTGGAGCTGACGCTTCAGTCATGTTAAATTAAAACGCCTCTGCACCAAAAAATTATACTAGACATGTTAAGTAATAATGTAAACTTATTTGTTGATTAGGTTGTTATCTTTGACAATGTTTTAGTTGTAACATTTAGACAGATGATTGTATTAGTCTACACAAGGATTATAAAACAGGATTTTTAGAATCAATTTACGTTCAATGCAGTATATCCTCAACAAACCCCAATCGCCTATCGTTATTTATTAGTCTCTTGCAACAAAATGCTATCATCCATCATCCATCATCCACAGTTGTCTCCTAATCTAGAGAAAATTGATCTTCAAGTGGGTTGGGTGGATCGAAGTTGGTAAAGAAGGGATTGCCAAATAGCGAAGGCGTTTAAAGGCCTGGGTCCCGCATGATGTATTGATAAGGATGGTATTCTTCAAATGACACCGCAGACTGCTGTTGTCCGACAGCGGTTGAATACTGAGCACCAAAACTTGGAGAAGTTGGCTGATTTGGGAACGGTGTTTGCCGCTGAACACACGGAAATGAATTTGTTTGGTATGGGGGAAAGGCAGTACTCTCTGGCGACTGGTATGCCTCGTGTGCAGTACGAGCATGCCCCCCAAAGCGGTTGTCGTGCTTCAACTGCTGTAGCGTGACCAGAAACATCCTATTGCTAAACACCGTTAAGTCTTACGGGTAGAAGTCTTCTGTCACTTCGGCTGCCTTATTTTACTCTTCGCCTGTCTTTTAGTCGGATTATTCGATTGTCACTCACAGTGTCGCACCGGGCTTCGACTATTCGTGCTCCCTCCCATAAACTAAATCTTTCATACCTAGCGGACTTTTCGTTCTCACGATATTGTCGTATGAGCCCATCACCGCCTAAAACGTCTTTAAGCAAGAGTCTTTGTCCAGTTTGATCAGTCCGCAAGCATGAAACGACTTGATTTTAATCTGGTCGAGTGTAGGGACAAGTAGGTGAGGACCGTGATAAAGCGGATGCTAATTTTAATTACCCGGATACTAGACCATGACATCGTAGAATGACGTCACAGAAATAGCGCCATATGACAACAGGAAGACAGGTACATAGCTTACCGTAAAAGGAAAGTTGTGAGAAGCGTGCAATGCTGCGGGAAGAGTCTGCTGGCCAATTATATTACGTCATCTGCTAAGATTATGTGATCAACGTGAGGCTCAACACATGTATTACTTAGTTGGGCCTTCATATCATTCTATAAACAGCAAAGCCTTTAACGTCCTTCTTTATCATACTTTGCCTATGAAGCAACACACCCTCTTTTTGTATTCGTCTCCCCTTATTCAAGTGCCATTTTCACGATAACTTAGTAATGGTCGTGCGAGGTCATCACAAGCATTTTAGGTTACGCACCGCTTTGTTGTTACAGCACGTCCATGTGACCTGGATATGGCTGGTATTTTTAACTTGTTCACCTGATTGTTGCTGATGGTGTGTTCTGACTGGATGGCAGAGTTCCCGCTGCTTTCAACACTTCCGAAGAATTACTTCTTACGGCAATTTATTGGTCCAAAACTACGTTTTTGATTCGCTGGTCGGTTATGCCGTTGCTTGCACCTATCTCCAGTCTGCGCTGGTGCATTGATATAATACGACAAAGTTGCGTAGTGGATAAATGAGGGGTCACATCTTGATTGGCGGAATCGTTGACCAACCAATCACGCTTGTGCGCAGGGATAGGCCGTCTTGGTGTTTCCGCTGCGGCTCACACCCGAAAGACAAATAGGAAGAACAACATATTCTACATCTTATATCCGTGCATCTCAACCCTACAGTCAGAATAAAATGATATCCAGCCAGAACCATACCAAAAGCCGTCTGCCCATCCTTCTACCTGCTCCGCCAGGTATTCGCAAAAGGACCGTACCTGTACCAAAACGGGCACGAGTTACTGCAGCCTGTGAAGTATGCCGAACGCGTAAATCAAAGGTATAGCGGGAATCTTGAGATTATACTACTTGCTAACTGTTCATAGTGCAACGGCAGACGCCCAAAATGTGACAAATGTATCTCTCACGATACCCCCTGTCATTACGTTGAAACAGAAAATCGTCAAATAAGGCAGAAGTACAAGGCACTCCATGACCAGCAGAGCGCATACGAAGAGCTGTTCAATTGCATTAGAACCATGGCGGAGAAAGACTCTGTCGATGTCCTGTGCCGTATTAGAGCAGGCCAAGACATCAAGACAATACTGGACCATGTAAAGGGCGCTGATCTACTCATACAGCTCTCATCGACATCTAAAACACCTCGCGAATAGCTTTTCAATTGTCGGAAAATATGCCCGTGTTTCGGTGGACTTAACTCAACATTCGTCTCTGTACATCGATAGGCCTAGATCAGGCTGTCAAGCGCTGTGCAACCGATAAACACGACGCACATTTGTCTTACTAAACTGGGCTATCAACGGAATCATGAAGCAAAGGATATAGATAAACTTCATAGCAAAAAGAGTAAACTTCCTATAATTTGTACCCCTGGTTTTCTTCTCTACTAAGACTACACGTTCTAGAAACAAAGAGAATTAATATGCCACCTCATATTCCCATAATCCAACATACATGTTGACTATCTGCTTTTTCATTGTCGTGGTGTTGCCGCTTGTTATTCTGGATAATTTTCATAAACTAATCCTGAACTTGAACCACCGATTGCTTGTGTTCGTACTGTCTTATCAATGTGTATGAAAGGGACCAGCTGTCCTGACGTTCGACCTGAACTCGCGTCTTCGTATAGAGAGGCTACATTGTCGTCGAAATTAGTGAATGCAAATAGAGGACTATGTTGAAAATTCGATTCATATAGATCATCCTCATTAGGCTGTAATTCTGTTCCAGGCGGCTTTGACGTTATCCTCGGTGTAGGCGAGGAGCATTCGTCTCTAAGCTTATGTGCATGAGTAGCTGTAACACATTCCAGGTCAGAAAAATTACCGAGTCTAGGAAAGCATTGATGTGCTGTTTCTCTCTATCATGTACACGATCTTTTAGATCTATTAAGAATGTAATAAGCCGACTATTCTGCTTGGTAACCCTGTATAGGATTAGTGATGTAATTGCTCGGGACCGGGCGACAAACATGCTTAGGCGATCTTTCCGAGATCGCGAATAGAGGCAGGGCAAATTTTGCTGAACACATTTCTGACAGCAAGGCTGTTCGCCAGTACATTTGACCTTGTGGTTGTGGCAGTTATTGCATGCCTTTCCCACACGGGGTCGCCCGTGCAGGTTGTGTAGGGATCTCTCATTACGATTATTGCGTTTGCCAAGCCTAGGAATGGCTACTTTAAGCCTAGGGGCTTGGCCATTCATATTATCAAGATATAAATTGCTATACAAGTAATGAAACCAAGAAGAGAAGCTGCGATAGTGGGCCAGCAAGTTGATAGCAGTGGGGCGCAGGTGACGTGATCTTGGCAGGAAAACCGCGTAAGCCCGCTATTGGTTGGCAAACTGTGGCGTCAGTAGCATCCTACCTTGACCGGTTATTTATCCCATGAGGTAAGAATTTCGACTGCCTAGTGTGGCAGCACGTACTTTCTTTTTGGTATTGAACGCTACTTGCCCTTGCATCATACTTGGTAAAAATTTATGTCGAGGTGAAAGCAACACCACCCATAATCCTAGTTGGATGAACCATTTACTTACTAAAAGAGGAAATCTCTACAACTTGTTGACAATGCGGAACTGGCAACCATCTAATTAGAGGGCGCCATTCGAATAACTGCATGATCAAGATGACGCCATATAGACTTGTTATTACCCCCGGAATGAACTAGCTATCTATGTGATCAAATAGTCCCTAATTTTATTCTAGATACATACCCAGCCACCCACAGTGTGGCGAATAGCGGTACGCGATGAGTACTTACAGAGGTTGTAGCTTGTATTTAGTGTTGTAGCGCAAAAGCCCTAGGAGAGGCAGCACATCGCCACCGCCAGGAAGGAAGATGGCCGACCCGCTCCGGCCTAGGCCTTGTTTGTGCGCTGTTGTTTGGCGCGGATGAAGACAGAAGTCGGGGAAGAAGCCTTGCGCCACAGATAGCGTGTATACGGAGGCTGAGAAGGTGAGTTCCAAAACTGGGCGTCGGAACTGGATCCACAGCGGGTGGCGAATCCACGGAAATTAAACCAACTACAGCCAGGCTATTATCCGAATCTTGACCCGTTATACAGATAGGCAATATCATTTTAGCTAGGTAGTAGGCTTTGCAGGGAAGATAATTACGTTCTGGATTTAAGGGCATCGCATGCCGTCTATAATCAATACTTTATTAACAACTGTAGCTGCTAATAGTATTTGTTTTTCCCCAGTATTTGTAAATCAACCTTAAAATCAAATTAATCAACGCTCCACCTAAGAGAATAAAACCAGCCTTTGTTAAACTGTAACAACATCCTATGTACCAAAGGCGGAGTCCGACCATTCTCGTATACACCCGAGTAGATTCTCAGGAAAGCGTGGGAGACGATTCTGCACTAGCTCCAGGCGAGGGCATGGCCATCGGAGCAGCTAATCGGCGTGCCAGGATGTTTGCATTGCGAGCGATAGGTGAGGATGGATGGGCGGGAAGAGTCACTGGTAGTGTTTCGAGAGTTGGAGAGGTTGTCACATCCCGGAGCTGACCGGAGGTGTATTCGTGCATGGCCCTGAATACAAGTTAGGAGGCTAGGACGAGTTAAGCAGAATAAGTAGCCATAAAGGTGTGGATACCTAGCGTAAGCGGTGGGCGTGGCCATCGGATAGCACGACGATCACTTGGGAGATGTTATGGAGTGGTGGAGGAAGCAGTGGAGATTTTGCCCCGCCCGATGAGTAGATCACTTGGCAGTCGCTTTACCGAACTAAGTTAAGCGTCCAACATTGGGTCCTTCTGGGTTCCGCCACATGTGGCTCAGTCTTCTATCCATGACCATTTCCTCTCACACCACCATCTAATCCAGCACATCTCGACAAGTCCTTCGACAAGACACACGCGGTAGATAAAGAGTGTTGAAAAAGGAGGATATACATCTCGGACATTCTTTTCGTCGATTACTGGACCTCGTTTAGCCAGTTACCGCTGCACGGCGGCCCGTGCGGTCACCGCATCGTCGCGCCGGAGCCGTACAGAAGGCGTGCAACGGGCTACCTTAGGCGCGAGCTGCCTTGCGACCCTACCCTTCAATGCCACTCACTGGCTTTCGATGACCTTATGCCTCTCACCTACATTATTCATTCTCAGCCTGGTGTCCGCAACAGCGCCTATTGAGTTACGCCCGTGAGAAGTTGGCCGTCTAGTGCAGTCCGACGCTGAGTGTTTAGCCGAGACAAGTCCCGAGACGAACATTGTGGCCTGGGCCATCGATCGCCTGCTAAGCCTTGCTATTGGTTGATATTACGATGAGATCGAGATCCCATAGCTCCCCTGCAGATTACTACGTTTACATATACCTGCCACTGCCGCACACGAGTTGTGGCAAGTCCTAAGCCTTAATCTCGTCCTTCGTCCCGAAGCCCGCTTGCTGGTTTTTGACTAGCTACATGAATCGGAATCGGGCTGTAAGCAAAGTGTACTTAGTTGTTAACTAATCCCTTTGTGGTTGCCTATCTTTGATTGTATTACTTGAACTCGAGTCTTGGAATCCTAGTCTAGGCCGTCACCTGCCCTACATGACCAACCTGGCATTGCAGTTAAAGCGGTTAGGATTGTTAGAATACCTAGATATACTCATCGCGGAGGGCTTTGACACGTGGGACACGGTACTAGATATTACAGGGTCGGATTTGTAAGTTGCCACTGCATTGCATGGTTCGCAAAAGATTCACACGTATCATAGGAACTCCCTCAATGTTAAGATAAATGACCAAAAGGTAATTAAGCCAGCCAATTCATTTCAGGGCTTCTGTCATTGCTATTAGAGTTGCGTTATCTTTGGCACGCTGACTTTGAGTTATCGACAGAGGCTTCAACGTGCCATCACAAAATCCCGCCGTTGGGATCAGACTGAGCGCCCTACCAATGCGCGCACAAAACGAAAGTACACGCGACGTCCCAAGGTCAGTATTGTCTTTATGCGCCATTTGATGCCCATGTCTACAAGCAACTCACAACCTTGGAATATTGCTAACCCAACCTAGCCGGACATGCATGCACCGGAGCGACCCCTGACTGCTTACGTTGCATTTTCTAAACGTTAGTAACCCTGCTCAACTGTACATGTAGCATTGTTAACAGAGCGTAGATGTAAGGGATATTTTAGAAGGCCAAGAAATATCTTTCACAGATATTGCTAAGGTTATTGGGGCACGATGGCAGGGTCTACCAGTGTATGCTCGAGAAGTGTATCAATGCCAGGCCAATGTTGCAAAAGAACAATATTCAGTAGACCTAGCAGAGTATAAGAAGTCTTCTAAGTACCATGCATACAAAGAGTATCTTAAGGGTTTCAAAAAAAACCATAGTAAGCTATATTTATCCATTAAATAGTCGCTTGTGGATGCTATACTAAAATTCAATACCAGATCTCAACGATAGGAATTCTGCATTAGAGGCGCAGATAAAGACTTCGATCCCTTATAGTACTCATGAGGACGGCCACCGAAAACCAACCAGAGTACTCGGTTCAGCAGAACTGGGTTCTTCTACAGCAGAGCTCGACCAAGTGTTATTAAGTCCAATCATGGATCTCCCCCGAGTGTGTGGATATTCATACCCGTCGATATCAACATCTTCATGCAATCCTACTTTTTCCGGACCCAACTCCACTCACTTAACGGATCTCGGCTCACTTGTGTCGACATCGCCAAGGCCTACAACTCCAAATCACAGAGGATTACTTGCTTCGATCTCCTACACTTCACACGGTACAAGATCCATCGATTTGCCGTTAAGCCAATCCTTTCGTGGACCGACATGCGGAAGCGGGAGCTTGACCTTGGAAGGTAGCGGTGGGTATGCCTGTGCGAGTTATGCAGACTCATCTCCATTGCTCAATAGTCCAAAGCTGCTGCAACCAATGCCTATACTCGGACCTGCGCCATGTCCGTTTGGTCAACCTACTCAAGCGCATTCGCCTACGCAGCAGGCTGTAGGACTTTGTCAATTCTCTCCATTTTTAGCATTAATAAGAGCTGGAGAACTGGCCAGAATCACTGATGCTAGAATTTTAAAGAGTTAGGATTCTCTCTGGGCTCTGGTTGTTCTAGGGTATGGTTCTATAGAGAGTTGGTGTGGGACGAAAAGCAGTTTGACATCTCCGGTCCTTCAAGGCTGATTTCATTAACTAGTACATAAGTTAATGCAGTCATTAAGGTATAATAAAATTCTCAACTTTCGATGTCTTCAAAGCTGTCCCGATTCATGGTCTAAAAGACGTGTATACAGCACTCATGCAGGGTCCGGTGAACTCGCCTCACTTTCGCCCGGCTCGCTCAGTGCACCAAGTTGCATCTTCTCGTACTCTCTGACCATCCTATTCAGCGCTGACTTTTCGGGATTTTCGTTAATTTTGATGATCGGCAGTGGCCAAGATAAGATCGAATCCTGTGTGAGTGACGGCATATCTATTTCAGTTGGGGGCATGATGTATTTAAGCAGCAACTGGACATCCTCCGGGCGCATGATGTTCTGCAAGCCGTAGTACACCAAAGTGCAAATGTGATGGTTCTTTGCCTGGCTGCGGAGACCGCTTGCGCAGAGTACAAAGGTGGAGCGGAGGACTTCTTGTGTGGGGAGGCGTTGGCTGGTATTTGTTTGTGCATTGGCGTTTAAGTTTAGGATGGATGCGCTAAGCTGTCGGATGATTGAATTCACGAAGAAAACATCTAGGCTGTCAAAGCTATGTCGCAAGTAGTACAGCCGTGAGAGCGTCTCTATATGCATCCTTGCTTGACATAAGGCATCTTCCAGTGACTTGTCTACTGATGCCTCGATTTTTGAAAGTGGACCCGTGTTGTTTGGGATGTGAGGGGCAAGGAGGTCGGCGATAGTACCGCAGTACTCTAGACTGCGTAGAAGATCAGAAAGTGAAAAACAAGCAATAGAGATGTGTAGTGATTGAAAGAGGAAACTTAACGACTCACTGCAACCCGAAGTGAAAGGGCAACACAATCTTGGAAGGCGTTAGCGGCTCTGGCAGTGATTGAAACCAGGCATCAAGTCTAGACTTGAAAGACACGGATTGTTCGAGAGATAGTGTCCTGTCCGACTTCGAATCAGAACGGCCGAAGGCATGTAAGCCAATAACATTAATCAAGCCTCGTAACCCACACCCTCGAGACAGCGTTTTACCTCCTTGTATATCACCCACGCAGACTCTACCTGCAGAGAGCAGCGACCCATCCAACACCCCAATGCCGGCAACACCGCCGTGCGCTTTTCCAGCGCTGTCATGAGAACATTCCTGATCCGGAACGTTATCTAACAAAATGGTTCATGGACGCTCCAGCATCGGAGATCAAGCGGGAAAATGTTAAGGATTTCTTTCGGTGGGCATTTTTAAACACCGGAGAGCCTAGCACAATGAAAGACGAAGAGCTAGAGGAATATATTAGAAAGATAGAAGAGCTGTTAAAGAGAATAATAGAACCTGGGAGGGGGAATGCAAACTGCTTTAGGCTGACCCTTGACAAGGTCGACATGTTACATCGGAGCTTAACCTGGTACCTAGTGAGTTTCTGCAGGAAGATGCGCGTTAATTCGTCGTTCCATGACGCAAACCATATTGCTAACCTTGCTTCATCCTATAGTGTGTGTTTGTCGTCGACACAGTAGCGTCTGGCTACTTGCGCTACTACTCCTTCGACTTCCACCGGACTTCTCTCCTTCAATTTCCCACAATCTTTCCCCTGCGCCCCTTTACTCTTCTCACACCCTATCGCTCCCCCGCGAAAACTCTCACTTATTGGCACCGTCGACACACCTCCAAAACAAGACTCCCTATCCTATTTATCCACGGGATCGGCATTGGACTCTACCCCTATATAAACTTCCTGGCTGAACTAAATTTGGAAGATGAAACGGACCGGTCAGATGGAGAGTTAGGTATAATCGCCGTGGAGATCATGGCCGTGAGTTCTAGGATTACAGGCAAGGCACTGGACAACGTAGCAATGTGTCAGGAGATCGATTGCATATTGGGGTCGCACGCCCCATATTGCACAAAAGATTGGGCCAATCCTGTTTATTGACCCAGTATCTTTTCTACTACATCTTCCAGATGTAGCATACAACTTTGTAAGGTCTTCCAATATCTCCCCAGTTAAATCCAAACTCATCTCCCCCCAAATTAGATCTGCCGTAAACCAACCCGCGCCAATGAACACCAACTTTATTACTTCGCCTCTAAAGACATGGGAGTTTCACACACGCTCTTCCGGCGATTCTTTTGGAGTCAGAACATCTTGTGGAAGGAGGATATCCGGAATCGCCGTGTAACTGTAGTGCTGGGCGGAAAAGATCTAATCGTCGATACTAAAGTTGTTAAAGAGTATCTAACAGGTAATGAGAGTGTGAATCAGGAAAAAGGAAGTTGGCAGAAACGAGAATGGAAGGGAGACGGGCTGGATGTGCTGTGGTTTCCAGAACTAGATCATGGACAGGTGTTTGATAAGAAGAGCACAAGGGCGAGGTTGGTAAACGTTGTTAGGATTTATTGTGCTCGGGAATAGTTAATGATATTTTGGGCTGGTATCTGCGCTTGATGCTAATTAGTCATGCTACATCTACCACATGACCATTGCCTTCATCGTTTATCTTGACAGGAATGAAGACGTGAGCGGAGTTGCGACGAGAGGCAATCGTTGCGTTTACATAATTAGTGCCAAGAGTTTTTGACTAATCCGCACGTGTGCCTAATGTACTTGTGAAGTTCGCTATGCAGAGCAGGGTCTAGACGTATGCAAGACGCCATAACACAGGCCTCGGAGAGGACCCCGAGGCTTGTATACTACCCTCAACCCGTTACACTAGCAAAGCGACATCTAAGTCAAGTCCACGAGTTAATGTCTGTGACAAACATCATCTGAAACTAAGACTGATGGGTAATAAGGTTATGTATGTCTCATGGACTAGAAAGCTCTGAGTGTCAATTGCGAGCCGCCAAGCACTCGTCAGCGTTTGATATCGGGGTGGATCTGTATGGACGATAAGCTGGTATTGAGGAGCTACCATCCCAATTCAGTTAGCGTGACAGCTAGGTTCATCCGCAGCAGTTACCGTGGATTCAGCTTTGACACCACTTGTTACAGTTCCATCAAATACTGTCGAGATGCAGAATGTTGGGATTCAACAGCGTCGCTTTTATGTTTCTTCATATCACCGCTTCCCAAGTCTTGCTTGCCTCCCACCTTCCTTCCTCTCACCCCTCCTGCTCCTCCTACACCCCCTCGACCTCTATCACTTAGTGGCTAGGTGAAGTTTCCCTTCGCTGTTGGAGCTTCAAGTGTGTTGAGGGACGACCAGAGCCGAGATTTTAAGCCGCTGGTCCCTTTATCATCCTGCTCGCTTTCTCTCGCATTCCCTCTATCCTTCACGGTTATCTCACAATGGCCTTCTACCAACCTGCCGTGGACGAGGCTGCCATTGACCCGAAGTTCGTCTCACAGTCGTCCACCGTAGCTAGAACTCCAGAGCCGAACCGTGACTCCAAGTATGTCCCTAAGAAACCACACAATTCCGGCCAGCTCATCACACAAGCGAATTGGTACAAACATGTCAATTGGCTTAATGTAAGTCCTCAACTCACACAAGAAAGCTCTGGTATCCGCTAATGGTCTTCAAAGGTCTTCCTCATTATTGGAGTTCCTTTGTCTGGTTGCGTCGCCGCCTTCTGGATCACTCTACAATGGAAGACAGCTGCTTGGGCGGTCATCTACTACTTCTGGACCGGATTGGGAATCACAGCTGGGTATCATCGCCTCTGGGCACACAAGTCGTACAATGCTACTCTGCCCTTGCGCATTTTTCTCGCTGCTGTTGGTGGTGGTGCTGTTGAAGGGTCCATCCGTTGGTGGAGCCGTGACCACCGCGCTCATCACCGCTACACCGACACCAGCAGGGACCCGTACAGTGTTCGCAAGGGCCTTATGTACAGCCACATTGGCTGGATGATCATGAAACAGAACCCTAAACATGTTGGCCGCACCGACATTACTGACTTGAACGAGGACCCTATTGTCGTCTGGCAACACAAACACTATCTCAAGGTCGTCATCACCATGGGTCTTCTCTTCCCAATGACCGTCGCCGGAGTTGGCTGGGGTGACTGGCAGGGTGGATTCATCTACGCTGGTATCCTGCGCATGTTCTTTCTTCAGCAGGCCACTTTTTGCGTCAACTCGCTCGCCCACTGGCTTGGTGACCAGCCCTTTGACGACCGCAACAGCCCCAGGGATCACATCATTACTGCACTTATCACTCTCGGTGAGGGTTACCACAACTTCCACCATGAATTCCCCTCCGACTACCGCAATGCCATCGAGTGGCACCAGTACGACCCCACGAAGTGGTCCGTCTGGCTGTGGAGCAAGCTAGGTCTCGCCTCCAACCTCAAGAAGTTCCGTGCCAACGAGATCCAGAAGAGTCGTGTCCAGCAGCTCCAGAAGAAGATTGACCAGAAGTGCGCTGAGCTCGACTGGGGCGTTCCTCTTGACCAGCTTCCCGTCATCGAGTGGGACGACTATGTCGAGCAGGCTAAGAATGGCCGTGGTCTGATTGCTGTTGCCGGTGTTGTTCACGACGTAACCGACTTCATCAATGAGCATCCCGGAGGCAAGACCCTTATCAAGAGTGGCGTTGGCAAGGACGCCACTGCTATGTTTAACGGCGGTGTATACTTCCACTTGAACGCGGCTCATAACCTCCTTTCCACTATGAGGGCTGGTATCATTCGTGGTGGTTGCGAAGTTGAGATCTGGAAGCGTGCTCAGCGAGAAAACAAGGATGTTGGTTTCGTCAAGACTGCCCTCTGACGAGATATGTGCACTAAGTTGAGCAAGCCGTGTCTTTCGGCCAGCAAGGGATAGTGGTCATGAGAAGAGAACGACCCAAGGCGCTGTCCTACAGGAGCATTATGCGTATAACGTAAATCTAACCGAAGATTCCTATGATGTACTACTACAGCACAACCTACTACAAAGTAAACCGATCACTAACCTTTAGTATCCCTTCCATGCCCATCGAAGCCTGTTACTGCGGGAGACCCTTTAAAGACTCATCAATATTCTTTAGAAGCCGCTTGAACCTAACCTCTTCCCATTCGCCGTAGTTGGACAGCATGTAGATGTTGAATATTCCTAGTAGCGAATACTCCTTGTGTTCTTTCGCGTGGTCTGGCGACCCTTTCTTCATAACAATCACTCCTTGAGGCTAAGCTCATGTTGGAGGTTTCCTTGAAGGGCTGGCATAGCGATTCTCGTTATCGTAAATTTATCTTTCTATACTTGCGGCGGGGAGAAAATGGGTAGGATATCAACCGTCCACTGGTGGTCCATATGAGGGCGGGGGAGATATCAGATATGAAGGGACCACATTCAGCGTTTGAAATGATATTGCCCTAATTATAAGTAGTTTCAAAAGCCTGCAAATGTTGTCCATGATAACCTTCTGGTATAGACGTTGTAAACGACGCTACTGTCTGTATTGTGCTTGTGTAATAAAATGAGGAAGGTTGCTTGACGTCTGATTGTACAGTTGCCGTCATACGAGGCGCGGGTGGTGTGTAGAAGGCGCTGTTGCTGGTCACAGCAGTCGGGCCGAATCTTGAGCAGACGTATCTGTTGGTTTGCAGCGCCGTTGTTTCCCATGTCTCCCAGTCATGGCTTATATAGCTGATTGTACAGTGGTGCGAGGGAGCTTAAGGGTCGAAACGATCGCTCTTTGGCTTGACCCTGGAGGCTGCGGAAGGGAATAGATAATACGTCGTTCGTCATAGGTAAGATGCGTGCCAGAATCGCAAGCCCGATTGCTCCGGGACTCAGTATCCGTGCCAAGGTAAATGCGGGGCACCACAGTCACTATCTTCTTCTCTTCACTCCCATCAACAAATTATCGCCTTCAGCGCAAGGTCCGGGCAGGAGCGGGTCGGCCATCCTCTCCTCTAGCGCAGCTAAGGCGTTCGTCCACGTTTCGTTCGCGCTAATTGTAAGCATGAAGCATTAGCTCGCCACGCTAGGAGGCGATATTTACACAGGCAAATTATGAACATGATGCATAGACATCGCCTTTTCACGATTTATCGATGAGTAAGGCTAAATCATTGCAATGTGCTTCCGCCACAATCACCCCGCCTCCGACGCATCTACTTTGCTGCGCCACATTGAAGGTCGTACAGCTGGCGCCGAGCCCACTTTGAAGATTCGTTAACACAGCAACACCAGCTCCGAACACCCTCAAGCAAGCCTTCTCAAAGTAATACCTCCTCTCCAAGTTAGATTCCCGTTCTTCAGTTCCCATTTTCTGTTTGATTATTAACGTCGAAAGCTAGATCTGACACTCTCGAGAGACAAATGAGCTGGTGTGCTCCGGTTGCTTCGCTCAGCCTGATGCTTTCGAATCACCTCACCGGCTTCGCTCCTCCTTCCCGCGCTCGTTGAAGTATGTACAAGGTCATGCGCCTCCTAGAATGCACAGGCGATAGGTTTACTCTCAGATATTTTGATGATCCCGATAACATCCCTCCCTATGCGATACTCTCACATACCTGGAAATCCGACGAAGAGGTGACTTTGGATGAGTTGAGGATTAATACCAGAAAGAGGAAGAGGAAGAGGAAGAGCGGATACAACAAACTCGAGTTCTGTGGACAACAAGCCAAATGCGATGGCTTGCAATACTTCTGGGTAGACACATGCTGCATTGACAAGGCAAATAAAGCCGAACTCTCGCATGCTATCAATTCCATGTTCCGCTGGTACCGCAACGCAACGCGATGCTACGTTTATTTGTCAGATGTTTCTAGCCCTCCCTACAATACCAGCGATGATCTCAGTTCAAGGCCATGGGAACTCGGCTTTCCGAGAACCAAGTGGTTAACTCGGGGCTGGACGCTCCAAGAGCTACTCGCCCCCCAATCAGTTGAGTTCTTCTCCTGCGAAGGAAGACGATTAGGCGATAAAATATCGCTGATGCAACAAATCCACAGAATAACCGGGATTCCCCAAGCGGCACTTCAAGGAGCCCCTCTAACCCAGTTTAGCGTCGACCAACGGATGTCATGGATAGAACAGCGTGAGACGACTCTTGAAGAGGACAGAGCATACTCATTGCTGGGCATCGTCGATGTTTATGTCCCCCCAATCTATGGCGAAGGAACAGCAAGCGCGTTCAAGCGACTCATGGACGAGATCAGCAAGAGGGAGAAGTGCGCCCAAGACCTCTGCGCCACCGATCCCCGTGAAGATAAGAAGCGCATTGAATACACCAAGGGTGGCTTGCTGGAAGACTCGTATCGCTGGATTCTCGAGAACCCCGACTTTCGGCAGTGGCATGACAGCCAGGAGAGTCAACTGCTGTGGATCAAAGGGGATCCTGGCAAGGGCAAGACAATGTTGCTATGTGGCATCGTTAATGAATTGAAGCAGTCGCTGGCCAAGGCGGATCTCCTGTCGTACTTCTTCTGCCAAGCCACAGATGCGCGGATCAACAATGCCACAGCTGTGCTGCGGGGCCTGCTATACCTACTTGTTGATCAGCAACCTTCGCTCATCTCGCATATTCAGAAGAAGCACAATCACGCAGGCAAAGCGCTATTTGAGGACGCAAACGCATGGATTGCCTTGTCTGAGATCTTCACGAGTATCTTGCAGGACCCGAACTTGGGCAGTACGTATTTGGTCGTCGATGCGCTCGATGAGTGTATGGTGGACCTGCCCAAATTGCTGGATTTTATTGCTAATCAGTCTTCTACATCGCCTCGCGTTAAGTGGATCGTGTCGAGTCGGAACTGGCCAGACATCGAGGAACGGCTGGCAAAGGCGGGACAGAAAGTAAGACTGAGCCTAGAGCTAAATGCAGAGTCTGTGTCTGCCGCTGTTGGCGCCTTCATCCAACAGAAGGTAATGCAACTATCACAGGAGAAGAAGTACGACGACATAACAAGAGAAGCCGTGCAGAATCACCTGTCTACAAATGCAGACGGTACCTTCCTTTGGGTAGCGTTGGTGTACCAGAACCTCAGAGATGTCCCAAAGCGAAATGTTATGAAGAGGCTAAGCGCCTTTCCACCTGGACTGGACTCTCTATACGAGCGGATGATGCAGCAGATAAGCAGCTCGGACGATTCCGACGTTTGCAAGGAAATTTTGGCTGTCGCTGCCACTGTATATCGACCCACCACTCTCGAGGAGCTGGTTGTACTTACTCAACAGCTTGAGGATGTTGCAGACGATCCTGATTCAGTAAAAGAGATTATTGGCCACTGCGGGTCGTTTCTTACGCTACGAGAGAATACTGTGTATTTTGTGCATCAATCTGCAAAAGACTTTCTACTTGAAGAGGCATCTAAGAATATCTTCCCATCCGGACAGGGAGAAGTCCATCGCGCACTCTTCGCAAGATCGATGCAGGTCATGTCCGTCACACTTAAACGAGACATATATAACTTGAATGTGCCAGGCTATCTTATTGAGCAAGTCAAATCCCCACAGCCAGATCCACTAGCGTCGTCGCGCTACTCGTGCATCTACTGGGTTGATCATCTTTGCGACTGGAACGACATCTCTTTAGCAGCCGATCTAGTTGACCTTCAGGACGACGGCAGTGTTTACGAGTTTCTGAGGCAGAGATACGTCTACTGGTTGGAGGCTTTGAGTCTTTGCACGAACATGCCAAAGGGAATCGTATCGATGGCAAAACTGGAGGGTCTGGTTTATGTAATACCTAAACGAGCTTCCTATTTACGACGAGTAAATGCTAACGTTAGCTAGAAACTAGCGGGCATCTCTGCTATACTTGAATTAGTTCATGATGCGCGTCGGTTCGTCATGTATCACAAGGGCGCGATGGAGAGTGCACCTCTTCAGACATATGTGTCAGCGCTCGTTTCCAGTCCAAGACAGAGCTTGATACGGAATCTATTTCAACACGAAGCACCGAGGTGGCTCACTGTAAAACCGGCTATGATGAACGAATGGGGAGCCTGCCTGCAGACACTGGAGGGCCATAGCGATTGGGTCACCTCGGTGGCCTTCTCTCGCGACTCGACCCGGGTCGCGTCGGCGTCATACGACAGGACGGTCAAGATCTGGGACGCCGGCAGCAGCCAGTGCCTGCAGACGCTCGAGGTTGGCAGGTCTCTCTCCCACCTATCATTTGATCCTACTAGTAACCGTCTTCACACTGAGATTGGTGCTGTCGTCATTGGTGGTTCTGTAGCGTCAAATTGGACTACAGCTGCTACGGAACCTCAACCTCCGCAGCACCAGTATACAGCACTGAGTTCGGATAGCACATGGATAACTTATAATTCGAAGAGAGTACTGTGGCTACCCTCGGAGTACCGCCCGTCGTCTTCTGCCGTGTCTGGAAGCATGATTGTAATGGGTGTTGGAAGTGGGAAAGTGTGGATATGTGACGTTAATCATTAACAAATTGTTTCACCAAGTTCCATGGGCACTGAACCATTTAGTGTTATCTTTCTTTCATCAGCTATTTATTATTCTCTCTTTTTCAGAGGGAGTTGGGGATGAAGTTGAATATATAGCCGATATCTTGCCACACGGAATCTTCGAGAAATTCTTAGTTGGTAGCAGGGTCGTTTTTGCCACAGTACTAACGTTACAAGCGACGAGGTGAACACCTTGATCACGGTAGTGAGGAGGATGGCCGACCCGCTCTTGCCCGAACCTTGTTCTGAAGGCGTTGAGATTTTTGGGATATGGGAGAGAAATCCAGGCGCGCAGGTCGCCGCTGGGAGCACTGCTGGTTGGGGCTTGATAGGGTCCAGAACTAGTCACCGGAACGGGTCCCATTGCGGGAACCAAAATGGGCCTGATGGCTAGCTATAAGATCCACATTTAGCATTTTCCACATCCAAATATAGAAATCGAGTAGACCTAACCATGTGGAGAGAAAGGAACTGGATTGAATCCGTATTATTGTTCTATTGCGCCGAAGCTGTCTCTGGCTCGTTGAAAAACTGACCTCGATGCGCGAGTAGAGTTGAAGATCCTGCTTCAGCCAGCGCTTTCCGCTCGGAAAGACCACCTTTCGTAGCTCATGTACGCAAGGAATCAATGGCTTACACTGAGCTGTAAACTCTCTCTCCACCTCCTCCTTGAATTTATCTTCCTCGTCCACTTTGCCTTTCTTAATTTCCGCAAGATTCTGCGTTGGTTCGAAGTTCCCAGAATCGTACTTTGTCTTGCTCCTTGAGCGGTCTGGCCCATTCCATTGAATGCATACCCAAAAAGATACCCAAAAGGAACGACTCCGATCGGATGAATCGGTTCTTGTGCTGGCATGAATTAGATCACTCCATCTAGCCGACGACTTCTTCATAGTGCTTGACCACGCTGGGAAATTACTAGGGGCCTGATTTGTCATAAATATTAACATGAAAACATTTGTCTGGATACACTACCATGTGCTCGAAACGGCGCAAGGTCGGGTCGATGGTTCATGTGCATGCTCAGCGTTTACTCACTAGGTTGAGCCAAGAAGAAATGAGTAAAAACAAGAGTAGCCTGGCATGTGGTCAACTTTTCTGCTAGAAAACCCCTATGTGAAAATTGTTCAAGCTTAGTCCTCCTTTATGCGGTCCATATGAAACCACAAACAGACTACTTAACAAAGTTTACCCCTACACGGATAGTTTCAGGTGCTCCTCCATCGAAACATCTGGGGCGGTCTGAAGGCTTTTGTAGAAACTAATTACAATCCGAATACCTCGGGAAAGTTAGGATACCGTGCCGTGTATGTCGTGTGCATGCCGTTGTACGTGCATCTTTCCATCCAGGCATATTCGACAAAGGCGACATGTAAACGACTCTGCTTCCCCAATATAGGCAAGGTGCCTCCGCTTGAAATTTCTCGAGTTAAACGATCGCACGAATGCGTTGCAATGCTGGGCAAAGGCAGGGACGATCACGGGCCGGGTCCCATTGCAGTAGTGTTGGAAGCAGCCAAGGTGGCGGTGTACAAGGAGAAGAGGCCGACGATATGCTTTGTTTGCTTAGGCGACGAGAGCCTGCCGATGGAACGTCGCCTATACTCGTTTTCCTCTCCAACAGACCTCAGTAAGCATTTGAAGCGGGGGCACCTTGCCTATATTGGGGAAGCAGATTCATTTACCTGCGATCTTTGCCGGGTATGCCTGGATGGTAGATGCACGTACAACGGCATGCGCTCGAGATACACGGCACGGTCTCATAGCTGTCTACAGTGGTTGGGATCTCTACTAGTTTACAAGATGAGTGCTTAGAAATGTGTGCATACGTGAAAACAAGGCGAAGTGGTCCGGTTGTTGTTTGATATGGATTGCACAGAGGAGGACCAGGCTGGGAGAATCAACTTGTATAGATTTTCTTGCAAAAAAGTAAACCGCCGGTGTGTTCAGGTTATGCATGGCCTTATAATATTCGGATTGTAATTTGTCAACACGAAATCTTTCGGCTATTCTAAACTAAGAATTCGATTGGGGTAGGAGTGATAGGTTATGTATGTTGCCGAATAGCAAGGATCCTATTCTTCTCTTTCCAGAACTCTAGGCATCTTCGATCTGATGCCTAATGTTCGCGCTGGCAGTTCACTCAGCGCAGGTTGGTCGTCTCGCACTGCAGGTGACCCTCTTGTCCGCACATATCGCACGTCTCTGGTCGCAAGCAGTCTCTCGCTCTGTGGCCGAACCGCCTGCATTTGAGGCAAGCCACAGGCGTGCGTCGCTCTTCGAACGGCGACATGATGATCCCGCCCCCTCCAACCGTCACACTGTCCGACCTCAGCAGCTTCTCCGCTTCCTCCTTCGTCGCCACCTTGATCACCACTCAGGCGTGCTGTCTGCTAGGCCTCGGTCGCCCGAGCCACCGCATCGTGCACACCTCTACTCTGTTTTCCATGCCAAAGCCCTCCATCGCCGACCTGCTCACTTTTCCGCTCTCCACATCCATCGCAAGAGACACTTCCACCAAGAATGTGCCATCACCTCTGAACCGGGTAACCATTAACGGCCAACCTGCGCTCCTCACAATGCAGTTCATGGCAACAGACGCTTCCTGCCGCATGCGCGCACGACGGAGCAGAGTCGTGTACAGAGACGAACTTGGATGTAACTCGGAGGGTAACATCTATTAAATCCAAGACCTGAGTATGTCACTGCGAGAGAGAAGTAGGCACAGCCTACCACTGGATAATTTTTACATCTTCGTCCAAAATCCTTTCTGATCCTGCCGCCTCTTGACCTCGCGCGCAATAAGTATGACGAAACCTGCCACGAGTAAGGTGCTCCCCGAGAATGCCTGAGCACCAGCATATGAACCCTTATTTGAAGCTATAATAGCACCAGAAACTGGGGACCCAATCAGCGCGCCGATCCCAACGGCTGCTGAGATGATTCCCAGCCGCGCCCCCATCTTGGACGAGTCCGAATTTATGATGGGAACTACTGCCATGAAAAGAGACTGGACGCCGCCAACAGAAAGACTGTAGAAGGTCGTCCAGATATACAGTCCAGGTGTGGAGTCTACCGGTATCCACGTGTACATGCATAGTGCCGAGGTGAACACAAATGCTATAAACACATTCATCGTGCCAACGTACCTGGCAAAAAGGCTGGGCAGCAAGCGGGCAACAAACCCTATGCCGTTTAAAGTGAGCGTCAAGTCGAGCGATTCGGTATAGGACATTCCCTGCTTTTCCCGCGCATAAGAGCTGAGGAAGAAAAAGGGGAAAAATACACCCAAATAAGCCTACGACTCCGTCAGCAAGGTCGTTATACAAGATCAACCAGGAGAAGAGCTAGCATCCAAGACTGACCAAGAAAGACCCAACAAGGTATAATGTGAACACAGACTCCTTAAAAACAGTCCAATCTAGCACTGGTGCTGGCTTCCTAGGAGCTTGCTTCGGCTTGCCGCCTATCAAAGCAATGGCAAATGTTCCCAGTTGTATGAAGCCCATTGCCCTCAATGTCCATCCAAAGCCAATCGTTGGCAGCAGTGTTCTTGCCATACTAGGGTAGATCAAGCCTCCTGTCACACTGCCGCAGGCTACTATTCCCATGACGAGCGCGAGCCTTCGTCTGAAGTATGTGGTTATGAGAGTCATCATAGGTGTCAAGAGAAGCCCGTTGCCCAGACCAGTACAGAGGCCTTGTGCCAGGATAATTTGCCAGTAGGTTTTCGTTAAGGATGTCATAAAAGTTCCAAATACGACGAGGACCGCACCAGCAATTGTCGTTACGCGGAGGTGCCCTGCGTCTGTGAGGCGACCGCTGACGATACCCATGAAGAAGAGGAGGAAAACAGCTATGGAGCCAACCCATGCAATGTCCGAACGTGTCTGATGTAGAGTCGAGACGTAGTAAGTTTGAAAGACGCCAAATGAGATGATCATACCCCTTTCAAGTACGTATAAGCTTCACTGATCTGGTTGAGTTTGAGGCGGCGACATACCATGTGTTCATGATGACGAGAAAGCAAGCCAGGACTACAATATCGACGGATCAGCATGCAATTGATTCATCCAGGAATTTCTCTACTCACCAGCCATCCAAGCAATCCAACCTCCTTCTGGGGGCGAGTTCGCCGTCAAGTCGTCCTCGGGATGTCCATTACTTAGAGCAAGGCTTAAGGCGGTTTCAAAATCCGGTGCTTCGTGCCTGGGCAGATGTCGATCAATTGAAATTCGTTCTTTGTCCTCCTGATCATTCATCGCTTGCAAGGTTTGGATTGTCTAGATCTTCGAGGGACAGGTGGTGGGACAGATTTACGTCTTGCAGCTATGGTTATTAGTCTTGCGAGTGAAGGTGATGTTAGAAGAGGTAATGTCTCGATTTAACACAAGTCTTAATTATACTGTAGTATTTAATAGGACGGATTTGAAATCAAAGGTCATAACAATTTACTCAAGAGCGTGCTAGCCGCACTATACTTGATACAGAAGCAAAAGCCGAGCTTAGTGTTCAACGGTGATTTAGCGAACAAACTTTGATCCTAGCCCTCATACGAGAGTCTTGGTGGCACGGAGCAGAGATATGTGTGTCTCACTGTGTCTAGCGCAGATGAGTAGTTACGCAAGTCATTACGACCCAGTGATGGGCATCCATCGATCGACAGTCCTGCGCATGGAATTCTTAACATAGAATTTTTCTATACCAATTACAGGGCCTCTGCGCACTGTCGATCGATTTTAAAGGCGAGGTAATCAGGACCGAAACATTCACAGCGAATCATTTGCTGACTAAACTATCCCCTACACAATAGTCTAGCGTTTTGCTCCAATCAAAGTGCTTTCCTGGTCCCATCGATATCGACAACCGATTGATCCATCACTGTTGCGATCTTGTAGTAACCGTTTCTTGGACGAAGCCCGTGGATAATAGATCCAAGCGCCCAATTACATGTAGACATCAAACACAGCCGCACGTTGAGCACGCCCATTAAGCGGAAAACTCAGAGCGCAGAGATTGATAAGATTTATTGGAGGCCATCGTACTTGATGGATTACCAGACTGAGATCTTAAACTAACCCAAATCAGTCGTTCGCTAATTTCACTAATCTAAAGGTGACGATGAGAAACGATGAGAACTGGGTTGATTGCCAATGAAGTTGTCTGGGTAGGAATATATACGAATGAGTGCAATAAGCAGAACACACGCCCGTGTAGGCGGCAGCAGGCGGCAGTGCGGGAGTGGCGCAAAGTCACATGAGAGGTCAACAATTAATCATTGAGCATTCTCGGGAGCACATGCTTCACGGTTGAGTTGATCATCGTAATTTCACAGATATGCTCTTACACTGTCCATTGGGTGCAACACAGTTTGCACGAGATGTCTTTGTGAGGTTGTGAAACCTACAAAATTCTCACATGATCATTGTCTGACTATATAATCCGACTTTCCCTTGACCACCCTTGTACTCTCAGCATCTCAGTAGACGTCTACGGCCTTACCAGGCTCAAGCCAGCAAACCTTCGATAGTATGCCTTCGTCCTCAAACTCTTTTGAAATCTCCTCTTTGTGTTGGGTAAAATGATCCCATGATTCGTAGTGCATAGGCACAAGGACGTCTGCTTTGATGTCACGGAAGAGACGGGCGGCCTGACGGCCATCCATAGTGATCTGGAGGGCATCGCCTGGCTGACCGGGACGACCTTCGCTGTCGACCTCGTAGAAGGTTGCTTTACCAAGGTTCATCAGTGCGACCGTGATATGATATCTCTCAGACATCTTGGCAAGCTCTTCCACGTATACGGTATCGCCCGAGAAGTACACTGCGTTAGGTCGACCGTCTGGTGCGATGCCGAAACTCTCGGTATGAAGAATGAAGCCAACACACTCATGACCAGGCCAGTGCTTACATGGCGTAGCGGTAATGTGGAAGGTGGTTCTAGCGATGTTGACCTTCTTCTCTTCCCAATCGCTGAACCCAAGAACACTAGGTCGCGGAGCAAGGTTCTTCGCGCCATCATTCGTCGTGACAACATGACGGCCATCGAGTAGCTGTCGTCCGAGCTCGTCGAGATTGTCGGGATGGTTCTCATGACTTAAGAGAACGGCATCGATGTGAGGCAGCTCGTCCATCTTCAGGGCAGGATCATCATGAACTTTGAGAGTCGCATTGCCGTGTATAGTTGGCCACTCGCTGCCAGCAGGGGAGAAGAATGGATCGGTAATGAAGGTGATGCCGCCGATGTTGAGGATTGCCGTAGCAGTCCCGATATGGGTGATGCTGACCTTGTTCATTGTGGAGGCGGGTATGATTGCAGAGATCTGTTATGATACCAAGGTAACGAGCGAAAAGATGTAAGAAGATGAGTTATAGTTTTTCTGGTAAAGTCAAGGGCTGCAAATCACAGCGTCCGAATTTATAGTTCATTCTGCCACGGACATGAGGAGCCATCGGTTCGAGGTTCCAATGAGAAGATGAGTGGATGAGTAATTCGATGCCGTTGCTTCATCAGCCAGCGAAAATTTGTGGCAAAATTTGTGGCAAAGTCTGATACACATGGTCCAAGGTGAGGAAACGATGCGGTCAAAGCATCGACAAGTGGAATATCAGTGAGGCAGCACGGTAGCGTCGGAGATGTCCACTAGTCCTAGAAGGGACGCAAAACCCGACCCACACTAAACGCACCGATTGGACAGAACACCTGCATCACCGTCACACTATTTCAACAAGTGATGAAATATTCCCAACAGCTTTCTAAAGCAATGCATCATCTCTCATACGCACCGGCTGTCCATTACGACATTGATATTTGCCCACTTCGACTATTCGCTTTTAGTGGTGTATCCCGAACAACGATCAGACCTTTTCGCCGCACCGTTGTTATTGCGGCAGCTGCACCAGAGCATGAAAGTCAGGAAGAAGGACTTGTGTCATACTTGTCGGACACGGAAAATTTGGGTTGGTCCCCTAATCCCTATGTATTTTCGTGTGAGCCATCTGATTAATGTTATCTCTAATTCCAATGGCTGCCTGGCAGTGTGACGGCAAGCATCCGGCGTGTTCGCAATGTCAACTCAGCAAACGAAACTGCGAAGGGTACCCCAAGGCCCTGTTTGTACCATTTGTAACGACCACAACCACAGTGAAAGCAAATAGTTCGAGAAGGACACCGGCATCCAAGTCATTCCAGTCGCGACCAGCATGCGTATCGTCTTTTTACGGGTTTGCCGGAGCTCTCCTTTCTAAGGACGAAGCAACTCTTTCTCCCAGACCTGCTGGACTCTGCGGCAGCTCACAGACCAGATATCGATGGTCTTTCGATGGTCTTCCTAACACACAAGAGATGGTCTCTCTGATTCTACGTAATTTTGCTCCGTTGGGGGAGACCGAATCTGGTGTCGGCAACTCTTACTTATATTCTCCTCGAATCTGTGGCTCCTGGGTTACGGCTCTGCCTGAGCTGACTACTGATGTTACTAGGCATTTTGCTGGCTGTCTGGACTCCGCAGTCAGTACTCTAGCGTTGTCTATCACCGCTCATCGATCCCAAGAGGATCTGTTCCAGGTGGCCTCGATCCAGTACGAGAGCAGCATTCATCATCTAGTACGCAATCTAGCAGTGGCTGGGAATATTTACAGGAATGAGCTTGTAGCCGCTGTCATGTGCCTGGCTCTTTCGGAGGTAAGCCCGCCCAAACCCGCAACAGCCTCTTGCACGAAGCTCCC
Organism: Dendryphion nanum; assembly: GCA_020744415.1. Lineage (NCBI taxonomy): Eukaryota > Fungi > Ascomycota > Dothideomycetes > Pleosporales > Torulaceae > Dendryphion > Dendryphion nanum. The sequence continues at coordinate 92,510 of JAGMWT010000024.1, read as the reverse complement.
GTAGCCCACTAGACGGCAATCGAATTTTACGTGCTAATAATATGGTGATCACAAACAGGCCCTCTTACCAATAAGCCCAGTGAGTTGGCTCGTGCATGTCGAAGGAGTTAGCAACATGATTCAGTTATCGCCGCCCGAGTCCTTCGAATCTGGTGTTGAGCACACACTATTCATCGGTTTCCGACCGCTGTTGGTGAGTATACCAAATACCTCCACAATAACTATTGTCCTCAACTTACATTCGATCTACCAGATCCTCAAGGCTTTCATCCTTCGTAAAGCGACATTCTTCGCTAACGACGAATGGGTCGAAAAGCCTTTTCAGCATCACCAGGCTGCACCTTTGCAGAGCCTCCTAAGTCTGGCAGCACGCATACCGGCAATTCTGGAGAAAATCGACAACCTAGCACACGTTTCTCTCGAGACCTCTGTGAAGTACGGCAAAGAACGGATCACAGAGCTCATGGAGACCAAATCTTGTCTCGAAACTTGGCACTCTTCTTTCTTAAACAGCACTTCAGCGCCGCAATACTGGCACTGTATGCCTGACAACGCCTTAGAAAGCGGCCACCAATTGTTATGGTATCCGGATCTAAGTACGGCCAACGTTTTTACATACTTCTGGTCTTTTCAACTTATCTGTCTTACAAACATCCAAAGCCTAAGGGAACAATACCCGGACCTGGAAAAGCCAGAACAGATTGCGGCAGACGATATTGAGGGGCTCCGGGATACTTGTCTTGAATTAAGCATCCGAATATATCAGAGCATGGAATACGTCCTGCAGGAGGACTTTATGCTTTACGGAATCTCCTCTGTAGGCTTTCCATTGCAAACAGCATGCAAAGCGTTCGATTCAGATGCAAAAGGTCGAGCAGTTTTAGAGACACTGGATCATACAGTTATAGTTCGTAGTAGAATTCAGAATATCTAGCGCGAACCGTCTCAAGGCCTCGACTTTACTGCTGCTGGCTGTCTTGGTGCCCTGGTCTCCGTTTTTTAGCTGGTTAGACGAGACAATCTTCACGCTGGCTATATTCTCGTTGCCACTCTAAATCATCTGTTTAAGTGTAGGATACTGTAGAAGGAAATGCAATTCTCAGGGCCGAGTTGTACGCCACACCATGGTCCCATCGGGGCAACAATAATCCATCGGGATGCCCTCTTCAACGGTAACCTCCACAGTGACTGAAATTGTGCTCTAAGTTTGTTAGCTTAGCTACGAATCTAAAAGGAAACCATACTTTGTAAGGTAGATTGCATTCAACGCACTTGCTTTCTAGCGACCTAAGCAGCTCTGCGCGATGTGGCTCTTCAACAGCTATACACTGTTATATGCGTCGAAGAAGGTGAATGCGGAGCTGATTGGTGACACATCTTAGCCATGGGATGAGATCCAGATTACAGAAGAAGTAGTCAAGGCAGCAGCAGAGAATGAGAAGAGTGGGCAAGAAGTGATGACGCTTCTGCTCGGGCTGAGAGAAATTAAGATCCAATCCACGCGTTGATTTTTGCAAAAAAAATAAAAAAAATTCAGGGCTTTACCGAGCCACCAAACAAAACAGCGCCTCGATTAATAATACTAGATGAGAGGGCATTCGTCTTGAAAATGCTAACGCTTTCTTCCGTATAGCGAAAGGCACTAGCCATCTATCTGGTTGCGAAGAATGTACGCCCTCACAGCGATAAAGCAATCACTGAGGTGGAAGGGTATAGACAGAGCTGGATGCGCAGCGTCTTCCCAAAGTCGCGCACACTGATCGATAATGAAAGCAACATACTAGATGCAGACATTTTGCAGAAAGATTTTGGACCTACGTTCTTCCGCCTTATACAGCCTCTATGGAAGGCTTAGGTAGCCACCCTCAGAATGCAAGCTGGGTACGCGCGGACAATACAAAACAGAGCCGATAGAACAGTGCGAGAAGATGTGTTGTATTCAAACCTGTGCAAATGAAATTATTCCAAAGAAATTATCGATAGTTGGGTGGTCCTCGAGATAAATGTTACACGATGATTCGGTTACCGTAATATAACATAATCAAGTTCAGAACTAAACTTGTGCCCTATTAACTAGAACTCGTCCACGCTGTTCAATCACTTCACCTTCTAAAGCCTTGCCTCTTGTTCCCAAAGGCTGGTGACGTTGAGTAACCTTTAGGATACTATGGTTTTCTTTTGTACTAATTGACTGATGTACTTCTAAACATGATAATTCGTGCTGAGTGGGAAGAAACCGATGTGTCATGAGAAGGTAAAAAACAGATCTTCTCAGGCTGGACGGAGGCCGAAAAGCTGGAGGTGCAAGTGATGGAGACGTTCAAGAGGGTGTTTGGGGACGAGCATCCTGACACGCTGACCAGCATGGCCAACCTAGCCCCGACATACTGGGAGAGCATCGTATTCAACTCTATTCACACGTGCGAACCCGCTGATTAGAGGTTTATCGTTGTTTTCCTGTCTCTAACGCTTCATAGAGTCCTGATTACGTTTCTCTTCCTCTAGAAGTTGGATTTTAACGTAGTCCCTAACGTCTGAAACAGACATGCGTTCATTTGGGTTTAAAGCCAGCATCTCGTGTGCGAGTAAACGGAACGGAGCAAGAGTATTGGCGTGATGCTGGTGTAGTAGTTCGTTCAGCTTGTTGCGGTTCCGCTCACATCCTGTATCCCAAGTTATCGCCACTTCTTCTCTCACCTTACTAACATCGATCACCACTTCCCGACTGTTCTCCTTATCGGTTGTTCCTCAGTTCGTCGATGGTGTCGATGTCATGCCTGGCCCTACCGGCCGGCCGCTGGCTGCGACTGTCGCCCATGTTTGTGTGGACGGGAGCTCGATCGGAAGCGTGTCAAGTTGCGCTCGAAGCGATTCCATCGTCTCTTGGAGTTCCGCATCCTAGTTCTTGAGGTTCTGCTGCTCGGCTTTGATGGCTGTGAGGTCTGTTTGGATGCTCTCGATAATGCTGTTCTGGTTCGTGATGATGCTGATCTGCTGTGCTATCGTCTCTTTGAGGCTCGCGATGAGCTGTACCACTTCATCTAGCTTGGCGCTTCCTCCGCCTCGCTCCAAGGAGATGGAGTCGCACTTGGTGGGGAAGGGCGGTAACTCATTGTCGGCCAGTTGTTGCGCACCCGAGGGTGCTTTGACGTGCGGCTACGACGCTGCGGCTCTGGTTCTGGCCTGCCTAAGCTGGGTTGCTGTTATCTGCGTCCTCAGCGACTGCCACGTCTCTAGCAATTTCGCGCTCGGCTTCCTCGTGTGTACTCTGGGAGCGACCGGTGGTGTCGATGGTGTGCGGTTCGGGGTTGAGGGTCGTCATCAGTGCTCCGGCGTGATTATGCGGGGACTGCACGGGCTGCCGTGCAGCGGTAATTAGCTAAACAAAGATCCAGGAAAACACGACAACAGCGAGAACTCTGATTTTTGGAATCAACGCAACACACCGCACGTAGACGTCCACCCAAGAAGCCAGACGACTAGCCGGCACTCAGACGCACCTGCCCCGTGTGACTGACGGGCCATGGCGACACCGTGGCCTCAGCAGTCGACATGGCCAACTGCACTCCGCGAGCACGCTACACGCCTCAGCACTTACCTTCAGGACACACTGGCCTGCATCGAACACACTGGCCTGCATCGAACACACTGGCCTGCATCGAACACACTGGCAACCAACCCGTACCGGCAGACCTCGTGAAGACCATCATTCATGGCACGGTGACCTTCATCCTCAAGACGCAGCACACTCCAGATCTCAACACGGTCTGCGACGCCCTCAGAGTCGCACAAACCGAAGCCAAGGCGGCGGCCGAGCACACCGCGCAAGCTCTCCATGACATCAAGAACGAACTCGGAAACACAATGGAAACCATCCGCCAGTCCGCCGCAATCACACAACAGAACATGAACATTGGAGAAGAAGCAAGGGCCGCAGCCAAGGAGGCGGCGGAAGTAGGCAAAGCGGTCATGGAGAAGACAAGAGAGATCAGCATCAGAGGGATGCAGAACCAGACAAGTGGACAGGCTACCTATGCTGCGGTTGCAGCACGAGGTCAAACACTGGCGGGTATACATAATATACAAAATCCCAGAGTGCCAACTGTGCAAACACAGCGTGAGATCGTCGTGAGCATCAGAGACCCACTCACCATACAGAGCCTGCGAGCAATGAACCCCCGCAATCTAAAAGCCCATGTAGAGCAAGCCATTGAGCAGAGCGGTAACAATAACTTGACTAGCGTAAAGATTGTGTCCTCCAACCAGCTGAAGAGCGGAGACCTGAGCATCAGGACCGCCAGTAACAGCGAAATAGAAGCGCTAAGACAGTTCGCGGACGACTGGGCCCACCGGATCGGGAATGGAGCTACAGTACGGATCCCGACGTATGGAATTCTTGCACACGGCACACGCACCAATACGCTGGACATAGACAAATTCGAAGAGAATAGGAGCCAATTGCTACAGGACAACCGACCGTTCATTCCTCAGGCAGAAATCAAGTACATAGGATGGCTAACCAGAAACGCACCGACTAAATCCGCGTCGACCATCATCATTGAATTCACCAGGCCAGAGGATGCCAACAAAATCATAGACGAGGGCCTCATTTGGCAGGGTGAGGTCTTCCAGTGCGAGCGATACGAGAGACAGTGTCGACTGAAGCAGTGCTTCAAGTGCCAAAGATACGGCCACATAGGAACCCAGTGCAAGGCAACAACAGCATGTGGCTACTGCGCGCAAGAACACAACTCCCGAGATTGCCCATCCAAGGCGGATCGCGCCGCATCGAGGAAGTGCGCGACATGCCGGGGAGAACACGAGGCATGGAACCGGCAGTGCCCGACTAGAAAGGAAGAACTGGCCAAAGCAAAGGCCGCATACGATATCCGACCCCATTACCACCCCGTCCCAGCGGCAACTGGAGGAACCACCCAGCCGGGAAGCACGCCGGGAAGTACACCAGGAAGTACCCAAGGGAGCAGACCAAGCCAAAACCCAACGTCGGCCCGGGATGCTCAGATGGCCAGGAACCGATCCCAGTCCAGGAGAGGACAGAAGAGGACCAGCACCGGAAACATGATCGACAATGGAGACAAAGAGAACCAGCCGAGTAGAGAGAACGGCAGCCAGAGACCACAGAGAACCATCATGCCGTCAAGGAGGGCACTAGAAGCAATTGAGAACAACACGCAGCTGATGCGGTGGAGCAGCCAACAGATGGACGTCGACCCTGAGACGGGCGCATGAACCAGTCAACAACCTTGAACATACTACAGTACAACGTCCGCAAATCTAGAGACACGGTGATGGCCACCCTACTCAGGGATCCGAGGGTCCACGAGTACGACATCCTGGCCATTCAAGAGCCGTGGAAGAACCCATTCATGGCAACTACCCACCACCCGGCCAAGGACGTCTTCCACCTCTGCTGCCCAGCCGGAGACGAAGAAGGTCCCACCAGGGTCTGCTTCTTCGTCAATAAGAGAATGAACCCTACCAAGTGGCAGTTTAAAGAGTACACTAGAGATATATGCACTATTATCATAGACACCAGTGGAGAAGCACAGGGCGAACAGAAGCTCGCTATACACAACGTATACAACCCTCACAAAACCACAAGCAACCGACGAAGCGCGCTACCCAACATCCACGAGATACTGAAAGAACACCAAGCCAGCGAGCAAATACTTCTAGGCGACTTCAACCTCCACCATCCGCTATGGGGAGGACCGGACGTACGAGACACGGACTCAGAGTCCGAAGACCTGATATCCATCATGGAAGATTTTAACCTCTACACCACCCTCTCCCCAGGAACGATCACATACGAAGAAGGAAACGCGCGATCTACGATCGATCTCTGTCTAGCAACCATAGCACTCATCGATAGAGTCGTCAGGAGCGAAGTTAATAGGGACCTCGACCACGATTCCGATCACCTACCTATAAGTACTACCCTCGACATGACTGTGCAACCCCTACACATGACCTAGCGAGAATCTTCAACCAAAGCCTGCGACTGGGGTACTGCCCAGCCCACTTCCGAGAATCAACTACGGTCGTGCTCAGGAAGCCAGGAAAAGACAATTACACAATACCAAAGGCGTACCGGCCGATCGCACTGCTCAACACCATAGGCAAGATAATGGATGCGGTCATCGCTCGAAGACTAAGCTACTTGGTGGAGATTCACCAGGTGCTCCCGTCGACACATATGGGTGGCAGGAAGATGCGATCCACCGAACATGCCCTCCACGCCGTCACGGAACAGATATACGAGGCGTGGAACAGAAGGAACGGCCAGGTGGCCAGCCTTCTCCTCCTCGACGTCTCGGGCGCCTTTGACAACGTCTCTCACACACGACTGCTCCACAATTTGCGGAAACGGAGGGTCGACGAAACGACAGTAAAATGGATCGCGAGCTTTCTGAGCAACAGACACACACGCATTGTCATCGACAGCTTCCAATCTACAGAATATGCAATAAACACTGGAATCCCACAGGGGTCACCACTGTCGCCAGTCTTATACCTCTTCTACAACGCCGACCTAATAGACGACTGCAACTCAGAGGCCAATGTCGTGTCAACAGGGTACATCGACGATGTAGCCATCCTTACATGGGGAGAGACGACGGAAGAGACGTGTGACAGGCTAGGAAGAGCTCTTGACAAAGCACAGCGCTGGGCTGGCACCCACGCCTCTGTCTTCGCCCCAGATAAATTCCAGCTAACTCATTTCACTAGGTCGCGCACACGAATCGATACGAGCAGACCCATACAGACTACGTGGGGTGAGGTGAAGCCCAGGGCGACCTGCAAATATCTGGGAGTGACTATGGATAGCAAGCTATACTGGCGAGAGCACATCGAAGGGATCAGACAAAAGGCGACGAAAACAGTGAATGCGCTGAGCTGTCTGGCGGGGTCGACTTGGGGTGTCAGCTTCCTCGATATGAGAAGAATCTACGAAGGAACCGCACTGCCCCAAATGATGTACGCGTGCTCTATCTGGTCAAACGCTAGCATGAAACGGAAATCCTACACAAAGAAGACACTCGAGGTGCTGCAGGGCATCCAGGCGAGAGCGGCAAGAGCTATGAGCGGCGCATTCAGGGCCACATCGAGGGTGACGCTCGATGTCGAGACGTTCCTCCTCCTTATTGAACAGCAAATATGGAAAACACAATGTAGACACCATCACTAGACTCCTGTCGTGCCGAGAGATCTCCAACGCCGCCGCCCAGCTATTCGAGTCAACTACCATACTATATGATCATTGTGAAACTTACGAAAATGATCGAAGGCTATCATCGCGACATCCTTTCAAGTGGCATCAAGTTTGCAACGAGTCGAGCCATATTGGGATTCTCTTCCCCCGCTTCTTCCTCGTCACCTTCCACCTCTTCGTCGTCCTCATTGTTATCTTCTCCTCGTCCATGTTCTTCACCTAGTCCTTCTTCATCTTCGTCCATATAATCGTCATCTATATAGTCCTCGTCAGGATCTCCGTGAATACAACGGGACCAAGTATTGTTATAGAATGTGGATGCGATGTGGACGCCCCTTACGTGGCGAAGGAGATTTCGTGGCGCGTTTCGTGATTGTAAGAGAGGTGATACATCGACATCATATAGAAGATACTCGTTTCGTGGTGTGAGGGTGATCTGTTCATACAGTAACGGAACGCCAACATCCTAAAGATGCCTTGAAACTTCGCAAAAATGCTTTAGATATCTTTTTTCTTTCAGCTGCTCCGATCAGCCCCCTTTAGCAACCTGTGAGCTTGATGACATACCTGTCTCGCAATCCACTCAAGAATCTCTACGGGCAAGTCTAATAGTGTTATCTGCTATACTTGTCAGAATACATCGATGTTAGCCATCAGAACAGAGATGAAACCATACCATTGGCGGCTTGATTGATGTGAGGCGTGGGGAAAGAAGAGATGAAGAGTGATTAAATAGGCTCTGTGGATGATGGTGTGAAGCTAGCTATGCCACTTCAACCGCTACTGGTAATTGGACAGACAAGGATCAACTCTCACGCACGATCGCACCAATCGGATGACTAGCAGTGTATCTACGGGCGCGTACATCGACTTTAACACTATTAAATTCAACTAACCTTGCGTGATTCTTGGCATCTGCTCTAAAAATAATCACAAAATGTTGGATCGCTCATGCAACGGAGTTATAGAATCGTGCCATAAGCACAAATGTCGAGATACTAGGTATTCATGACAATGAACGGCTGGACAACGATAGGATCCCTCTAGGGATCTGACGCTGTAGCAAAGGTAAATTTGAGTCAGCATACCTATCTTGTCACGAGCGAGGGGGACAAATTTAATGCCGCCATGGAGAAGACCGATATCCTGTCTTAAGCTCCTTCTAATGCTAATATTTTTAACTGGGATCTGCTATAATGAGCTCATATATTCGCTGAACCCACTTCCTTTTCAAGAAGATATGGAGGGTGAACGGGGTGAAGGAAGCATACGCATCGCCAGTCGCTAGGAAAATCGAGTAGTTACGCACACGAGTTTTTATTTGTCGAGGGTATACCCCCAACGGCGCCTGTATGAAACGCCGCTCTCCCGTGGCGTCGAATCGGATCAGCTTCTAAATTGGAATCTATTGTCTATATAACTCAGGGCCATCTCATTAACTAATATCGCGTCGATTAACACCAATCCCAGAGCCGCCTTTTGCTAGAAATCCGCAAAGTGGAATGAGTAAAAGGAAAACTTCAAAACAGTTATCATTCAGATTCACAACCATTGTTATAATGGTCAGAACCTAGAAACTCATTTTACCACAGCTCACGTAGCAACATCACTTTGGGTCCTCAACGGCGCTTACTTTGATAGCACATGCTTGAGCTAGCGTCGTTCGAAGTTCCGCGGGCATGTTCTATTCAACAGCAACGAAATTACTTGGGGCAAACTTACTAATAGTTGACCATGACACGAAATTACTTGGGCCAAGCTTTGAAAAGCCTTGGTGGCGGACAACATCGAAACAGGTTTGACTGAATAAGTTCTGTATTTTTAGTATACAGCAGAATACAGTCCCCAGGGATTTACTACCTATAATGCCAGTCAATCGTATGCTACGAGAATAGTGAGAATATTACGCCTGAGCCTCAAAGCCGGGACGACTAGTTAATGAAGTTCCAACGCCGAAACGTGCCGATATGTACGACTATTTTCTACCTAGAGATAATTTGCATGCGCGAGGAACTGGTTCATTCTAAATAGACCTCTGTCTCTTGTTTGGGTTTTCTAAATCACCACCCGCCTTCCTCTTCCTATGGTCAGATCTGCCAAAGGATGCATCGAAAGCCTGCGCTTGTATCAACTTTCCTATAGAGAAAGGGGATCCGCTAATGTTGTAGGTTTCTGAGCTGCTTTCTTGTAGCGATATTGTGAATCGGTCCGCGGTGTTCAACTCAACCCTTACTCGAAAATTTCCATCTTTGTCAAGGCAAGAGGAGTCTTTAACTGCTGCGATGACGTGCTCGTCCAAATAGAACTGAGCGGAAATACTTGACAGCTGATCGATAAGCGGTTTAAATGATGGATCATGGCTTCTTAGAGAACACAAGATTCGTCCAGAGCCCATATACTTCCCATCGCTTCGCTCGGGTTTTGAATCTAGCTCAAAGTAAAACAGGGATGCAATCAGACATCGTGCTACATGGTCGATCGCGTCAGATGTTGACTCGTCTTCTTGGACTTTCGACTTTAACCCTGGAATGCTCATTATGTCGTCCAATTGTGGCTCCTCACCGTCAAATGTTACGTTGAGGCGGTGATATCTAGGATGCGAATGATAGGCTTGCCTTACCTTTCCATCTCGCATTTTTTCCCAGAACAATCGACATAGTCGGGGGAATGCACCGTTCTTCCAAATACCTCTAGGAATATCTGTGGATAGTTCGTTATTTGATGTTGGCTCACCAGTTCCTAAAGAAAGAATGAAGTCAGGCTCTTCAACTAGGGGAAACATGGCTGCTACTTCAGAAAGCGCTGATATTAGCGGATCATTCTCAAGCGGTCCGGCATCTTGGAAGGTGCCAACATTGCGAATGTGCTTTGGCGGGAAGAATCTGTTGATGGTAAGACAGTGAAGTCATGAGGCGCTAGATAACAAACCCAGGTGCCGCAGACGCGGATCTTGCTCTGTATATGGTCAGTAGTTTCTCTTATCGATGAAAGAATCTCTTACATCTCCCACACCGGTACTCCTCCGTATCCATCCTTCGGCTTGATGATATTGTCTGCTTCCTTTGTTAGAGCACTTGGCTGGCTTATGTTCTTTGACATACCTTGGTTCTTGATACGCTCACCGACACCGTTATAGTTCGTGAAGATACGGCAGGACGGCTTCTCGTCAACAGTGGCTACAGGTAAACCGACACGAGTGCCAGTAGTAGTTGCATGCGAATGATCTAGAATACCTCGGTCGGCTCCAAATACCTGTTTCAACGCTGCTTCGATGTTTTTGGGCGGGTAAATGCCATCAGCAAGGTACGACAGTAGAAGCTTTAAAATACGCGGAAGGAAGGGAAGATTTGAAACTTTCCGCTGCTGAAATGCCAGCCTTGAGAGTTTTTCAAATGAGTCTGTAGAGTCGTCAATTGACCAACCGTTGATAAACATTGCCAGGACAATCAGCCCTCCTACAATTGTTAGCGAGTATTTTCAAAGGCCACAAAGGTGACTTGCCTGAACTAATGCCAAAAGCAACCTTGAAGAACTTCTGAAACGGAATCGATAACCCAATCCGATCTTGAATTCGTTTCATCAGCTTTAGCGGTACCACACCCCGGGCTCCTCCGCCATCGATACAGAGAACCCCCACACCAGCGGTTGGAGGATGAACCTTTACAGTTAGCTCTTCAGGCATACTTACTCCGCAAAGAAGGCAATGGCGCATTTTGAATATCCAAGGATCATCTACGCAGCGCTCCCCAAATACGAGAACACAGTTCTCGCAAATAGTATGTCCGCAAGGCAAGCCATACTGGGGTCGCCGGCGTAAACAGCACAGGCATGTACTGCTACTCTTAATGCCACGCCAGCGAGTCTTAAATTGACGAAGATTCTTCTCGTGAATCTTTAAAGCCGATGTGCAGTTCTGGGTAAGTTCCTCAAAATATAGATGGAGGTGTTGCTCGATCAGGTTGATAAACCCACTTCGCAACACTACATCTTCAGAATCTTTGAAAGCGATTACTCTGTCCTTGCTCTTGTAAAAAGTAGCTTTATACAAAACTTCGAAAACCTTTCCAGGAGGAAAAACTTCGTTGTGGTTAGGTTTTCCATATTTGGGAGTAGGGCAGACTTACGATGGGCATCAGGTGGATAGTTATCCAAAAGAAGGCTAGATGCAATGATAGGAACTGCAAACTTAGTCAGCTCGTCCGAGGCCTTTACGTTTTTGATGAAATTGAACAAATGCTCCTCCAGATCAAGGGCCACAGGGTTATACTCCCGAGATGCCTGAACGAAGTCGAACGGCTTGTCGACACAGTTGGAGAAGTGATCGTAGGCGCTCTTAAGAAAAGCCACAAAATGAGTTGTAGAGAATAGCGAGCGCTTATCTTCCCGACGCTGTCGCACTTGATCAGAGCTACTCATAAGGCGCTCTTTAAGCAGCCTATGACGAGCCTCGACAGATATGGTGCCGTTCGGGAAAAGAGCGATTACGTCAATCGCCGAGAACTGTTCTGACAGATCCTTTGTCGTTTCCTCTCTTAGCAACCACAATAAGGTTGTTCTAGCCTCTTTCTCGCTTTCGGCACCTAGTGGAATTTTTTCAGTCACTACGACAACCCGTGGGTGCGTGCTTCTAGGAAGTGTTGATAAATCGCCATGTTCTAGCCAAGCGGCCAAATGACAGGCAACCTGTTTGAGGCCGCCTAGATCGTCGCAAAAGAAGCAGAACACATCAGTAAATGGGAAAAGGAGCTTAAAGTAGATGCCGGCCGCAATTTGATTCAGGTCGGCGGGCTCGTTTGAACCGCGGATGGTTCGTCTCGTTATTTCGTGGCACTTGCCGGAGGGGATTTTACCCCTTAGAGTCTTAGGAGGAAGAGAACCTTCCGCAATAAGTACTGGCCTTCTGTGAAAGATGGTAGAAGGGTCTATGTGCAAATGCACCTCGCCCGTGCTTCGTTTAATCGTAAAACGCCGGGTTCTTTTTATACCGAAGAGTTGACGCAACGCCACGGACTTTGCTGTACCACCGATTAGCACGAATAAACTGGGGCTCTGAGTGTCGGGATTTGGAATGTGGCTTGTAATCTTTTTCAATCTGTCTGAGGCTAGAAAGCAGGTATCATTGCCTTGTGAAGAAAGGCTAAGCCAGTGTGAGTGATCGCAGCGCTTCATGCTGAAGCTTAGATGAGACCAGTTCTACTGGAATCAAACCCAGTTTTATAGGCCGAACAGGAACCAACTCTGGGCCACGCCTAGGTTTCGGAGTTCTATTTGTGCGAGCGTGGTGGAAAAAATGAGGCTCATTTCTGGGCTCTCGAAAACGGCCCAGATCCGGCCTCCTCGCGTGAAATCACCCATAAGGATAGATGCTAAGTACGCTGGAACTCGTTTTCCTTGTTCCATGGCCTAAGCTATTCTATTCATTCTCTCAAGATGAGTCGTAAAAGCTATCCTCGAAAGACTTATCAGGACAAGTATGTGACACTTGAACATTAACCGAGTCAGCTAATAACTGCGATAGGATGCATCCAGAACCCAAAAAATCCAAACATCATGAAGACGCCGAAATATTCAAGCTGCTCAAAACCTGCGTGCCAGACTCTGTCCGTTTCAAGTGCTCTCTCTGCGGCCAGGCCCGATCTTCGAAGCGTCAAAACGATGGGCCAGAGGACTCACATGATATATTAATTTGTTCCAGGCCAAAATGTAAACAATTCAAGGCTCTCCTGGCAAATATATCTACTTCCTATACGCTCACCGTTGAGATTAATCACTATCACTACAACGGCGCTGATGTGGAGGTCACTGAGCCATGCAACACAGCCGAGCTTCATGGGGCAAGCTCTTTGGTGAATAGGGCTGAGCTTCCCGGCGAAGCTGTATACCGCCCATACTCCGGAGCGCACGCAACTAACGTTAAGCCTCTTCTAACCAGACCGGAAATAGCTCCTCCTCCTGTGAACATGTCCAGAAAATCGACATATGGAATAGACAACACGCGAAAACATGCAGGCAGCTTCTAACTATTTCGGTCAAGAGTTAAATCCAAGAAATATATGAAGTAAAGTGTGAGAGGTAGCAGAAGGGACTGAGTTGATTCTGAATATACGCACAGTACTGTATCTAGCTAAATGTACGTATTTATACTAGATTGTGAAACAACATCAGGCTGTAGTGACTTACTTAGGCTACAATTTACTAGTGTAGGCAGCGCTAGGCAGTGGTGGGCTATAGTGATATGCGGTCATGTGATTGGCAGGTGCGTGATCCAACCTGACGGAAAGTAACTTGGCAATAGCTTTAATCAACTATCTATATTACTCCTAAGCGGGGAAAAGAATCTATCTAGTATTAATCTAAATTTCTGTATCTTCTTTCAGTTTCCTCCTTAATATTGTTGAATTGAACTCCGGGAATGCTGGGAACGAGGCCATGCATGTAGGCGAAACTAATGTGGTTTCCTCCGGCTCATATGCAACAGCTCTGGGCTTTTTTGATTTCTTGTTCTGGACCCCTCGCGTAGACTTTGCAAGTTTTCCCAGTCTTTCTCTTACTTGCTCAGGGAAGTCGTTCTTAGCCTTGGGATGAGATCGCTAATACGGTCAGATAGACGGACGGGCATCAAAGCGATGTCGGGCTTACCATTTTTTCTATTTTTCCAAGCCAATTAATACCGCGTGAAGACAAATACGAATACGTTTCATCCCTTTTGGTATTACGAGCAACGAAAACCACCTCAATACCGTCAAGTTCCCCATATTGTAAGAGTTTACTGGCAAGCCCGTCCAGCCGTCGAGTGACTTGCCTGTTAGGCCGTTTGATTGCCTTATTGTTTGTCATTGGAGTGATCAGTAAGAAAGACACATGCTCAGACCGATCTTTAAAGGTCACAGGGGCAGACTTATACTCAGCCGATTCCAGGAATAGTAACGACTGCGCCTGGCCCGCAACCTGGCCCAGATTCTGTCTTTCATGCTTTGTTGGGGTTATCTGATGTTAGCTCGCACTAAACCGTATACGATTCACTAAGGTCATAGCAATAAGAATGAGAATGGTCCTCTTTGCGTTCAGAATCAGACCTCGCCATGGACATCACTCAGTGGTACGCTGTTTCCCTCGGGTGTCTCGTGGGATTGCCTATCATCGGTCGTTTGTTCTTTTCAATTACTATTGTGCGCACCTATGGGACTTTTTATCTCCGTAAGCATATAACTTACCCTCAGATTCATCGATACTTGAGAAGATCTGGTAAGGTAACGCGGCTTGACCTTCTCGTCCTGTTCACATTCTTGGTAGGGAATGCTCTTTGCCTCGCTATCAACGTCAAAGGTGTACCCGAGTTTATAAAGAGATCGGGGTTGATCTCTATTATCAATATCATGCCACTGTCACTGGGAGCCAATATGAACCTTATAGTGAGTCGTTGTGGCATTAGTCTACCCACTTACGCAAAACTTCATCAATGGCTAGGAAGAGTAGCAATCGTCGAAGGTCTCATTCACGTAGCGGTAGCAGTCTCGTACCGCAGGCTAAATCTTCACACACTATCGGATGTTGCGGCTCTTACTGTGAGTATTGCCATTCTTTAAAGGAGTTCAAGCTTACTCGTGCAGGCTGGAGCTACTTTCCTCGTAATTTTATGCTCCAAACTCCTCCGTTCGCGAGTATACGAAGCCTTTTCGAACCTTCACTTGATATTCGCCGCAGTGGCCATTGGAGCTATATACATCCACATTCCGTCGAGAGAACAGTTGAAACCTCCAGTAGTATATCTCATTGCTGCAGTTTCTCTACAAGTATTCGTCGCTGCTGTTCGGTTTGGACAAGTTCTATATCGTAATGTGAGATACAGAAAACCACTCAATCGGGTTTCAATACGGGCAATAACATTTAAGAGGCCATACGAAAGGGATATACCTGTTTCGGATGGTGTTCAAGTACACGTTCGATTGTCGCGGCCTTGGAAGCCTGAAGCGGGTCAATATGCCTACCTTTGCATTCCGGGGTAAGTTTTACATCGTTCGCTCAGCTCCATCCTTTCTACATATCCTGGTGGTATTGCGACGATGAAGGCAACAAATATATCGTTTTTATCGTGCAAAGGCAGAGAGGGTTCACTAAGAACTTACTATTGCACACTGGTAATGGCTTCGACGACGGCTCCGGGATGAGTGCTGTTATCGAAGGACCGTATGGAAAGGAACTCAAACTTGACTCGTACGGAACGGTGCTCCTGTTCGCTACTGGCATCGGAATTGCTGGCCAGTTGCCTTACGTCGAAAAGCTACTTGAAGGGTACCGTAACTGCGAAGTAAAAACGCGAAGGATCGCTCTTTTCTGGGAGGTGGAGTCCGAATGTAAGCATGATTACAACTGTGCGACGAAATAGCTAATCGGCAATAGTACAAACCGCTTGGGTTGCTGATAGAATGCAGCATCTGCTTAAAGAGCAAGACTCTGGCCGAGTAAGTCCGCCTCATATGCCTAGGTCGATGCTGACAGAGTGTAGATTCTCGACATCCGCCTTTTTGTGCGGGGTAAGTTTCTCTCAAGCGAGACAAGGAGAGGAAATTATGAACAAATTGGAGAGCGGATCGATATAACCTATGATGCTCTGGATGGCGAGAATGTGAAAGCCGAGATGAAAGGTCGAAAAGGCCTTACCATGGTCTCCCGTGAGTACTCAAACCGAACCGTTCGGCCAGCACTGACGCACGAACAGTGTGTACAAACGATGAAACAGGTGATAAAATTCGTGAGGCTGTTCGAGGCATGTTGGATGAGACCATTCATTTGAAAGAATTGGACTTCCGTCCTACTTCAGATGAAAAGGTGAGTGCTCTAAAATCTATGTTTAAGCGCCGTAAGGGTAGCGTTGGTTCTGTCTAAAGCTTGCATTTTCTATTGGGTTACCAGGTTCCTTTACAATAATATTGAATAGATAGATATCGATGGGTAGTTTGGCATACTTGTCAGTCGGAAATGAAGAATCCCGTTTTTAGTGTGGTCCAAAAAAAGTTTTGTTGGCGATCGTGGCTTGGAGGACCTGGCGTCCGGGGTAAACGCCAGGTACCTAAGCAGGAGCCGCTTGGGCCCACTTAGACCGAATGTTTCTCACGTCATGACAGACCCGACGATTCCCCACCTCAATCGTCTCCAGGGGCAAGGATCAGCCTTGCTTCCTAGCCTTACAATCGGCAGAAGCGGGCCATTCGGACCTTCACGTCTTGTTTCACCAGCTGCAATACTCATGATTTCGGGTCTGGTTCTGCTGATCGAAAGAATAGGATTTGCATGTCCCAAATTCAGAGTACAATATTTTGCGACCCCTTGTTAACCCCTTTTAAACTAGTTTTGTTTTGTTTACTTCTCCTCCGCCGCCTTTTCTTTCCCTGGGATTCGTTTGCGGAGGCAGTGGAGCCATTCTCAGATGCAAGTTCATCTGGACGCTCAACTACGTCAATGCCTTTCTCAGCCGCCACATTCAGATACTGCTGAAGTTGCCCGCGATACAACTCTGCATCCTGCCTGGCCATGCCAAGCTCATGGTGTAAAATGGTATTTGCTGCAAGGACTCCCTCGAACTGATCTTGCAAAGTGTCATAAGCATGTTCCAAAGTAAAAATCTTCCCTTGAAAGTCTTGCTGAAGCTGGCATGCCCAGTGATCGTAGACTTTCCCAAGTGAAATCGTATAATTCTGCATTTCATCTCCACATCGGTCGATGACAGCATGCGTAACATGTAATTTCTCTTTTATGAAGTCCATGGTGAGGAATGGAAGCGGTGTTTGTTTCTGTGGCTCCATAGAAATTTCCTAACAGATGTTAGAGCTTCGACAAATACGGATCAGAGGTGCGGCCTACTTTGTCGCTGTCTTGAGCTTGATGCTGAATGGCTATGTCCGTCGTTTGGTTAAATTTCTGCTCTGAGTTTCAATTGGAGATGGGTTTTCAAACAAGATATAGCTCCTTAGAAATATCTGATGTCCTCTTTTCCAAATCCAAAAATAGGGTTTTTATATAATTATAGCATCCCTGACTGTCGCAAGGCACGGACTGCATCTAAAAGTGTTCGTAATCGAACTAGAAGAAAGCGCCATCCGCATGAAGATTTTCACCATTTGTTTCTTGGCGGTTCACCATGTATCTATCCCGGCGTTCCATCCTTGATCCTTCAAACTTTCTGACAAGGATCAAGGGTTAGGAAGCAGCATACTGAACCGTTCACTAAATGGCCTGATTTTGGGCCAGCTGTATATCTTGGCCAGCTGCATGTCCAATGCTGTAATACCAACGAAGTCCTGAACTTGCATTTATCCTTCCTCGACTAATTTGTCTACAACGTATAGCATTTGCTGCTACAGCAGCGCACGTCGCTCCCTTATACAGCAATCGGCACACCATTCACAGAGATACAGACTCACTAAGTTAAGGAAGCTAAATCTTTATACCACTCCAAGCGTTCAAGAGGAGTCGGAAGGTAGTTGTGGGAAATAGCTTCACTATTTACCGATACAACAATACTCCGCATTGAATTCAGAGTTGACAAAACAGGGCCTTGTACACCAAGTTCAAACATGTGTAGCAGAAGAAATAAAACGCCTCAGCCCAAAAGAGTCGTTCTTAGTGTCCTATATGCCACATCAACTATTGGATTTAGCGTCCAACTCAATGCTTTCAGTCTTTTCCTGAACTGGCCCCACTCGAGCCTCAGATAGTACCCCTTCGTAGGCCTGTATAGCGTTATCCATCTCCTCGTCATGCTCGACCTGCATGCGTAACTTGCTCTCCTCAAGTTGTACGATATCACTCTCCAATCGTTCTACCAGTCGGAGAGTTTCGTTCAGCTCAGATAACTCGTTGCAGCAAGAATGACTGCAGCTATCGCTACTGTCGTCTGCGTATAGCTGAGACTCCAAGGTGTTAATGGCATGGTGGGCAAGATCAAGGTTATAACGGAGGGAGTCGTTCGAGACAGAGAGCTGCGCATTCTTTCGTCGTTCCTCTTCGTAAGAAGCCACGAACTGGAGGAAATCTAGCTTAGTATTACGTAGTATTTTGCGTGAGATGGCCATAGCAATGCACATAACACTGTCGAGAGTATAAAGCCTCTGGATGTAATGGTGACGAAAATCATTGTGAGACTCGAATGTGGACTATACTGGGTTAGCCGAGAAGCATAAAAACTGTCAATTCTTGCACCTGCCTGTTGCGGTAGCGCTGCCATGTTCATTCCGCGAACCCGGTTTGGCCCAATGATGGTGTCGAAACATCGAGGTAAGGTCGACGCTTAAATAAACACTTAAAGTTCAGGATTTGCAAGCTGTACCTATCAATATGCAATTTCTCCGCCCCATCAATAGAACGTCTGAATTCCTTCGCGAACTTGTCTTCACTATATTAAGGCTACTACCGTGTGGAATGCTGACATCCTAAATTGGCTTCCATAGTTGTGAAGCCTCCCCTAGCACCTGTTAGATACATAGAACCCCAAAAATGATCCGATACATCGGGCGATCATAGCCCCAATATGTTTTGCTCATCCTCACGAACCATAAAGCTGGGATCAAACGTTAAATCGCCGCCCGCCAAATCCTAAAAACAGAATCTCTTTTCGGAAGCGCGGCAATCCGAGCTGGTTGCTGATGTCAAAATACTTGGGGCTGTAAGAGTTGTCGTATTGTCAAGCTAGGAGCTGAGACTAAATAATGACACCAATTAGTCATGCAGCGTAGGCAACGTGACCATTTCCTTCACCGCCTATCTTGACAGCCGACTCCTATAAGATCTGCAATAAGCCCACCGAATGCCAAACCACAGTCAAGTACAAGAGCTTGGTCCCCTTGACTGAACGCCCTGTTTTGGTGAGTATGTAGTTAATCAGCGCATTCGAGAACTCAAGTGGCTGAGGCGACAAGACATCTTCGAAGAAGTACTACGAATACAGAATTCAATCAATCAATAGTTCGGAATAAAACTGCAATTATCCTATCCTCCTTCATCAGTGTCGTCCTCGAATTCAGTATTCAGCTTTTGAAAATTTAGAAGGGCCTGCTGAAGTGATCCAACTACTAGTCTCACTTCCTCTAACAGGTACATGCTGGCACCGTGTTTCCTCTGTTGATATGCTAGCTCCTGACGTAGTTGACCATTCTCCCACGTCTTCTGCTCGATTATATGGGTGAGGCTGGGGGTTGGCATTTTCTTAGCAGCCTGCATTCTTTCTGGAACTGCTTCAATAGCAACGGAAGACCCTTGATTACGTGTAATCTCAGTGTCAACAGTTGTAAGTGCTGGTGGAGTGTCGATATTGGGCACCAGTCGAATCTTTGGTTTCTTATGTTTAAGCATGATGAGATGTACTACGGCAGCAAACGGTTGGATTGTGGAATACAATGAACGTACAGACTGGGCTTTGGTGTTTATATGCATAGAGGCTTCAAGCCTATTAGTTGATGGCCCGATTGCAGGCCAGTTCATAGTATTTCTGTTCTCCTATCCCAGATTCGGGCCCATTCTGCAACGTGGAAATGCTCTCTCAACTCTGGGTCAGAAACATTCGTCCGATATCAATCAGTTGTCGTTGTTATCGCCAGATATATGTTAGATGTAACGCGGCGAACTATGTTCACGCTCTTGATATTGTAAAGCACTATTCATTTTAGCTGCAACAAAATATGATACACATCGACTATTGTCCAGTGTAGATTGCAAATTACATCTATTTGGATTTTCTAGTGCTTAATGCGCTGTCTACATAAGTTTTGACCTGTTCTACCCATGCCTGCAGCTCAATATGAAGCTTTGCTCTCTCCTCTTCCAACCTACAATTCTATGTTAGTAGGCTTCGGACATTGCTATGGCGAACTTACTCGTATTGAAGGTCTCTGACCATCTCTGCGACTTTGCTAATCCTAAGTTCAATCATTTGTTCTTGCTTTACAGCCTTTTCCTCCCACCCGACAATACTAAGTTCCATGTTTTCTTCCCACTTGTCGAGCCTATCCCCAAGTTCGGATACAACATGTCTGAGACAGTTCTCATCCTCCAGAGTCTCACGTTGTATGGTATAAGATTGCAGCTGGGAGGTCTGCAGATTTGATTGATTGGATGGATCAGTAGATTCCGGCCAATCCCAGGCCGTAGAATTCATGTTGGTTATGGCTGCTGAATCAAGTTCAGGATTAATGACGAGTTGAGGATCTGGTCGTTGGAAAGATATTGCCCATAGGAGTTATAGCCTGCAAAATCATTGAAGTCAAGTGCTACGGCAGTCTCTTGTTCATCGATCGACTGAGGAATATCCCACTGAAATGACATGGTGGCGGCGGCTTGGAAGTTTCGTTTGTTTCGTTCCAATGGAATTCTTGGTTTATATGATGGGAGCCTTGGAAGAGCAATAATTAGAAACACGCCGGCCCATTTCTGGGAAAGTCATATGCTAGTCACCTAAGGCTCTAGGCTAGGGTCCTGAAGCATGTCGTTCGGATCCATTCTATCCGTTGACCAAGCTTTGATGTCCCAGCTCTTGACCAGATTCTAATGTGGTACCTGAGATTCCTAGACCTGTCCCATATCAGGGCCACTCAGCCATCACGTAGGTGTTAAGATTATAGATCGCTATGTCTTCAAATAGGGGCGCGATCGACCACTGAACAAAACCAGATATGTCTGATGCACAGGTATTATTTCTCGAAGGTCGCATCAACAAGGAACTTTATGAACAGACCAACTCTTTACGGAGGCTAATAACTCATCGAGGGCTGTACATGCGACTCTTACCATTTGTAATGGAGAGCAAAAAGACCCTCCACCAGAACGAGGGGGCGTTAAACCAGGCGATTGAGGAGACGCAGGACCGGCTTGGACTTGGACAGACCGCATGGATGAGATCTTTTGAGGACAATATAGCTTATCGAACCCTGATCGAAAGGTTCGCAGCTTTGACACTGGATGGAAACGAAGGATGTTAGATAGCAGTACATGATTGGTGGGGATGATGTTATGTCGTGTTGAACGCCCTAGCCTAGCTTACTTACAAAGGTAATGGGAGAATTACTGATCCACAAGTCTTCGTGGTCCATGTCCAGCCTGCGCCTTGTCATTTTGATTGTCCTTACTAAACGCATATGCTCGAACGGTTGAGCACCCGGCAACAATCGATCGGAAACCTGCATATTGCGGGTGAGACTGGTCTCACCAAGGTCCGTTTCCGCTTTCGCGCCCGAGTATACAAGAATTTAAAAAACTAAGCAGTGACTAAGCAACCTGGCCATGAGGCTGTGCAAGCCTAAGTAAGCCTTAACAATCAAAGCATTGGCTCAGATATAGGCACTTAAGCTCGTTTATACTTTCCTTTCGAAAGCGCTGGCAAAATAACCTAGACAAGGATACAGTTCTTAACTTAAACAAATCTTTAGCCACTAGTGGCGCTCTTTTCACTCGCAGCCACACCTCTAGGAGTCTATGGAGATTGTAATTAACGTCCGTCCCCACGGCACAGGACACCTGCCTAAACAGGACGCAACCGCTATTTCAACGTCTAATGTTTTTCTCCCATAATATTATCAGATAGTAATCCTGTATTAATATTTTCTAGGCTTTTCTCCCTATGATGCCTACCTGCAACAAGAAAATTACAGTATTTTTAGATGTGCTGTCGATCATTCCATTTGTGGCATCCAGAGCTGCGTCAGCTTTGCACCCTTGCGCCAATACGACTAGATGCAAATTGCTTAACTTAAAAGCATTCAAGTAACTATCATGGATGAGAGGAAAGTAGTTCCAAACGTAGAAGGCGCTAAGCTATCAAACTTGGGTACTCCGAGCGTATCCGAGAGATTTCCAATGTAAAAGGATTGGCGCGAAACGCAGACTGTCTTAGCGACAGAATTCGATACGCTTATATAATTGTATTATACCCTGGACTATACCTAATCACACAGAAGCGTGGTTCTATTCTAGAAACTTCCATTGGTCGTCACGTGTCGTGCTATTTTTGGTACGAAAGCTGCGCCTCTCGTTGGTCCTTTGTTGCATCTCAAACGCCTCTTCCTGTGGGAGCCTTCGTGTTGTTCCTTCCATATCACCACGATCAACATGGCTACTATGGACCTAGTTAGGCAGGTACTGGCGCGACGTTTCGATCCAGACGTACCCAAAACATACCGTCCCCTAGCGAAATGGGGCAATGTATCTCGCTCTACCCTCCATGCTCGTAACCATGGAAGGCCCTCGAAGAAAGAGGCGGCCCAACGCCAGCAATACCTCACTCCAGAAGAAGAGACAGCTCTTGTTTCGTTTCTACTACAGATGTCCTCTTTCGGAAGACCCGTTCGAATAAAGTATTTACCTTCACTAGCCTTTAGCATCGCCCGCCAGCGGTCAAACGTCCCGACGGATAACCCACGCAAGCCTCCGGGCAAGAACTGGGCCCAAGCCTTCAAGAAACGCCATCCAGAAATTCAAGCGAGAAAGGCCAGGGCGATTGACTGGAAACGTCATGAGAACAACATATATGATAAGATGGTAGATTGGTTTGATGTGATCGGAGAGGTACTGGGGGATCCGGCTGTCTTACAGGAGAATGTTTACAACATGGACGAGACGGGACTCATGCTAAGCAAGCTCGGGCCTGTCAAAGTCATTGTAGGTAAGGGTGATCCGCGTGACTACAGAGGCGCAGGTGTGAAGCGGACGATGGTGACCGCCATCGAGTGCATTAGTGGAGACGGTAGGTCGTTGTCACCGCTCATAATCTGGCCAGCTTCAACCCATCGAAGCAATTGGACTACGCATGAAACGCCCGGGTGGCATTATGCGTATTCCGAGAACGGATATAACGACTCCTATATTAGCTTGCAGTGGCTCAAGCAGGTATTTGACCACGAGACTAAAGAACTAGCCCAAGGGAAACCACGGATACTAATCTGCGATGGCTTTGGAACTCATGAGACGCTCGAGGTCTTGGAGTTTTGCTTTGAAAACAATATCGTCCTGTGTCGCCTCCCCTCTCACACCTCGCATAAGCTCCAGCCCTGTGATGTCGGAGTTTTTGGGCCCTTGAAAACGGCCTATCGCAACCAGGTCGAACGTCTCTCTCAGGGGGGTATAGATACAATTGGTAAGGAGGATTTCACCTCACTATACTGCCCCGCAAGGAAAGAGGCGATCACCAAGAGGAACATCAAGGCGGCGTGGGCTGCAACTGGTTTGTTTCCGTTCAACCCGGAGAGAGTCCTCAGAGCTACACCGAAGCCCCCCGCGGAATCTACCACTCTGAAAGGTAACGAATTTACGGTGTCTTTTTCACTAGACGAAGAACTGCGAACGCCTGTAACGCCAATAACAGCAGAGGCTTTCACCTCTCTGCACAATCTGATTAAAGAAAATGCTCGTGGGCTTGATGAGACGAGCAAACGGCGCCTACAGAAGCTCGCGAGTGCTGCTCAGATATCCTTTGCTAGGCAAGCCCTTCTTCAGGAACAAAATCGACACTTATCCCAAATAAACAGCGAAGTCAAAGTTCGCCGGTCAACTAGATCGGTAGTCTTAGGAAAGGGGGATGGAAAGGGCAAGGTGATGAGCTATGCGGAGCTTGAAGAGGCACGAGTGAAACGTGCTGCAAAAGAGAAAGCTGCTGCAGTTAAAGGGAAACGTGGTCGTAAGCGCAAGAGCCTCGCGCCAGAGCCAGAGCCAGAGCCAGAGCCAGAAACGAGCTCGCTAGAACCGAAGGCCAAGGTGGCCCGACAAAACCGAGCACAAAAGAGTACGAAGACATCAGAGACTCTATGGAAGGCCCCAGTGGCACCGATGTATTAGGAGTTGCATGGTTTATATAGACATAGGTTAATGGCTCAATAAGGAAGATCTTTGCTGACATCGAGATGCGCATGGCGATCATTTGCTGACTGAATCGGATCTTGAGGGATCGAGCGCTGGCACAGCACCACGGCTGACAGCGGCAAGTTTCGCTTATTGGCTGACATAAAGTAAATAACACAAGGATACAACCGAGGGTCGGTATGCGCTAGCCGGGACCGGTCACTTCTTTGGTTGGAAGTACCAAACAACGTGGCGATCCTGCATGAATCTGCGCCCCGCTACTAATGCAAGGCTGGCGATGACTTCTAAGCATTGTATTTTGGTTCTGAAGCGTAAATTACACCGTTTCATATGTTGCAGAGGTAGAAAGAAGCTGACAGCGATGCTGTAGAGAGGAAGCTCTGTGTTGTGGTGAAACAAGACTCTCTGTAAATCAGGCGCGAAGGCGAAGTTCTGGACGTAATTTTTAGGTAGGGCGACTGAGAAATGTTCAGAAATAGTTACTAAACATAGCTTGTACGCTATTATGACAATATCATACACGTGTGGTGCTTTAGAGGTGCTTGAAGTCAAAGTAGCCTCAATTGTCCTGTTGGGGCGGGTGTCCTGTGCTGTGGGGATGGACGTTACACACATCTAATTATAATCTTTGTTGCATTTTTACACTTCTATATATTTACTAGCGCTTTCACTGAAAGTCAAGCGATTCCGATTAACTTTTTTAGCAAGATAGAGATGAGAAAGTAAAGATCTTTCGATAGTTTGGCGCTAAAACTGGGGGGCGACAAATCAAGTAACATTGCGACACTCTCTAAGTTAACTTACACTAAAGGTAAGTTATCTAAAAAAAAGTTGGCGTTCCGAGAATTTGAAGTTCGATTGTATCAGCCGAAGTTGTGAAGTAAACGTCTATCTACGAGACATATGCTTCCTCGCCCTCTTCACCCGAGAGCCGTCCTCCGCAACATTACCAAGTTTATTTACCCTTCTCTTTAGCTTTTTAAGGCTATCAACATCCTCCCTAAGAGTGCCTCCAAGTGCCTTTATTGAACGGCCTATTTGAGCCAGGTCGGTAATCGTGTTCTTTTGACAACGGATATGCTCGAAGAGATCTTCGATGATGTCACATATCATATGAAAGTCTTCCTCTTCTAGTATGGGGACTTCATCTTGATCTTCTCCCGTGGCCCAATTTTCATACTGCTGGAAATAATTATCGAGCTCTTTTTCGCTCAGAAGTTTGCCGTTGGTTGACATGGTTATTGTATGTATGAACTCTGAATAATAACTCAGAGCCACGCGTTCTTATACAATCATCTGATGGCCCATTTTCAGGCACATAAACCCTTCCAGAACTGGGCTTCAGTTTCTGGCCCAAAAATAGACCAATGATCCACATGATAAAAGGTCCCAGATTCGGGTCACCGAATTGAATGTAAGATTCTCATTTTTCGGACAATCGATCTTGTTAAGCGAAGGACATCCTATTTCGAACATTCTCGAAATACTGAGAAGAAAAGATCCATCTGATAACGTTAACACATCCTCCAAACCTGCAAAGGCGTATCTATGGGGCTCGTCGCTTTTGGGCATTTTGTCATGAATCAATCTAGAGACAGTAAGAGCTTAGACATACATAATCAATTATGTTACTTAAAATCCTCCTCACTAGCTCTGTTCGGAGTCTGAACCTGTATCCGAGGCTGGAAAAGAGCCTGGAAACTTCTTTTTTGAAAGATCAATTTCCGTCTCAAGACCTTTTTTAAGTTTCTTTGCAACTAGAATCGCAATTCGTCCACGTGTTGAGCTAGAATATTTGCGGTACGCAATTTGATAGAGATGTTGTGAGTGTTGCGTCCAGTGTAAAAACTTTCTCGTGTGAGGGTATAATTGAGAATATTGATACCCTGAGGATTCTTCCTGCCCGGGTGTCTACCTAACATTAGCTCGGCATGTTTGTAAATCTTGGACACGCCTATCCAGTTGCAGTTGCCCAATAGTGACTGAGCTAGTAAGAAAGCTGTCGCCGCTATCAGGCTTGGTAACTTTATTACGCAGGCATAGTTTACAGTGGTTGCTTCCAGGACATATTCAGCAACCTTCTTCGTCAAACTTGATTCTTGACTAGCTTTGCTAATTCGCTCTAGAAATGGTGATGGTCCAGGCCAGGCTAGGCGATAGTCCAACGTATATAGCATAAAGCGTTCTGTTCGAGCAATCTGATCCGTTGTGTACTTCTCATTACACATATATTTAAGGTCTGATAGCTTTTCTTCAGCCCCATTTTCGAATTTATGGGCCATGTACAAGGCTGTAATACCTACAAGTTGCAATCTATCGGTGTGGACTCAGCAATGAGAAAGGAAACGATCTACAATATTGTTGGCTAGGAATATCATCGGAGTCCCATATTGTCGGAAATACTGGTCATGGACCTCAATAAGCCAGCCGACTAATGCTTCGCGGTTTTCTCAGAGTTCGATTTGTAAATCCGCATCTTCTAGGTCAGGGACCAGTTTTATCTAGATTCCATTACGTTAGAACCATGACCGAAAACCCCTCGATTGGGTAACAGACCTCAACCTGTCTTCGGTGCTCGAATATTTCGTCTGCATATTCGTCTTCTCCGGAAGGCATCTCTAGTTCAGTTAGTAAAGACTTCACTAAATTATTATGCGCGGTCTTTCTCTCTTATGTTTCTATCTCACCAAGATCTGGGCCAATATTCCCGCTTGCCTTAAGGTTATCTGTCAAGATGGGCGATGAAGGCAGTGGTCATGTGACCTACGCTACATGACTAATTAGTGTCATTACTTAGTCTCAGCTCCTAGCTTGACAATACGACAACTCTTACACCCCCAAGTATTTTGACAGGTTATGAGCCCGGCGCTTTCCCGTATGGCCCACTGCCAATACAAATGGGGAGTAAGAGTTCCCTCATGTTGGCTGCATGTTGTACGAACCTCGCGGTCCTGACAAAGCCGCGTTGTAGATAGTCTCGAGAGGCGAGAAGCGCCTCTGCAATCGAGGGGGGTTCAGGACGAGCCTGGTAGTCCTGAACTCGTCACAGCACCAAGGAGCAGTGCTCGCACCAGTTCCCTCGCGATGGGACCTCGCCGCCTTGACAAAGCCGCGTTGTAGATAGTCTCGAGAGGCGAGAAGCGCCTCTGCAATCGAGGGGGGTTCAGGACGAGCCTGGTAGTCCTGAACTCGTCACAGCACCAAGGAGCAGTGCTCGCACCAGTTCCCTCGCGATGGGACCTCGCAGCTCTGACAAAGCTGTGTTGTACGATGGGCTCGAGAGGCAAGGAGCACCTCTGTAATCGAGAGGGAGTTCGAGATGAGACAAATGGAAGTCCTCGAACTCGTCGAAAAGAAGGGCAACCAAGAGCAGACACGTCGTTGCAGAAGAACCAGTAAGCCTGACGGGCTGAAACGTGGATGGAACACGAAAGGCAACGATGGTGTGAGGCGGAGCCCGCTTCAGAGAAAAGCACACCAAGAGCAAATACTTCCATCGCAGCACCTGTCAGCCATCAGCAATCGACACGAGCGCGCAACATAGTTATCGGAGAAGCCTTTTCAGCCACTGTCCTGGAGATGTCCTCAGCTCGTCCCACTCGTCGCAACATCACCGTCGCCGAACAAAGCCGGCTCGAAGAGATGGAGCGGAATCGTCGCGACAATCGGGACGGAAGCACCACGGGACGGAGAATGCACGAAGTGCAGGAGAGCTTAGGACAATCGGGGCAGGAAGGTGGAGATAATGGACATGCGGCAAGGCGTGACGAGATGGAGGAACTACGAGCGGAAAATCGCAGACTTCGAGATCTGACAGGAGAGCTACAAGTGATAAATGAAGGCCCGGTAGGCAACACAGATCACAGGGATCTGGCGGAGGGCTTTCTGGACTTTGAGAAACATGCCAAGGTTAGCAGTGCTGGCAAAGCTGTTAGCGATCAGGGCTTTAAGAAGTTGGGAGGAGTCACCAACTACGAGGGGTGGAAGAAATCGTTTCAGACCGTGGCCGAAATACATAACCTTTGGGAGATGTACGAAGGTCGGTTTGACGCGCTCTCGATCACCACGAATCAGACAGTATCGACGAAGTTCAAACGACTCTGCCGAAATTCCATGGGCATCCTCTACACTGCCTGCGACGGGACGATCAGGTCGTCACTCCAGAGCGAGAGCATCCAGCTGCCCTCACAAGCGATGATACTCCTGGGCGAGCGCAATCGTCAGCGAGGGAGTGCGATCGTCTGGTCTCTGTTCAAGGAGTTCTTGGGCACCACGCTCGCCAACACGGGAAGCGTTACCGAGCTCCGAAATAAGTTGGTAGAAGTTCAAGAGAAGCTTGTTGCGGTCGACGCAGGCTATCGCCTGCCGGCATGGCAAGTTAACTCTCACTTTCTCACCGCACTCACTAGCGCATTCGACAACAAGGTTGCGGTCCTAAGCTCGGATGAGTCCATCGTCTCGGTCACTGACCCGAAGGACTTCCAGACCTTGGCGCGAGAGGTGATCCAAGAAGAACAAAGACAAATGAACAACGACGACAACATCACCCTGGCCGCACATGGCCAGAAGAGATGCACGCACTGTGGAAGAATGGGCCATCTGGCCGTCGCAGGGCCGAAGGGATGCTACAAAATGAGTCAGAACGCTAGGTATAGGCCAAGATGGTACACCGAGCAGTTTGAAAGCAAGGGCAGAAAGAGATCTGATGCGGAAGCAGCGCATTCAGACAATGCCTCAAAGAAACCAAGAATTGAAGAAAGAGACTTCGTGCAAGGGTCCACCTCCGACTGACTACTAGTGCGTGGGGAGAGTCTCTGCTGGGGCGTGGTCATCGCATGCGTGCTATGCCTGTCCCAATGGACTGCTCTCGCTCACGTACTGGTAGCGTTGGGTGCAAGATGGTGGATGGAAGTCGAGGCAGAGGCATGGACAGAGACGAAAGGCCCATGGCTGCCACTAGCATTAGGTGTCATCAATGGACGACTGGCCCCAGACGATTGGGTCCTCGATAGTGGGAGCTACACACATGTGACCGGAAGACGGTCGCTTTTCGACACACTAAGGCCGGCTCCACCCGGGAAACGGGTCATGGGCGTTGGCGGAGGCGTAGCAGTCGCCGGTGTCGGGACAGTCAAGATCCTGATTGCATGCAAGGTCGACGGCAGAGTCCGCAACAAAACTTTCACCATCCGGAACGTCTCGTATGCGCCAGGTCTCCCTTTCAACATCATCTCCTGTCGAGCGTTGACGTTGACGGAAGATGGGAAGAAGACAGGCATACGCTTCGTGATGGATGGCCATGACCTCGAGATTGTACGCACAGAGACTGGGCAAGTAATTGCCACAGCAGACTGCCGCACTACCGACCTATACGTGCTATCGCGACCAGAGCCAAAAGCCACCCGAAAGGAACGACCGCAGCCATACGCATTCACAGCAATACCCTCGGACGTGCCCCTCGAGACTCACCATCGTCGATTGGGACACCTCGGAGAAGGGAGGCTGAGAAGGTTGCTACGGCGTCTACATGTCTCAAGCGCAGAGGATCCACTACCGCCATGCGAATCCTGTAGCCGAGCAGGCATGAAGAGGAGAAACTTCAAGGACTCCGGAAGCAGGACCACGAAGCCTCTACAGCGGGTCTTCATCGACCTAGCAGGGCCAGTCAACGCATATGATGGCAGGAAGAAAGTAAATGATCGCTTCGCTCTCACCATAACAGACGATTATACAAGATACAGATGGGTGAGAGTGTTGCGGCACAAGAATGATGCAGCAAGAGAACTGCGAATCTGGAAAACCCAGGCCGAGAAAGAATTAGGATACGAACTGCTGGCTGTTCGCAGAGACAATGGTGGAGAGTTCGACAATCGCCTCCTGAATGAATTTTTCAGGGAGACGGGCATCAAGGTCGAAGCTACAGCGCCATACAATCCAGAGCAAAACGGAGTTGCAGAGAGGGGCATGAGCGTCTTGTTCACCGCGGTGCGGGCCATCCTAGATGAGTCCAATCTCGGCCAGCACTGCTTTGCCGAGATCCTCATCAGCGTTACCAATATAGTCAACTACTGCCCGACATCAGCGAACCCCGGAGATCAGCCACCATACGAGCGACTGTATGGAAGGTCACCTCCGATAGAGCATCTGCGAGTACTAGGCTGCGAGTGCTGGAAACCTCGACCTCGAAGTGACTACGCGAACTTCAAGAAGCTTGATCCCCGGGCGGACAAGTGCTATCTCCTCGGTTGCGTAGCGAAGAATCAGTACCGTGTATGGAATACTTGCTCCGAGAGAGTTGAGTTAGTTCGAGATCTACATTTCAATGAGGATGTGTTTGGTCCAGGGGGAGAAGTCCCCGAGACTGCGCGCCAGCCAGCTCATAGCGACGAAGCCATGATTCAAAACACGATCGCTCATCGGAATAAGCGACGGAGGTCCTCCACGATCGAGGGGGAGACGCTGGCAGCCGGGTCGGCTGGGCCTGCTGCGATCGACGGAGGACCTGTGCTCATTGCCAAAGATGGCGAGGTGAATGAAGCAGAACGATTCTGTGAAGAAGTTACCCAGGCTCAGGTGGCCCATTCGCTGATGGCAGCAGACCATGAAGATTGGAGCGCAATCACGGAGTGCTTGGCGGCGCTGTCGGCGCTGGAGAAGAATCAAGATAAATTAGAGAGTCATGTGGTCGATAATGCGGCCGGTGACACATACGAACCGAAGAACTATGAGGATGCCGTCACCTGTGCAGACGCATCGAGATGGATACCATCCATGGACGAAGAAGTCAAAGAAATCATAGCCAACAAGGTGTGGGAGGTGGTGGATCCTCCACTGGGGGTATCGATACTTACCGGCAAGTTCGCGTACAAGGTCAAGACCAATGCTGATGGGGGTGTTACCCGCTACAAGTCTCGATGGTGCGCGCGTGGCTTCGAGCAGGAGCTAGGCGTGGATGTCCTGGAGACGTTTGCATCGGTGGTGAAGCCGATGAGCTACAAGCTCTTGTTCGTCTTAGCCTGCCTACTGGGTTGGTCAATCGAGCAGATGGACGTCAAAACGGCGTTCCTATACGGCATGATTGACACAGACGTCTACATGGAACTCCCACCCAACATTAAGGAGCAGCATCCTGGGAAGATCTGCAAGCTCAATAAGGCCCTGTACGGGCTCAAGCAGTCTCCTCGGATCTGGTACCGTACCCTGAGTCATGCGCTGGGGACCATGGGGTTCGCAGCCATCTCAGAAGACTACAGCATCTTCGTCGATTGGGATAGACGGTTGATCATCGCAACATACGTGGATGATCTGCTAATCTTAGGAAGGGATCAAGAGGCAATCGCATGCGTCAAGAAGGCTCTGTCGGAGCGTTTCAAGATGAGCGACCTTGGTCCCGTCGCGCACTACTTAGGAGTCAAGGTGGTCCGCGAGGATACCTCACGGGGAACCAGAATCAAGCTAACCCAACGTACGTATGCCGAGAAGGTGCTCAGGACCTTTGGTATGGCAGACTGCACTCCTGTAGCTACGCCAATGGACGAGAATCTTGTGCTGGAGCCTAGCCAGCAGATGGCTAGCTCGCAGGATCGTAAGTGGTATCAGCGGGCGGTTGGAAGCCTCATGTATTTGATGCTCTGTACTCGCCCTGACATCGCATACGCGGTCAGCCAGTTAGGTCGCTTCGCTTCCAATCCGTCAGAGAAGCACCGTTTGGCCCTGAAACGAGTCCTCCGGTATCTGAAGGGTACCAGCGACTATGGTCTGGTCATAGACACTCAGGATCGTCCGGATGTCCTGATGGGCTACACGGACGCAAACTGGGGAAGAGATGATGACCGCCGATCAACTGGGGGTTACGTTTTCACATTCGCAGGCACTGCTATCAGCTGGAAATCGAAGCGTCAAACTACTGTAGCACTATCCAGCTGTGAGGCTGAATACATAGCGGAGTCAGAGGCTGCAAAGGAGGCAATATGGCTGCAGCGACTATTGTGTCGATTGCGAGTCGACCGCTCCCAGTCGAGCGTGCCTGAGCCAGTCACTATATTGGGAGACAATCGAGGAGCGCTGGCTCTAGCCAAAAACCCAATGTACCACGCGAGAACGAAGCATGTTGATATTCGGTATCACTTCGTACGGGAGAAGGTAGAAGAGCAGCTTGTAAAGATGGAATGGATCGCAGGCGGGCTGAACCCAGCGGACGGACTCACCAAGCCTTTGGGCAGGACAAAGTTCGAGTCCTTTCGACGAATGGTTGGCTTGCGAAGGATCGATGAGTAGGTCAAGGGCTTTGGACACATGTACTAGAGTTCTGCCCTCATCGAGGGGGAGTGTCAAGATGGGCGATGAAGGCAGTGGTCATGTGACCTACGCTACATGACTAATTAGTGTCATTACTTAGTCTCAGCTCCTAGCTTGACAATACGACAACTCTTACACCCCCAAGTATTTTGACATTTTGACACACTAGATTGCGACATAAAATTCAGCATCTCAAATCGCGGTTACCCTTCATGAGAGTCCTCTAGATCAGGACAACATAAGATGTTTTCAATCGAAAAATAGCGCAAGCAAACATGCTTTATAAGGTCACAAGACCAATTTCTACTCTTCAAAGAATTTTCACCCTCCAGACTCAATCACTTGGTTATTTTATCCTTCTTTTGGGTCTAAGAAAGAATGATTAATACGTAACTGATTTCTCCTGCCGTAGATTCTTTGTAATCAAAAGGTGCGCTACTGAGTGTTAGCCATGTTGTAGTTTTGTTTTCTTAAAAGTAAGTAGTACTTCGGCCGTTGACCTGAAAATCGGTACACTTTTTGATGCATTTCAGGTGCTGCATTCATCGATCTAAGTTGATCAGCAATTAGGTTCCATTTTAAGACAGTATGAATAAGAAATAAAGAGTGTACACGCCAATTTTGGCATAAATTTTCAATTGATGGGATGTGCTAGTCTCGATATGAATGAAGTCTTTCCATGATAAATCCTTCGAAAGAGCAAAACATGTATTCCAAATTAACGTTACTTTTCAGCATTACCTAATGACAATTTATTCCCACTTTACTTCTAATTTGCCGTGCGACTACAGAATCTCTTTTCCTATAGATATACAAATGCTACAAAGTCCACCTGAGTACGGCTTAACGTAATAGGCACCATGACCGCCACATTTATGTCAGATGCAACAGATGTCTGCATTAGAACGAGAAGGGGTCGATAAGCAGCTGAGCAAAATCCCAAGTCCCTTTACAATGTTCAGATAGCGTATTACATCTTGTTAGTCAAGTTTCTCATAGCTATCAATGTGTCTGAATACTCAGATCTGAATATTATCGTCTTCGTTTCCACCATAATAACATCTAGCTCTGCGTCTTTCCATCGCCCTTACTTACCGTGTGTTGACGCTAGATTTCCTATATATTTCAACGTATTCGGATGCTCCTACCCACAAAAACGTTTAGGAGCCTCTAATAACTATAACTTCACTACTTCAATTGTCTCCCTTTGCGCCCTTTAATAGTATATAGACGAGTTCATTTCAAACACGTCATGAAACTGGCGGGAGGATCCTAGATCTACATATCCAAAAAAGATATTTATTAAATGTTGCCACACTTTTACTGAAAATTTGTTGGGTGTCAAATGTAATGGGGTGTCAAAGAATTTCGGCTCGCTTTAGGTTATGGCTGGAAGGAAGTAAGATTTCAATATTCGCAGCAAACTAGAATTCTTTGATTGGTATACACCATGGCTAGCTTTTCACTACCGATTTAAGCTCGAGACTAATGCCGTCGGGCACAACGATTAATTAATAGATGAGAATGTGTGCTTATATGTGAACTATGACGGTCAAATGAGCTGGCATTTTCAAAATAGGAAGATCGAAATTTAGACATAACGTATGTGAATAAATTCGGCGTAAGTATGGCCTTTCCATCTTCACATGTCCTTTTTGTCTTCGATCTTTTCTTTTCGAAACATTATAACTACAAAAGCCAGTAAAATTCAAAAGTGAACGGATGCTTGAAGACAAGGGTGATCATCGATATCAGAGAGTGAAAGATATTCTGGCCCTATATGACAATCCAATCACTATAAATCTCGAACGGGGCTAAAGGAGTAGACTCACCGTAGATGGCTAGGTTTACATGGTATTTTATAAATTCATATTTGTTAATAATGGCTTGGCTTTGTATATATTGCAAAGCGTGTACGGAGTAATCTCTGGTTGGGTAGTCGCCCACCGCAAATGAACCCGAGACAGGTCTTATTCGTGTTCTCGGGGATGGCGACTAGAAACAGAAATCGCTTAAAGAATTGAACTACAGTATACAGACACTACCGCTGCCCACTAGGAAACAAATATCGAAGATTTACCAGAGAGCGTATGCAGAATTACGCATTTCCATCATAGCTTCCCAAATCGCATCTTCTATCTCCCAAGCAATCTTGTAAAACAGTGATACCGATAAGAAACGCATATCTTCTCAAAGCTTTTTCAGTTTATAATGACTCATGATTACTTAGTTTCATTGATAGCTCACGATATTAAAAAAGTTCAACTCTGAGTGTTTACAAACGCTATATTGAGGCCGCATCAAACGCATGATATCACTAAGCGCTACTGAGTCTAGTTCCACAAGTGAAACACGCGTGAAGATATATATATAAGGGACGTCTTGACCAGGAATTTCCGCCAGTCACAACCCATGAGTTGATAAGAGTGCAGAGTAACTAGAAAGCCACAGGTAAATCTATGGGGACTTCAACCTACATCCCCACAGCATCTTGGCATTTAGCTCACTTTGAGACTTCACTGACTCTATTGTGTTGAGTCCGCATGTTACAGAACCTCGCGTTTCACTATTGTCCCTACCTACAGCTTGTTCATCCCGTACGATCAAACGGTTATTCTTTCCTTCACCATCACATCATCTAAATATCCATTTCCTTTGTGGGCGTAGAATAGACGAGGATGTACTGCCGCAAAAGGAAACTTTTTGGATCTTGTCCAGGACCTACGGAAACTGTTCCATTAAATCAATTAACAGCTGATGTTTTTTAAAATGTTTCACCACTCTCTAGCTGTACAGGAAAATGAGCGTGACGAAACACTCTATGCGTGAATTAGTGACTTTTGTTGTTCTAATTTAATATCATTACTAATTCCAGTAAAGTAGACAGAGGAACATAACAAGCACGGGACGGCGGTTTAGCCCGGATCGTGTATCGGTACGCAAGCCTCGGTAAAGACAGTCTCTCGTTGCTTATGGGTGTTTGGGACTCGTTTTGAGCCGCGATCCGCCCTTGATTGAAGAGTATGAGAAAGTACAGTAGCGTTTTTTTTATAATGAGCTTTCATTTGCCCCCGCCAAGTTAGAGAGACAATTTCTAAAGCTTGCCCCAAGGAAGCACATATGCCATGTCCCTGTCATTTGGATATGTGAAATTGGTGGCACGCACACGGGGTTTTCGTCTAACGTTACATCGTAGTAGGAAGCTTCCTTCCTCAACGTTCTCACTATTTCCTATCTCTAGCCTATGAGTAACGATGAAGAAATGGTAATCTCGCCGACCCTTCTAATCATTTGCCGTTCGTTTCCGTTTTGCAGCAGTTTGTGTTTCCTCTCCACCCAATCCTCCCATGTCACTCATAGTAAACCACATCCACACTGATGTACAAACACAGAATCCTATCAGGATGACCAACTGTGTGCCCATCAAAGTAATCCTCCTTCATTCGTCTGGACACAAGAGTCTCTGGCTCTTACAGACAATCAACATTCAATCTCGGACTCGGATGGACGGCCAAAAATCTGGGCAACTCTTAATGATGAAGTGGAAAAACACTTCTCCGCCATAGCGGGACTAGCGACAATGCAGCTAGTAATGGCATTAAGTGTTTTGTAAGACTGTTGGAGTCGTTTGAAAACCAAAAACGTATGAGTATCTAGATTGTTATTAACTATGAATCTTCAGTCGTGAGCATATATCAAGGTTCATCGACTGTCTCCCACGTCTTGTGGTCCCTAAGAAGCTCATATTGATTTTGTGAGGACAAATTTATTTCTAGGCCTAGGTAGATTGTTGGCTGAATTGTGTCAGGAAACTTTCTGAATAGTCATATGCAGCAGAGTAATTTTACATGTCTCTATATCTATTTCAGTGGGGCCTATTTCGACATTATTCGCCACTAAGGCTTCTGAAAGACTGGCCCAAGTAGATTTATGCCATGGTCTATGTCACGGTACCACGTGACATTGGCCACGTGATTGGGTATCGGACCAGAACTACTAGGCCCGCGACTCTGAGACAAAAAGGAGTCGCGGCGTGAACAGTTTTTCTCGCCCTTTGTACTACGTCCTTGTATATAGTCTCGACTCTCACGGTCATTCCTACAATTGAGCATCACTGCTGAATTAATTTCGCACGTGAACCCTGACAGTCTAGGGTTAGTAAGCTTGCTCCAAGTAATTTTGTTGTTGTTGAATGGAACATGCCCGCAGAACTTTGAGTGGCGGTGGCTTGGCCTATTGTACTTTTAGCGGAAAGTGTATCAGTCTAGCTTTATGTGGAGTAGGGTCATATCGCTTGCGTGCAATGCATTCCGCTATAGGCATATTAGGTCTCTATTCGATAGGCATAACGAGAATCTGTTGTGTTGCTTGTACAAATCAGGTGACCCACCTTGATAGTTTATTTATGTGTCAGAGTCGATGGGAGCCGGTGGCCAGGAAATGGGCCACCGAAGTAAGGCCCAGAACTAGGACACACAGAACTTAAAAACTAGCAACAATCCGTATTCCAAGGGTAAGGCACTACGCGATACTGCCGTCGAAAAATGGAACAAGATTTTGTCGAAATTATCGAAAAAAAACTCCTTGATGACCGGCGTACTCTGTTCAGAGGTACTGCGCGAGTAAGATTTGAGAATCTTGCGTTTGGACACCGTGATATTAATGAGAAAGCGGTCAGTTACTTGGAGGATAAATTCAAGAAGCAAGGGATCCTTCGGCTCGAGCCGAAGCATCGAATTCCTGCGATCATCGATGCGGAAGTGTTAGAAGAAGCTATTGGAGCCTCGTCTGACATCTCTCTGGAGTCGATTCTAGAAAGCTCTAAAGAAGAACCCCCGGAGCTTAAACTTCCTTCAGACTACCGGATCGAATGCCTCCAAGGCCTGCGTCGTGTCGAGGCTGGAAAAAGAATCCTGCCACAGGGAGGCTGGTGGTGGACTGTTGATCTATATATTAATGGTAAAACGAACGCTTTAAGCTGATGATATAGCTAACTCGGTCCCAGGGGCAGATCCAAATCTTCGTACAGCTTTGTCGGAGGAATACTCCGACTCTGTGGATTTCTCTGACGGCGAAATATATCTCAAGATACAAGAATATCGACATGACACCAATAGGCAACTAGGAACCATTTATGCAGAAAGGTGTGTATGGGCACGTCTTAGTAAAGAGAAGCGAAAGAATCTTAATCGAATCCTGAAACACAAAGCCTTCTCTGCTGCCTTTAATGCATTACGGGTATTTCCCGGACTTTGGGCAGGTTTCCGGATCGATCATAAGTTCCTGGATATGAAATGCGACGAGGTGAGAAGAGTTTTTTTTTCTTGTGACACATCGCTGAAGTCGTGTAGGAGATTTTGCATTATCTAGAAAAGCGCATTCTCAGCTTCTGGACGGATATCGTAGGCGGTAAAAGGGAGCTGATGCAGCATGTTAACACGGACACTGTAGAAGGGCTGCAGCTCAGAGCTCCGGGTAGTTCATCTAACGATCTATTAGCTTTACAGGAGCCATTCCGACAAGAAAAGTTGTTCCCGGGTATCAAAGATCAAACAGAGAGGCGGGCTATTTGGATGCGGCTCCAAAAATTTCCCTTCCTGGTTCCTTCCTTGCATACTCTTTTCGAAGATATCAAGTACTTGAGAGCGCCAGCTAAGATAATGAGACACTTGTTCCCAAAAACACAAAAAACTGTGTATATGGCAATGACGGAATCATTCACTGGCTGCAACCAAAAGGAAAACGAATATTTGATCCAAGAGTCAGAAACTTCTTTCCGCCGAGAGAACGGCAAGCGGATAGAACAAATCGAATTCGGATATCGTTCATTGTGGCTTAAAGCATGGCGACAGTGGACTGAACTTATCCCGGAATGTCCTAAGAAGGAGAGCGGTGAACCGACTCCGCAGCCTCAGAAGCCGGATAAAACAAAGTGGTACGAACTAGCGGCTTTAGCAGCAAAACATGGCTTCGAATCTAACCAGATCTCTCACTTTACGTCATCCAATCCGGACAAGGAGATTGCAAGAGAAGCATTAGAGACCGCCAGGGATCCTACATATTTCAAATACGATGAGCCGGCACTGGAGGACTATTTGAGTCGCATGCCTCTAATATTCGGCCAAATTGCCACCCCGAGATCTCCATCCCTTGTAAGACCGCCTCTCCTAGTAAATGGCCTAGGCGAAGGGCTTGAGCGAAGATGTGGCCGCGTGTTTAACAAAGCATATACAGATGACCGAGAGTACTTGTTTCTTGATGCATTGTGCCCTCCGAGAGTAGAAGAGGGAGGGGCTGTATCATCTTTCTTTGTCAGAGCGTCGGTATATTTCGCTTTCTTTGGAGACGGCTTCAAGAGCGGAGTCTCTTCTGATACATCAAATTCAAGCAGTAAGGTGAGTCAGCCAACGGAAACTGAAACAAGCGCCGAAATAGCAGCCGAAACTACTTCTCTGAATGCACTTGTCTCCGAACAGACCTCATCTTCGATAGTTGTTGCAGGGCCACCTGACGTTGTTATTGTGGATACCGAAGACAGGCAGGAGTTGGAAACTTCAACTGCAAGCGTATTAGCGTTATCATCAGATGATGAAACAGTAGAAGTGAGTAAAGTGGAATCTCGTTTTCAATGCGTTGACTAAACTACGACAGGAACGCATTGAAAACTCCGCGACAGCGAGAATATTCATCAAGACATGGGAGAACGGAGCTTTGGTTGACCAAGAAAGATCACTCAAGATGGACAAAGATGAGGTCACTCGGACGATGCGGAAAAAGGAACACGCAAACTTCTGCCTGTTTGATATCTTTGGGCGCGCCCTGACTCACAAGAACTGTTTCGACGCAGTAACAAGAGACGGGACCTGGACTATCGTTCTCGCTAGAGCTGATCAAACTGATATCAACCGTCGATTATTGGCTGCCACAGAGAGCTATGCAGAAGGGGCGGAAGAATATCAGCCAAGGAAAAGGTTACAGATAGAAAGAAGAAAGCGAACAGAACAGCAATGAAAAATGAGAAAACTTTTTTGTGTGCAAACTCTATACTTGTCACTAGGATTAAGTTACTAGTTTCATACTCCATATGTCAACTCCCGCTTCTAGCTTGGCTATATGCGTTAACAGAGTTTAACTAGAGCCTAGTTCGATAATTCTGGACTTCTCGAACACAAGATGACTGTCTTGCGGGGTCAAAACACGGATACAATATGTGAATTTACACCATTAATATCTTCATTGAGAACTTCTATCCTCATTTCTAAATGATTTAATGACAACAACCTATCTAGTCTGTTTCCTGCCTGCTCGGACTAGTCAAACTCTATCATATCGTCTAGGACATATTTATACAACGTATACTGTCCTTTGGTAAGACCCGATCTTATTTCCCAGGTGCAGGAAATAATATCATGGACGAATAATCAGACGCTCTTCAGCTACTTTCTCTGATCATATTGGACGTAATTCGGGCCAAATGTGTGAATTGTAGCGAACACCCATAGGTTATGCCTAGGGCGAGTTTGAGTTTCAAGAAATAAGTGGCCTAGTTCTGGGCCATCTTGGTTCCACACATTTCAATTCTATGCCAAGGAAAATTGAAAATGGTTCAAAACATGGCTCTGTAAAAGTTAATTGATATGCTTTTTGAGAACATTGACTCTCAAGAGACAATGATTTCCCATCTTGACTACGATATGAAATGAATAGGAGAATCATTCATCACTCTTTTTGGGAAACCAGCGACACCCCGTCATTAACCGCCTAACTTGGGTGAGTACTGTCAGTAGATGTAATCAGAGTACTTGAGAAAAAGTAATAGACTAGAAAGAAGAGTGTAGACTCGGGAGAAAGGAACAAACTCGAGAAGGGGGAATAGACTCGGGAGAAGGGAACAAACTCGAGAAGGGGGAGCAGACTCGAGAGAGGGGAATAGACTAGAGAGAAGAGTGTAGACCCAGGAGAGGGGAATAGACTAAAAAGAAGAGTGTAGACCCAAGAGAGCGGAATAGACCCAAGAAAGGAGAATGTGCTCGAAAGAGGGTCTACACTCTTCTTTCTGGTCTATTCCCCTCTCTCGAGTCTGCTCCCCCTTCTCGAGTTTGTTCCCTTCTCCCGAGTCTATTCCCACTTCTCGAGTTTGTTCCTTTCTCCCGAGTCTACACTCTTCTTTCTAGTCTATTCCCCTCTCCTGGGTCTACACTCTTCTCTCTAGTCTATTCCCCTCTCTCGAGTCTGCTCCCCCTTCTCGAGTTTGTTCCCTTCTCCCGAGTCTATTCCCCCTTCTCGAGTTTGTTCCTTTCTCCCGAGTCTACACTCTTCTTTCTAGTCTATTCCCCTCTCCTGGGTCTACACTCTTCTCTCTAGTCTATTCCCCTCTCTCGAGTCTGCTCCCCCTTCTCGAGTTTGTTCCCTTCTCCCGAGTCTATTCCCCCTTCTCGAGTTTGTTCCTTTCTCCCGAGTCTACACTCTTCTTTCTAGTCTATTCCCCTCTCTCGAGTCTGCTCCCCCTTCTCGAGTTTGTTCCCTTCTCCCGAGTCTATTTCCCCTTCTTGGGTCTATTTCTTGGGTCTATTCTCTTGTCACTAGAATTGCTTATTTCTGTTACTGTAGTATAGAGCGATTGATATTGCTGCTAGAGGTTGTTAGAATATTTTTACTTGCAACCACCCTCCTAAAAACGCAAATTTATCTAACAGTTAAGGCCTTTGCGCAAAATCTATGTCAAAGGTGGTCTAGGGCGGGCTATAAGTCCAAGTGGTTATATACGCACAATGATTCACACACAAAAAAAGCGAGGACTTTCACTGAAAGCGAGTTATCCCTGAGAATCCTCGCCCGAGGTGGCCTTCTTGCTGTCCCAGAACTGGGCTATGCTTTGTGACCCACATTTAGCTTCTTCTTGAGCTCGAACCAGAGAACCTCTTGCTTCTTGAATTACCTATCCAAGTAACTGACCGCTTCCTAATTCAGATCACGGTGCCCGAGCGTAAGATTGAATTGCTGCCGTAACTAGGTGCAGGTGTCCCAGATTCGGCCTACACACCACGGCCAGTTTCTGGACCAGTACCTGCTCTCATTATGAAGCCCATGCTCCTATATATAACTTACAACTTTCATCTGCTTTATTCGGAACATTCTCCTTGAATTTATACATAACATGACAGAAAAGCAAAAGCGTAACACAGTATTTCCTGGAAGCGATCCATGGACTGGTAACCGTAAACGGCCTAAACTTGTCGACAGCAAAGACGAAGTACCGTCAGTCTCAGGGTTATCCAGGCCTCTAACAAATCGGCTCATAGATATACCAATCAAACCTTTATCATCGTACGGAGCAGTTCCTATCCCCTTACTTGAGGGATCCCCATGGAATCACTACCAGAGCTGCTACAGCCTTGAACTAGGCGGACCCATCGCCGTAGTTCGTAAGATCTCCGCGACTAAAGATCTCTTCACAATGCACAGCTTTTCTTCATCTGGTGCAGATAAGAAGCTCTACATGCTACGCCAGCTTAAGCACGCGAATCTTTTGGCTTCATTGGAGATCTTCTCTTTCCAGGATGCTCATTATGTTATCTCTGAGCATACTGAAGTATCTTGCGAGGAATTTATTGTCGCTCGACCAGATGAGATTCAACTGGCGGCGATTATTCGTCAGGTCATAGACGCTATATCCTATCTTGTCAGCCAGAATCTCGTTCATGGCTCTATCACTTGTTCTAACATCCTGCTAACAAAGGACGGGGTTATTAAAATAGGTGCGTGTAATCATGTATACTATGATTTCGCTAATATGATCTAGCAAACTACGAAAACTCTACCGAGAGGTCTTCAGAGAATGCCTTCGAGGACGTCAAAGCTCTTGGCCAAGTGATGAAACAGCTCATGGAAAAGGGAACAGTAAAAGGAAGACTTGGGCTTCGGCAACCATCTGATTGGTCACAAGAAGCCGTCGACTTCTTATCTCTTACAATGACCGCATCTCCAACCAAACTGGCAGAGGTAGGTAGCAACTTCTCCACTGTGTTATTCAAAGAGCTAATCATATAGCATCCGTTTCTCGAAAATTCACCACAGTGCCACGAACTAGTGTGGTTGGTTTCTTTAGCCCAACGCACCGCTTACTGGTTTTACAGCGTATCCGCTAGAGCAAAGACTCGAACACAGTACAAGCATGCAGCCGTGATCAGCTCAGAATAGGAGCAAAATGTAACTAAGTTTTGGACTAGAACCCTGCAAGATTACGTCTAGTTAATAAATTAACAACTCTATGAATGACAGGGAGAACGCCGGATTCGAATCTAGCAGCTTCCGGGACAAGAAATAGAAGTTGGATAATCCAGATATTTCATATAGGATTACGCCCTTGTATATAGTCTCGACTCTTACGGTCATTCCTACAATCGAGCATCACTGCTGAATTGATTTCGCACATGAACCCTGACATTTAACCTAAAATAGATGGGCGATTTCTGGCCTGTCATAGACTGCCGGTCTTCTGGGTGCTGAAAACGCCCATATCTGGGATGACATTAGTGCTTGAATGTGACCATATAAAAATAAAAGGACAGGATCAATAATAAGCGATTAGCTGTTTTGCACTCTTGCCTATAGCTCCGCTAATTATAGCGGTTGATTATGTGAGATAGGGGAAAGGGCAGAGAGAGAGAGGGATAAGGAGAACGACAAGTAGTGTGGACATCTTAACAATGCCACATAAGCCAAAACCAGCCTCCTCTTCAAATAGCAGTGCCAATTCATCCTTTACTGGTACCTCAACACCAAGTAATTTTAGATTTGTTATGAGCCCTAGAAAACAACGGTGGGGTTTTTTTCAGAAGGTTCAAATGCCTATTAATAGTACAAGAGGTCTGGGATAGTGGGAGCTATATCCTAAGGGTACCAGACGCCGTGCTACGTAGGGGCGATTTGTTCATGGTTAGGGAGGTCACAGGGTGCGTCGGCACCTAGATAAGTAGTCCTAGAGCCGCACCTGTGCCAGCTCATTTGTGCCAGGACAAATGAAATCCAAGAACAAAAACCCTATGCCAAATGGTATGCTAGAGCGGTGCCTCACTCTTCAGAGGTGTCTCCATTCACAGTCAGCCCGAATTTTTGATTCGACCTATATCGCATCTCTGAATGTGAAGGCCGGTGAAAGCGGTCAGAGGTGTTGAAGCAAGTGATTGTATTATTAACTATGTGAGTAGCTGGAACACCTTATAGTAGTTTGCACAATCGCCTTCCGGGTTCGCGACCCTGTCTCAGTTGTTGCACCATCTCGTTTAGCGAACACCTAGCCTAGATAGTACTAGCTCAACTGTATCAACCAATGAGAGACCACGCTCCATACAAGCTAGCCCAGTTTGTATAAGGGCATTACAAAGTTAGTTT
Organism: Dendryphion nanum; assembly: GCA_020744415.1. NCBI lineage: Eukaryota > Fungi > Ascomycota > Dothideomycetes > Pleosporales > Torulaceae > Dendryphion > Dendryphion nanum. The sequence continues at coordinate 48,742 of JAGMWT010000024.1, read as the reverse complement.
GTGCGCTGCTTCGAAAACCGGAAAGCGGTTGTGCAAACCACTGTACATATTTACACCCCTACCTCTTGCTACAGTACCTATTGTTGTTTCAGCTACCGTGATGTTCAATAAGCTGGCTGGTCATAATAGGCTACGCCATAACGGGTTCTCCACTAATATTGTGGGCACGGTCCGCTCAAAATCACTTAGGCCAAGCATTCTAACAGCCAACTTGATCATAATACGAAACTACTCAGGCCAAGCCATTGGTGACAAACAATGCCAAAAAGAGAGTCTTGAGAATGAGCTCTATACTATAAATACATAGCAAGCTAGAGTAGTCTAGACTTCGTAAGAAAATACAAGTTCGAAGTTCCGCGGACATGTTCCATCCAGCAGCAACCGAATCACTTGGGGCAAATTTACTAACCATTGACCGTAGCACGAAATTACTTGGGCCAAGCTTTCCGAAGTCTTGATGGAAGGCAACATTGGAATGGGTTTGACCAAAACAGGCTCTATATTTTTAGTACGCAGCAGAATGCAGTACCCTAGGGATTTACTTCGCATAAACAAGACCATCAAAACAGCAAAAGAGACATGTAACACAAATTAGTCCGCAGGATGATCACATGTCTTTCCAATATGTTTGAAAATAGATCAAATTGGTGGTAGAACAAACTGCTCTTGACGCTGCACTTGTTGCAGCTGTAGTACAGTATGTACTGTACATGTAGTAGCGCAGGAAGTTTCCTGGACTTTGAGCTCCACCACATTAAGCCTATTTTCTAATTATATTGATCTCGCTACCTTTGCTCCATGTTGCCTGAATCGCTTGGGTAGTGTCTACTTTGAGCTGTTCGAGGTCACCTTGCAGTTGAGCTTCTTCCCCCCGTTCTCCCTTGATCCCTTGGGAGAAACCCTTAACCTAGTTCTCTCGACTTGCTAATTTCTGTAACAGCATCCTTTGTACCTCTAAAATTCCCTCCATTCCGTTGGTGTTCCATCTTGTGCTACCCTCGGGCCTAGTTGATCGAGTCCGCGGTTGCCCTTGATCATTGAAAAGTCTGGCTCGATATTTAGGAGTTCGAATAAGACGGCGGAGGCATTCATTGTCAGTCATTGTTCTATAGCAGCGTATCTTTGGAGAAATCAAGCTGGGTGATGGGCGGCTTAAATAACTACCAAGGGCTATAGATAGATGCCTGTATTTTTTGACACCTGGATAGCTAAGTTAAGACTCTAGTGATTCTGTGGACTTGGGCCACGAAGAACATTCGATTCAGTCATGGAAGTCACTTGGAGGTACAAGTTATTACGGTATGGATAAGATAAAATTCAGCTATTGAATACATATGTGCCACACGAATCTCTGTCTGTCCGTTGTAGAGAGATTGAAGAAGATCAGAGGGGAAAATTCTTGAGCAAATGACGATTTTTCATTACTTTTATCACTTTTGTCCCACGTTTTTAATAGCATCATGTATGGTAATGTACAACTTGATAAGCGCTTTACCTCGTATTATTGCCTAGCTAGTGCTTGCAACATCATTTTCTGCATTTCTAAGATTCCTTCAATCTCATGGAGGATTGGCTTCGAACGCGTGCTAAAACAAATTGTCGAAAGGGATAACATGTTGACGTTGAATACTTTACCGCTGTGCTTTCCCCGATATTTGACTGGGTAATTTATTCCGTTGGCTTTTACTATATGCGCTAGACGCATTCGGCGGCATGGTCGTTTTAAGCTCTTGGGCGATGCTGGATAGAAGTAAAGGGAAAGGCTGGCTGATTAAATATACAATGTATTATCAAGAGGATCAAAATAATGCCTGTCACTTGTGGCTGTGCCTATTACTAAGCAGTTTTCCGAGGGGATATCAACGGAAACTGACAGGGGTAATGGAAACCCCCCGATACCCTCCCAAAATAGTATAGTTCCGCGGACGCATGCTCTCTTACGGCGTGTTTGGATCCTATATCAAGATAAGCGGTGCAAATTCTTTAGGGAGCGCTACGGACTGCCATTCATCCTTCTCATCAGAGCATTCTTTCTCCTTTTCTTGTTTATATATGTCCATGGCAGCCAATGTCTCTGCTGCTGGCTAAGTGGATGGTGAGGTTCCTTCCATCATACATCAAACGAAAGGGTCTGCCATGTGGTTGACCTGGACGCCTTGAGGGTATGCATTTAGTATGTATGTTAGCAGCGCTAGTATCATTCTCCCAGTAAACTTTTGTTGTTCCTACAATGATTAATGTATAATGCACTCTGACCGTGGATGCCAATCTTACATATGAGTTCTGAGGCTCCAACTGCAAGTTACTATGATTCCTATTCCAAGTTGAGCTGCTAGAAGAGACCATCGTTCACCGTGGCTCTTATGCGATTTCAGACTCTCTCGGCGCCGATGCATTACTTGATCATTCTGTTTGTCATGGCCATACATGTTTTCTAAGATTATGTCTGGAGCAACACTTGCTCTATCCTTGCCCTGGAAAAGCCGATCTACGAGATTTAGATTCTTGTCGATACTAAGGCGCTTCTGCTCGAAATAATGGTAAAGGAAGACCCGCGCTATTCTAAGCCTTACAGGATCCGTAACAGAGTCGTGTTCAACTGCCTCGGCACAGTGGAGGCTCATTAGCATCCTCTCGGTTATAGAGCGGCCTGTAGTTGGATTACTTAAGGGAGAGCGGTACCAGAGACCGTCCTGCGTCCATCTATACCGAAAGGACTCTATAAAACTTACTGCATCTTCTCGAAGAAACGAATCACCAAGCTCAATGATATTGTGTGTATTCTTAAGCCCACGTATGGAACTGTCTCCGTACAGGGAGTCTGACAGTTTCGTAGATCGAAGAAACTGTGTGGGCGGGGGTGACGATGCCGACCATATATATATACTATCAAGTACTGGACTCAGGCTCCAAGTAGAAGAGGCTTGGGAAGGCGATGTCAAAGAGCCTTCGGCATGGTGTACTGCTTGACTAGACCAGGGCAGAGTATCCTCCTCCATATCACTCATGCTGTTCGACGCCTCGTTTATACGTACAGCTGTAGTTAGTGTGTCACTCGCATTCTCATGTTTCCAACATTTGATTATGAGGATTGAAACAACTTGCCGTCAGCGTCACGGTGGTATTTTCACCGCGATCAGACATCTCCGAATCAACATGGACCAGTATCAGGGTTCCTACATAGTCCTGTATCTCTTCATTGTTGCAAAACTCCTTAGGTCCTAAACTTGTAGTCGCTTCTGCTACGTTGGGGGCTGCGCATCTTCTGAAGTAGTAAAGGTAGCGAAAATATCTCGTTCACCGGGCTGTTCGGTGGACAGCTGAGGATCAGGGTTTGCAAGAGACGGGCTAGCGGCAATAGTGTCGTGAGGCTCGCAGCGTTCGAGACGTCCCGATGGAGAGAAGGATCCGTTCTGAGAAAGATGGGGATTCTGCCAACCGTGTATAAGGGCCTCTGGGGCTTGAGCAAATGTAAGTTTGTGAGGCAATAGCCTAGAGCAGATCACGTCCAGATCTTCGATCTCTACTGTCTCTTACGAGTCTTTTTTGTTCTTCATCTGCTAATTGCTCTTGTTTCACCCTCACCAGTCTCTCCTGTTCTTCAATCGCTAACCTTTCCTACTCCTCTCGAACAAAAAGTTCCTGTTCTCTCATAAGCCACTCCTGTTCCTCCCTTGCGAGCTGTTCCTGCAGCTCCCGCTCCTCCCTTGCCATTCTTTCTTGTTCATCTCTTACGAGCTGTTCTTGCCACTCCTGCTCCTCTTGTACGAATCTTGCTTGATCTTCTCGCGCGAACCGTTCTTGTTCGCGTTGTGCAAGCCGCTCCTGCATCTCTTTCATTTGATTGTCTCCTGCAGGAACTGAAACTGGGCTATAAAATAGTGGCACCTCTTCAACAGAACAAGGAGTGGGACAAGTCGGCTTGCCGAAAAATGCAAAGTACACCGATCTGCGGATGAAGAAAGACGACATCTCACCGCACTGTTCCTCGTTGGTGTTATGTAGTTTATCTATGAAAAGGGACAATCTATCCCGTTCGTGGTCTTGCGCAAACGGGATCCCGGATCGTCTTGGTGGTCCGTCAGAACAATCCATCTCGACTGCGATGCTCCCCTGCTCCACTGTCGTTGGCTGAGCCTCGGAAAACAGTCTTGCTATCTGTCCCACATAGTCCTCAAACATTGCTTCATCGTATTTGTAACGGTCAGGTTTGCGGGCCTTTAGGAGGGCGCTCCGAGCGATCTCCCTGTCAACTGACCGCTGAATTAGGCTGTGGATCGACTCAGACTCATATCCTAGCCGGTAGGCAAAAGTGGCAAATTCACACAAGACAGTCTCATCCCCCTTTCCAATGACGGACTTTGTCGAGAACTTCTTCCTTTTCGGCACCGCAGGCATCTGGGGGTAGTTACGCATCGCAAACATCCATATCTGTCGTACTCCAAGGTCTACCCGATCCGCTAGGCTCCCGAGCCGGAATACGTCGGATGACTCCGATTCTTGGATCACGCACTGGCCGGCTCGATGGTTCGTATCAGAGAATGCATCTTCTATAGTAGAAGAGACGGTGCCATGACGCAACGGCGGGAACAATTGTTTGACGCTATTGGCGGTGATTCTGAGGTAGTTGAGGTCTTCGAAGAAACTGAAGAGGGAAGGGACTAGGCGGTCAACGGTGGCGGAAAGTACCCTGCTCCATATAGCTTCGCGATCTCCCTCGCTGAAAGCACCGAGGATCTGGCCGCGTCGCACTTTGCCAATCAGAGCCTTGAAATCCGTCCTGCAGGCACCTGGCGCAGTGAGCTCCAAGGCTTTCACCGTCGCTCGATCTAATTTCGCATCGCCTCTCTGTCATCGCAGAATATCTTTTTGGTCCAGAAGTCCCTAATGGTATCGTCGAGATAGTGGAGGGTTGGCTTTAGTATGGTCAGTACTGTCGAACTACTTGCAGATGCGGAGCTTACCTCGTGGCATCTCATAGCGAACATAGTATGCGTCGTGCTCAACCTCATCCCCCCTGCCAACCCTGGGACGTCCAACTGAATATCGAATGCGGTCTTGTAATCCGTGTTGCGGAGGATCCTCTCGAGGTTCTCCTTCTTATGGTTCGATATAGCGGCCAAACGGACCCACCATCGTTTCTCGAAGCACGGATTTGCCGCTCCCCTGTATCCTTGGTATTCGCGGATTTTGCTGTATATCTCACCATCGTCGGGCTCCTTTTCAGCCGAGTACTCTTCGATCAGAGTCATCTTTAGTTCCTGGTTGAGATCTAAATAGACAAGAAAAGTGAGCGGCTTCTCTGCATTCGGAGAAGAGAGATCATACCTTCAAGATACAGGTCCACCGTCCAACGCCTGTCTTCTGGAGGAAGGACTTGGGCTGCTGCTAGTGTTCGACGGCGTCCGTGGAGGCACTTCAACCGATAGCCGGGGGGGAAATCTAGCTCCGGGTAACCATCACGTGCATCTTCTAAGAGCTGCCCGGCGGAGATTCGAGAAGCTGCCATGGCCGCATCTAATTGCGATTGGCTGATGATAGCAGGAACGTGATTTCGAAGGTCCAGTCGACGACAACCACCCTCCTCGCGAAACAAATTTCTCAGTCTTTCAACATTCTTCTCATCCAGCTGTCGTGATTCTTCGCACGGAAAATGAAGCACGTTGAGCTTGATGCTGGCTGTACCTCTGTACTTGATGCTCCTCTCCGCCACATGTCTTCGGTTCGTATCTAGGAATCGCGCGCGCCGCATGTCGAGATGATAGATATGCAAGGTCTTATTCCTTAGTATGGGGGTCACTTACTACTTAATGCCTCTAAGCAGTCTGTCTTTAGTGGGGAATCTACCGATTGTCGAAGTGGACTTGCGATGCTATAATTAGCAACGTGGGAGCCCATTTCTCTACAATACGTCGCCGGCAACCTTTACATCAACGAACTTCGCTTAACTTCAATATTGGGACAGGTAAGTGTCGATAAAGCAATAGACATTGAGTGAGTGTTGACTAGAACAGATGCTTGAGGGCCTTGCCTACCTTGAAACGAAAGGATTAGAACATGGCTCGTTGACTTGTTCAATGTTCTCATTAGTACAGCACATTCAAACGACGATGTATTAACTCGAGTGTCATCCTATCTTAAGAATCCTTTTCCGGCCGATCGTTAGTGTTCTCGATATCTAAACCGTTCAGATCCCCAAGTAGTTTCGATCCTTAAGTAGTTTCGACCTCTAAGTAGTTTCGATCCATAAATATTTTGAGCCCCCAAAGTAATTTCCAGTCACAACACATGTCACCCCTCAACTTTCGACACTTGTAGGGCCTCCTCATCTCTGACTGGGTAAAGGCGTCTTTCGTTACTATAATTACAAAGGCCCAGATCTGAGACGGCGATAAGCGGCCTCATTAGCTCTCTCAAGTTTACCCCCTTCCTCCGTCTTTTTTCCAAATCTGACCATGTTCTGCTACAGTGGTTTGCACAAACGCCTTCCGGTTTTTGAAGCGGCGCACGAACTAACTTCACAATGTTCTTGTACAAACTGGGCTAGCATATGCTTTTGCGATTGGAAGTGAGGTCTTTCATTGGCTGGGATATATGAGCTAGTTCTATATAGGTTAGGTCTGGATTAGACGAAATGGCGCAGCAAGTGAAACAGGGTTGCAAACCCGGAAGGCGAATGTGCAAACCATTGTAAAGCCTCTATCAATAAATTTGTTGATTTAAGCTATAGGGAACTCAGCTGAGTTTCTATATAAAGCGTATAAAAAGGCCTTCCTTTGTGCTGCTATAGCATAGAAGGCTTTGCGTTGTTGCTATATCTTACCTAATCAAATTGCGGGGTTGTTTTGAAATCCCTCCAAGTTTTTGAAGTCGAATATTTTGCAGATCTTAGGTTATTGAAGAGTTAAATAGAGCATATCATTTGAATATCCTGCGTTTATTGATGAAGTGTTACCCGTATTCATGTTTATCTTTCTATACGCTCTGAAAGCTTTTTTACGCAAGAACATTACCTAGCATTATCAGTCATTAGTAAATGACTGGGAGAATATAGTATTTAGAATTCATGTTAAATATGGTTTAGGGCGGGCTATGAGCTCAAGTGGTTCTGTAGATTACACACAATGGTTCACCAAGAAAGCTAACATTCACCAAGAAAGCGAGTATTTTCACTGAAAGCGAGTAATCACTGAGAAAACCGCTCGAGGCGGCCGCCTTCTTGCTATCCCAGAACTAGGCTATGATTTGTGACCCACATTTGGCCTCTTTTTGAGCTCGAGCCGGAGAATCTCTTGCTTCTTGCATTTACCATCCAAGTAACTGACCGCTTCCTAATTAAGATCACGGTGCCTCAGCGTAAGATTGGATTGCTGCCGTAACTCAGGTGCAGGTGTCCCAGATTCGGCCTCCACGCAATGGTTCGCTTCCGGGCCACTATCTGCTCCCGTTGTGAAGCCCATGCTCCTATATGTATAACCTACACCTTTGATCTGCTTCACTCGGTAAATTCTTCTTGCATTCATATTCAACATGACAGAAAATCAAAAGCGTGACACAAGTATACCCGCCCCGACAGCCAGACCCATGTGTGGACTCAGGCAACCCAGTGATAAGAAAAGGGGTCCTACTTGATTCCCACCGTAATTGAGCATGTCGCATCACTAGAGAAAGCATCATTTATTGACGCTTAACAATACCATTCAAACTCAGTGCTCTCGAAGTAGGTTAAATGATGGTGAATTTCTACTTAGCGGACGTGAAGAAAGTAGACGAGCTGTCTGCACTCGCCGCGTGTTACCGTTGATGAACACGAAGTTCCCTGCGAGACTTCAATTTTCTCTTGTTTCCGTAACGTCCCTGATTCGGAGATGAAGTTTTGAGTTCAGGAGCGTCAAGAATAATCGGATTTGAAGGTGATGAGCCAGGCTGAGACGGTTTTTGTTGTACCACCGGTGTCTCCAATCGACATGACATTAAATGCTGATCTTGGCAACCCCTCCATACTAAATCAGCCATTCTGTCGAGAACAAAGCTATTTCCAAGGCTGAAGTTGTCGAGAAAATCTTTCAATGAATTTAATTGCTGGGCAGGTTCCGGATTTTTGTTTCTTGTTTTGTCGGTATGTAAACGCAGCATTGCCTTACGGTAGGCTTTTCGAAATTTCGCAAGAGCGGTTTCAGCCGAGCAATCAAGCAGTTGATGGGGATTGAGGGCAAGCAAGCAGAATATATCAACACTTGTAAAGCCGCTGTAGGATGTTCCGGACATTTTGGATCTCCGTTGTGAAAATCAATGCAGAAAAGAACAGTAGGTCACGAAGAGAAATGAGAAACTGAAGGCGGGCTCCCACAACTCATACTAAAACAAGATAGAGATTTAAGTAGACACCCAACTCAAGTAGGAGCCTAGAGCTTCCCTGAAACTGAATCATGCGTAGTTTTGGCCCTTGTTGTTGAGAAGTGGTGGGCAGCCCGTTTTCGCTAATAGAATGTCACCCTTTCATCGTCAAGACTCGAGAATAGTGACCATTAGCACGACTGTTTATGCTCTCTAGCTATAGCAGCATGGTGACCCAAGACTTTGAAGGTAACAGCGTGTGACTTGGCTCCAGTGTGGTACGATTGACTCTGATGCGATACCTTGGAATCTGCGGCGTGGCAAACCGCCAATTCACAGGCAGCAATTATGCTTCAAGAGAAGCAAATACTCAAGTCTGCTTTCTCTTGAGTTATTCAGATGCATGAGTTGGTGGCACGCTAGGTGCCACAGTGAAGCTGTAGGTTAAAAATATTCGGTTTCGTGCAGTGATCACGGAGGAGTATCCGAATATGGGTGTCGAAACCGGGCTGGAGAAAGCGCCAACGAAGCGACGAGGCTTTTCATCCTTACTTTACGGTGGAAAATTCATGCAAATAGTGTTTGTGGCTTTCAGCTTGAACACTGTCCCGTCCTGCCTCGCTGACGATCCTTGAAGGCTTTTCATGCGGCTAGTGAGACACCGTACCCCATAGAATCAGGTAGAATGAATTTAGATATGCATAACAAGTTTACAGCCACGGAGCGTATTGTAATGAGGTGTTAACTGACTGTATCAGGATAAGGATGATGTAGAACACTTCCAAGAGTACAAGGCCGCTAGGGCGGTGACTGCTTCTAGCTGCGTTTTATGTTAACGACATAAAAAACTACAAGGGTTTCCCAGAGCTGGCAATTTATAAATGCATAGTGAAGTTGCATGGAAAGAGAAAGAAGTGGTATGATTTCACGATGCTGAAGCCTATCGGACAGTCCGTTGTCGCGGGATTACTAGATGGATTCTATTTCGTGAACCGAGAGAAAGGGGGACCTACAAGGAAGTACTCTTTCCTGATTGTGCAAAAATGTGGACCTTCGCTCGGGATGGCACGGCAAACAGGGGTCAAGTAGTCATTACGGTGCTGTTGGCATCCTTCTGCTGTCCGAACATGGGCTACTAGCACAGTGTAATACAAGCTAGATTCGAGTACTCGTGACTTCATCACTCTTTGAGGTTTTAGTGAGCTCTCACATATCATCCGCAAGTAAAGGCGTTGGTGTAGCGTAATTGTCAACGCAGGAGAGCCTGGTGATATATCGAACCAGTTCAACAACCTATGAACATCAGTGAAATAACCTCTTGAGGGACATAATGCCATCATGAAGTGCGACCTCACACAAATCAACCTGGTTATGTTTGTCCTACCGAAACCAGGGATATAGGAGCGAATGTGCGTTGTGGCAGCACCAATCAAGCTAGCTAGCATCCCTTGCGATGTTGGACGTACATTCTCTACCTCTCTGGTCATGAGAGGCCCCATGAATGGGTAAGGGGCTGCTAGGCACTGCCCAGTTCTGCCTTTTGATTTAATTAGGGTGGCAACAAAACAATATAAAGAGCTGCATACCTCAGATAACTTCTGACCTGGCCTGACCCCCTAAACACCCACATAGCAATGGAGTGTTCACAGAATCCGATGGTTGGATCTACAGTGGAAGACTATGGTAGGAATAAAGTCAGTATGCATTTCAGTTTCCGGAACTTGCTCACTTAAACAACTTTCACGGAGCCTTAACGATTCGATAAAGAATCAATGAGGGAGTGTGGGCTGACATCGTTACACTCAGCTAACTAGTGTCACTTCAGGCAATAGCATCGTCTGGTGATCTGGACGGCAGTGTGGTGTCCGATGAAGGTGCTAAGAGGGAAAGATGCCCGATTTTACCATGTCACTCAGACGACGACTGCATAAGTAAAGCGAATGAGACGCCGGCAAGTTTCGCACTCGCCAGTTCATTTTGACAACTACTAATCTTTTCAAAGGAACCCGACTATGTCATTATGTCGAAATATAGTGTGCAAAATATGCAAGAAAGAATCTCCGGGCTAGAGAACACAGTCGCGGATTTAAAAGCCCAGCTGGCCAGAACGGGGGAGAGGGTTCATGCCTTGGATGGAAAACAGCACAGTGCCCAGCGCAGGTGGAAACGCACAAGAGATCGGAGATACAGAAGATATGACCGACTGATTCGGGCGATGGCTGTTTATATTGGTGACAGAAGGGGTTTTCGATAATAATTATGACCTTTGTAAAGTTGGAGAGTCATCGTTTTGTTCAGTGAACAGTAATTAGAATTACTTCAGTCTTGATAGATAAAGTGAATCAAATCAGTACTATTGGCGAGTACAGGAAACCAAAGCAGGAAATAGCTAGTTCGAGAGTTCCAACTCATGTTGACTGGACTTTACTGTGTAGTCAGTAGATGAAGTGTTAGTAGTTGCTTCCTTGGCATCATGCTGTAAGTTAGTCTCCTGATGGCTTACTTTTGCCCGCTTACACCTTACTCGGAGACAGCTAGGTGCTGACTTGAAATTTCGTGGAGGATGCATCTTGCTCTCAGAGACGTTATTACTCAAGTGCTTCTCATTCATCAAATGGTACGATTTCTCACAGTATTGAAGCCTATCATGCAGTTCATTGTGAAACTATTATTTCACGGCCGGTCACCCAACATCCACATTTCCTATCCAATAAGCTCATCGTGCTAGCTTCTCTAGTCATCTAGTGATATCCTCACGGAAGAGTATCTGGTCAGGCGTGAAGAACGCATCAATGCAACAACGGGGTGCTCCAATCTTTGCAGTTGTATCGGACACCTGCATTGGGGCACTGTTTATGGTTGATAGCCTGCCTAACAACGTTTGTATGCACTGTCGATGATCCTTGGAGGGCTATCATGCAGACAAGGTTTTTCGGTGCATCATTTGTGCAGCTTTGATTTGTCTTGAATAGAGGGGGTAGCTGGGAACTGTGGCGTGGAGGATTGCTGACTCACAGCTTGAGAATATGCTCCAAGAAAGGTAGACGCTCGAGTCTGCCTTGTTCAATATAATCCAGACGCATGAACTAGTGATATGCTAGGCGGCCTGGCAGAGCAGCACGTTACGTAAATTCTCCCGACAAGCCCTTCATGCTTTTGCTTCATTTGTTAGATCCACAACATAAGCCCTTACAGTATCTGTTTGCGGTTCTCAGCTTGCGTGATGACCCTTGCAGATCTCGTCGACGACCCTTGGGGGCATATCACGCGGCGAATACGAGAGACCTTGATCCTGGATTTTTATGCGGGCTGGGTTCCTCGGTATGTTGTGGGTAGAAAATGGTAGCTAGCGGTCTTAGAAGACGGTTATGCGGAGCTTCCTCGAAAGACAAGGGACCTTTCGAGGCCGTGACTTCTCCGTCATTGGTTAAAAGACCTGATACACAGCCTTCAGTCATCCCCCTTCCACTCTGAATCTGTTCTGCCCTTCAGATCAGGGCGTTTTCATAGCTCTGTATCCTCAAAGCCAACTGTGGAAAAGATGATCGTTCTGTTGGGTGCAGCAGGTGCGGCGAGTAGTTGAAGGTCGCCGTGATTGCTTTCGGGAGAACATCACATCTAGACCCATAAGCGGCCATTCTATGGTGATGAAAAGGCAATATCTTTGCGACAGGAAGTACGCTGCTTTGTTGGCTGACCACCGATACGTACGCCACGAAGATGAAGTGACGTTGACGGTGATAATGTTGGTGGATTTGGCTACTAGCCTGCACCATTATAGAGATCCCAGGCGGGTTGGAATATGCGCTTGAACAAGCTTGGAGCGATTGAAATCAGCCCAAAAACATTTTTGGACATGCTACAAATGTTCAATGAAACGGCAAAGATTCTGATATGCAGACCTTGCAATACGACTATATCAATTGATTTCTCACAGAGTAGCATAAGTCACGTAGATAAAATCTGCATTAGATATCAAGAAAAAAAAGCATGTATACAGATGATAATAGACGCGAATGCAAGAAACTGGAACAATGCACTCAACAGGGCGGAGAGCAGAAAGTATGAAGCAATTCCACGGATCAAAATCCTGCAGAGGGACAGACGACTAGCTCGACACTGAAGCTCAACTTGCGTCAAAATCGTGATCTCCATAAGAAGGAAGGGTCTCCAAGTAGCTGACACCATACTATTCTTGTAAGCATATGCATATGAAGATGGAGACCTTGACAACTTACAGGACCATGGGGGCTCTCATATCATCGTCGTCTTCGGGAAGCGAGTCTGCAACCACTGATACATGGCTAAACAACCCATCTTCTTCCATTTCTGTCATCATTGATTCACTATCCCAGTTGATGGGTTCTTCATCTACCAAATACGAGTAATCTTCCGTGACCCGATAGGAGGGCATGTTCGCAAGGAGTTGATGTGTGTGTTCTGGACACGGCTGAAACTAATCTAGCGGTTAGAATGTGGTCTACAGGCTAGAGGATGAGATTTAACGGGGCAACTAACCTTGAAGTATTTGTTCAGGAGATAAGTGAGATAATAGCTAACCTGTCACAGGTAAGTTGATGATAAAGAAGCTACCAGTGTGCCTTGAACCCGCTCTGAGAGTCCACGATGGGCCTCATTTATACTCCCACAATAGTCTTACGATCAAGGTAATCGTCTTCATCAAGCACTTGGGTAGGCATCTGTCGGTATCTTCGATAATTAACCGGTGCGCCTTGTCTTTTCACGCATAGATGGTGTAGGAAAACCGCCATCACAGCGCCTCGTTTATACTCTCTGAGGTTCAGGGGGCTGATCATGGACTGTCAAGGTGACAGTGTACAGCATACCGGGGAAGTGATACGATGCTCATAATGTTAGGGCCGATCGGATAGTCTAGTGCCACAGGTTTAATAGACAGAGTCCTTATTGTGAACCGAGGGAGGAAGGCACCAGGTAAGGATTTGCTTCTCCCAGGGGATGAAACTATGGAGTTGATGGCACGTCAGCCGTAGAACATTCATTCGTGGCGTTGTTGACGTCGACCCACTATCGACTCCATGGGACATGGAGGATCGTCCACGTGTAGGTGACTACCATAATGCATGAAGAACTTCGAAGTCGAGTCTGAAGACCCATTATTTTAACAGTTTCTGGGGTTTCAGCTAGCTCTCGCGCAGGCGGCGTTGGAGGCTATGATTTGGCTGGGTGTTTCCATCAAGCGGGGGTGGTGGGAATTATAAGCACATTACCTTGGCATCCTGTGAGTATTGGATATAGAGCATACAGCTGCTTTGTAAGATGTTATTCCATGTGGTGTCTGTGGAAATACTGAGCATTAGCCTAATAAGCCTTAAGGGAGACAAAGTCTTGAATCATAAATATAGGCTACACGCTACAACTTGGATACAATCTTCTCTACAGTAAAGGAGCCACCAAAATTGTAGCGACTTCCAATTTCGCTATCAAAAAAAGAAATCGTTGCCTAAGATGTAGACGGGCGTGTATTATTACTCTGCTGGCGCGTTCTAACCAAAGCTATGTCACTCCCTAGAGTCGATTGATGAACCCATCTCTCGATTGCATGATATCCGGCGCAAGCGACATTCAAGCCCTGCGTGCCCACAGATACCTAAGATTAGTTAGTAGGTACAATTAAATAGGTATTTGAACGCACAATAATAGTAGTGAGGCGTATTCGATAGCTTGTGTCATCCCTTGCTCTCCTGAAGATGATCAAGATCGTGACTCCAGAAAGAGATGCAATTATGGTAATTGCATGGGTCACGATCACAACTCGGAAGAGTTGTACCAATTTTCGATTAGGGTAGCTTCCCGATGCTCGGTGCTTGCGGAGTTCAAGGAATGAGATAACGCTCAAAAAGATCGACCCGACGACCACATATACCAGATGCACATAAATAAAAGCCGTCAGAGTGAACTGACTTCTGACTGAAGTGAGAGAGCCCCGTGAACGTGTGAGCCCTACTACGACGAAACATATAATGCAGTTGGTTATAACCAAAACTATTGCAACTGCATACAGTGTGAATAGTTGCCAGGTGGGTGAACAAAGCGGGAGGAGAAGGCGGGAAACCTGACATGTCAGTATTGTGATAAAGTATCGAAGGAGTCTCACATTTGTGCAAACCATACACTCCAGAGTCAGCAGGACGACGAATTCTGTCCAGCCAGTCAGGTCTAATCTAGACATCGATAGAATGACCATAACGCCGCTGCAAAGGAGTAGGACATCCTGGACGACGTCGAAAGCAACAAGAACCCTCTGCCAGGGGAAGTCGAAACCGGTGCCTCTGATTTTAGGTGCCCTAAAATCTCGAAATGTCACAAGGAGGCTACATATCAAAGATACGAGAAGAACAGTGGCATATGAAGTAAGAAAAGGATCCATCCTGTTTCAATTCAGCGATGTTTGGTAGAGTGAAGCCTGCGGGAGAATCAAATTATATCTATCCATCAGTGGCCAACCCTAGTCTATGAGTGTTCTATGAAAGGCGTTTCATAGTCGACGAGGCGTTTAGGGTGTCCACTGGCATGTACGATGCTACATCATCGCCTTCAATACCCAAGGCGGGAACGAATGAAAGGACAGGGTCTATACTCTGGATAATGCCGCCCACAAGCCAGCCACAGGAGCCTAGGGGATACCCTGATAGTACGTAGGAACTAGACATAGCGCCGACGAGAAGCCTGTACCTTGCCCGGCTAGACAGACCACAGGGCTTGTAGCTAGTAGCGGCAAGCAATATGTGGCATGGCTCTACCCGTCAATGAACATGTGAGCTGAGTCGCATTGTGCCGTGCGGATCCTTTCTAGGACGGGGCAGCTTGGTGCATCGTCACTACCCCTAGCGTGGCTACTGAGAGCTCTGTCTACTAGGTTCTAGAAATCTGTGAAGGATAGGTGCTGTCGATGTACCGTTTGCAACATCCCGTATGTTCCAACGATATTGTTCAGTGTTTTTGTTGCATACGTAGCATATCGTCCTATGCGGAGAGCCATCAGAGAAACCCTCAGGCAACTCACCGAATGTTTGTGGATGATTGTTGCTGGTGCTGTTTAGAGCCTAGGTAGCTAGGAACTATTATGCTGATTTCCATCATTCTTGTGTCCGATACGCTCTTCCCGAGGGTGGATTATATGAGGTCGCTATAAAAGACAGTACTAATACGACGGAACCTCGCCTATCTAGGTAGTCGATACTAATACAAGGTCGCGAAGCGGAGAACTAAGGAACAACTCATCTAAGCCAGAGGTCGTTTTAGCTTAGAAGTCCTATCTGGGATTGCCCGGTTGCCAGATGTGGAGACTGGCAAGGTCGATGCTTCTTCTAGGTACTCCCAGTCCCAGCTCTACTGAAATGAGACATGGAAGGATGAGGGCAAGGGCTGCGGCGTTGAAGCGTACTAAAGTGCGCTGCATCCCACCAACGTATTGAATGAGATTGAGCGCCAGTCAGGCCGGTCTTATAAGATTTGAGAACAAAAGCAGTTGTATAATGTGAGTAGGTTTGGATTCAATCTAGATGGGTCGGCCGCAACGTTTCGGTGCGTAAGGGGAGAAAGGGATGAGACCGGAGAGTGGGTGTTCTATTTGAATTTTAGACGGATAGATTGAGAGTGAATTGGGAGACTATCTTTACCCTTCTAGCGCTACAAGCTTTGTGGGGCTTCCTGGAATGGCAAGAGTCATATTTGTTTGTCGCTGTAACGGCGTTGCCGACGCTGGGTTGGAAAGCCCAGTGATGCCTTGACCTGCTCGACAGGTTTTTCTAACATATGTACGTCAGTGAAACACCCTCTCAGGAAGGATGAATAATGTCATTGAGCGAGCCTGTATGGGCAAGTTTCCTCATGCGTATACCGCCAAAATAAGTTATGTGAGGTCTAAGTATAGCGATCTGGACTGTGATGACACCAATCAACCCAGTGAGTCGCCCTTATGGTACGAGACGTACATGTTCAACTTTACAGTCAGGAGAGACCTATGCCCAGAGGACTACAGCGTCCTTAGCCCTGCTCAATGCTACCTAGTATTGTATTGTTGTTAACAGGGTGGTAAAGGAAGATGTGAGGAGCCACGTACCTTGAACGATTTCAAATTTGCCTGACACTTCCAACATTCACCTAGCGTTTCTCAATGGAGAATTCACAAAATTCAGCTGGTGGACCTACGGTCAGAGACTACGGAATGAATAGGGGAAAGGTGAAGGTGAATTTTAGGCAAGAGTACCTTGCGGACAGCCCTTGCTATCAACTCAATAGTAGCCATAGGGACAGGTGTCCGGTCCAGTCATTTCGTTTACTGACCAGCATGAGTATAGATAACATCAATGTCGACAGAACTGGACGACGGTGTATCGCCCTCTCATTCGCAGAGCAGTCGCGTTTCACTCGAGCATCTAGAAGAGCCAAGCAAAATGACTGTGAGTTTCTTTACTTGCAATTTTGTATTGAAGATCGCTAATTCATTTCAAGGATTATATACCTACTGTACCTCTTGTTGATCATGTACTAGCCTGAGAAAAAAGAATATTCGATCTTGAAGAAAAGGTTGTCGAGTTGAGAAACATGGAGTTGAAACTGTTGCAGAGAGTGGATGGTGTAGAGACTATGCGACACCGTAGATCGACGTACCATGTAGAGAGATCTCAGCGCAAGTCATATCGTTCGAGGCTTCGGGGGATGAAGAGGGACGGGCGATTGATTCGAGAAATGGCCTACTATATCAGTTGGAGAGAGAGATGTAGAAGATCATGGCGACGACCAGTTGTAAATCAATAAATTTAGTTTTGCTGCTCAATAGATAGCTATTAGATACACTTCCAACCATGACAGATGACAATGAACCAAGCCACTCCCTACAGCATGTGGGATGGGTTGAGGCGGAGATGCTAGTTCAAGACTTGCGTCTACACTGCCTTTTCTATCTAGTCTGTGGAGGATACGTTTGGGGTTGCGTCTCTAGAACTGTGCTGATTGCTCTCACGAGGGGTCGGCTTCGTACGTCTATGCCGCGCTCGACGACAGTTAGTTGGCGACTTGAATCTCGGTGGAGGGTACATCTTGCTCTTGAGAAGTTAGTTATTAATAACTAAAACTCTGCGCAACCCTCCACGAAAAGCTCAGGAAATTCTGTCTCAAATACAGCGCAGAGATATACTTCATAGCGAGAGATGGGCTGGAGACATTCCTGGAGATTGTGGCGTATTGTGCGAGACCAAGCTCTCCTACTAGAATGGCCGTAGGGAAAAGTGGAAAAATGAATATAATTACTTGTTTCAGCTAACGAACTCATATGTTTCGAGGTTTAAGTGAATCGTAGTTAAACTAGCTCCTTCAATCTGGCGGACAATTCCTGAGTGCCCAATTCCAATATTCTCCACCATGAGCTAGATGGACGCTGCCGTGGTGGTGCAGGAAGTTGAGCCAATCAAATGCTCTCGGGGTTCGGGACGAAAGTTGGCCAATGATGTACGCAGTTGTTTCTTGGCAAATATGTTGCCGGGAGGTAGTGCCGACGTTCTTCCGGGCCAGCCTCCTGCATCGCGCGGTGTCGCGCCTCTGCTCCTTACCGTCCTTCCCATCATCTTTCACTTCAGGAGGTCCATACTGCCGTCGACATACTGGAATCTACGAACACTTGAAACCCGCGAACTACGAGTCTGCTGGTGATGGTGAGCCGGTCTCGGTCGGAGATCATCAGATCCAATCCAATTGGCAACAGGTTAGATGGCTTTCGATCCACCTATACTTCGGATTGGAAAAATAAAGTCGATTCGAATATCGATCATAAAGGTAAACTCCATCTGCATACTTGCGAGGAAAAACTGTTGATAATAACAGACTTAAGACAAATTCTCCTCGCCCTGTTTCCTACCCTGCAAAGTCTTGATATCGTTCAAGCGTTACCCTCACAGCGCGGCAACGGAGACCTTCTCCACGATCTAGCGTCACTGTATCTATCGATCGTTTCCGACAGCTTTGATAATGCACGGGTCGAACCCCTCCTCGATGCAATTCTCAACAAACAGCCTGATGAAGCCATCTGGGATGCTGCCTACGACGCCGTCACCGAGTCGACCCCTCCGCCCCGTGCCACTTCGTCCGCTCAACGAACACCATGGCTGCACAGTACGGCCAGCATCGTCAACTCTAGTGAGCGCCGTATACATGTGGACAAAGTGTTGAAGGAGGAGCTAGGGCCTATGTGTGTGGACATTCCTGGTTTTTCTGAAGCATTCTTCGGAGAAGTCGCAGGCCTGGGTCCGGCAGCACAGGCCGTGTTTGATAAATGTAAAGAAGGGGATACTCCGTTCTACGAGGAGAGCGCCTGGCGCGGATGGCCAGAAGGGGCGAAGGAGGCAGATGTCTTGAGCTGGTTTGCGCCGCTGATAGCTCAGCTCTCGGACTTCGCGGACGAATACAAGCCGGTTTCCGGGCCTCGACGACGACCGCTGGCACAGCCTCACCAACCCGTGCAGGGCTCTACAGCTCCCCGCAAGCTGGATATCGGTTTCGTAGACGACCCGAGTGCCGGCGTTTACTCCAAATGTCACTGGTCACAGATTCTTGTGCCAGGAGAGCTCAAGAGCAATCCCCAGGCCGACAAGTCCTCACAAACATGGCTTGACCTGGGCCGATATGCAAGAGAGGTGCTCGCCGCCCAAGACAGCCGCCGCTTCGTCTTTGGTTTCACCCTCTGCGGACCACTCATGCGACTGTGGCTGTTCGATCGACTGGGAGGTATTGCATCCTCGCACTTCGATATCCACGAGGACGGTCTGCAATTTGTGTCTGCTGTGCTCGGGTTTCTCTGGCTGAACGAGGAACAGCTTGGATTCGACCCAACCATCACCACAGAAGACGGTAAACGATATATCGAGATCGAACGGAACAACCGCAGGGAGCGGCTGGTCATCGACAAGGTCATCAGACGGGTATCTAGTATCGCCGGTAGAGCAACAACGTGTTGGAAATGCTATCGGGAAGGAGACGACACTCGGACTCCATATGTTGTCAAAGATTCATGGCAGTATCCAGAGCGCGACGAAGAAGGCGAAGTGTTGCGCGAGGCAACTAAGAGGGATGTAGTGAATGTTGCGAGATATTACCACCATAAGACGGTCAGCGCAGGAGGTCAGGACGACGATATTCGCCAAAACGTTCGAAAAGGTCTCGACATTACAACAGCATCAAACTACAGGCCGGAAAGCTCGATGGCGCCTCCAAGTCGCACTGGACGTCGCGTGTCGCGGAAAGACGGAAGCAGCAGCGTCGCTGGGCAAAAACGATCTTCGAGCTGCACACAGGCGCCGCTGCCGCCCAGCAAGCGACCCTGTTCGAGCTCCCCCACAAAGAGGGCGACTCAAAACCGTGTACATCGTCGGGTAATCGTGCGCGACTACGGAAAGCCCATCTACGAGGCAAGCTCTCTCACTAGCCTTCTGGTTGCTCTGGAGGGCTGCATTGAAGGATACGAATCGCTGTACACCCAGGCCGGCATACTTCAAGGCGACATCTCGCCAAACAATCTCATGGTGAACGAGGATGAAGCCAACCCCTCCTGGCCGGCGTTCTTGATCGATCTCGACCTTGCGATCAAGGTACCGCGCGACAAATCTTCGGGAGCACATGGGAAGACGGGCACGCTAGCTTTCATGGCAATTGGTATTCTTCACGATGACGAACCACATTCATTTATGCACGACCTGGAATCTTTTTTTTGGGTACTTTTCTGGATTTGCATCCATTACGATGGACCGCGAGGCAGGGTGGTGCCTCAATTTGAGAAGTGGAATTATGCCGATCCCGAAGAATTAGCAAAGCTAAAGTTGGGGACAATATCAGATGACGCGATTTTTCGCAAGACGATTCAGGAGAATTTTACAGAGCATTATCAACCGCTAATTCCCTACGTTAATAGATTACGGGTAAAAGTGTTTCCTGACGGTGGACGATGGAGGAATGAGAACCTGAAGTTACCTGCAGAGATGAGAGAGATAATTCGGATAGCACAGGAGGAATCGAAAAGGCTAGAGAATGAAAGGAAAGTACAAAGTTAACTATATACCCAAACACCAATTTACGGTAAAGGAGCGACAATCAGGTTTCTGCATGACTCTATTCCCTGAACAACCTGTCCCTACAACAATTTACATAGCACCACATAACTCGTGCGTGTACTAGACAAAGGAAATCCAAGCCTACTCTGCGATCACTACCGACGCCAATCAATTATCGTCATGAAGCACCCATGAGTTTGATCTCATCATCGCTTTCCTTTCCTCTCCGATCTTCTTCATCCATACATCTACATCGGCAATCGCTTGAAGAGGTGATAGCCTATGCACCAATAAAAGCGACATGATTTCAGCTGGGCTAAACTGCCCCTTGGGTACCTTAGCAGCAAACTCTTCCGCCAACTTCAGCATTTCTTCATCTCTTGAGACCTGTTTCTCAGCACTGGCGTCGCTACTTGGTGGCTGGCGACCAAATACAAAGAAGAACAGATGAGAAAGCATGCTTTTGTCGGCTAGTTGGAATTCGACCTTCATATCTACACGGCCGGGACGGATGAGAGCCGGATCTAGGCGCTGGATGTAATTGGTTGTCATGATCACCACTCTGCCTTCGGGCGATCCCACGCCATCAAGAACGTTGAGGAGGGTCGATAGGGTCACTTTTCCGTCCGTAGACTTTCGTGTAGAACCATTCTGGCTTGGGTCTGTGTTGTCTTCCTGCGTTCGATGAACGGCTACCGCATCAATGTCTTCAAGTAGGACAATGCAGTGTTGCGGGAGTTCGGCGAAAAGGGCCTTTAGGCTTTCATCGTTGAGACTGGACATGGTGAGAACGTAAATATCCAAGTCAAAGTGGCCTGCAATAGAAAGGCCTAGACTAGATTTCCCAGTTCCTGGTGGTCCGTAAAGTAGATACCCTCGCTGATAAGGAAGGCCACGCGCAGTATACCATTCCCTGGTTTCAGGATCTAGAAACTCCGCTACATCTCCTAACAACATCTCTTTGACCTTCTCCTTAACGATCACAGTTGATACGTCTCTTTTGTTTCTCGCCTTTGAATTTTTCCACCTATTTCCTTCATGATCGAAGACACAGGTTTTATTCTTAACTTGCTTCAGATAGTACTGGCGGCACTCGTCCAAGAGCTCCCTTAGAACAGTCGTGTTCCATCCGAAGTACGATACGCAGACTTCCTCCCTGGTATGACCAAACTCTACTTGACTCCTGCTACGTTTGAATGCGAATTGATTGCCTTTGTGCCGGAAGTAAAAGTAGCCATTGCACGGGGAGAAGTGTAGTGACTTCTTATTAGCATCTGAATCAGAGCTGTTTGAGCGCGTGGACAACTTCAAATCGACCGTAACGAGAGACGTGCGTGCCTTTTTGGCAAATGGCCGAGAGCTCACCCAGCTCATGAGCATATCATAAGCCACATCATTATGGGGTATCTCCACTCTTGTGACTATGGGATGTGTCAGAGTTGGTGATAATGAGTTTTAAATGACGGTTCCACGAACTGAAGTAGGTCTCTAGAATTCCAACTATAGTTTCCGAAACATACTTCCCAACTAACAGAAGTAAAACACAGACACAGAACAGTCGACCATAGATGCTTGAGGCACCAGTTAGGAGTGGCAAGACAGAAGTCGCCGACGCAAGTCCGGGAAGGAAGAGGTTCAGGAGGTGTATGTTCTCAGAGAGAAGCGGTTGGACATAAGCAGAATTGACGTTGTTTAGTGAAGCCATGTTGAACAGTGCTTGTTTCAAGTAAAAAGCGACAAAGTACGGTGAAGATAACGAATTTGATTGAAACTTGATGGTCAAGGTAAAAGCAAGTAGAGGATGTGGATGGTTTATCCAAGGTCGATATGGTTTCTGAGTGATAGATAGGTATTCTTATACCTTTGGAAAGAACGTACCAAGAAGCAGGCATACACCTATTGATGCAACGTTTACGAATCCATGTCAATCGCATCTTTACGGCATGTTATGCAAGTCTACATCTACATGCACGACCGTGATTGTTTGCCTTTAGCAGTTCATACCCCACGCGTCGAAGTAGCGTTAGCCGATGTGAAGGCCAATGAACCGGAGTCTGTGCGTAGTGCATTTGTAAGGGGTTTCTCGACCTGAGGTTAACCTTGCAGCCTGAGTTTTAACTCGCAGCCCGACCTTGATGTTGTGGGATGATGTTCAGAACACGTGGGACGGAAAGTTCCGGCGGGGTTGGTGGGGCTACGGACTTGTCTTCGATTATACAGAAGACTCTCCCAACCCCACCATAGAAGCAGCAATACATTGAAATTATGGCCCTCGAAGGTGCAGAGACGTCAGTGTTAGATGATGGGTTTTTTTTGATGACAGATCAAGTTATCGGAAGAAGAGTATCGGGGTTTAGCAAAAAGGACCACCCATTCCAAACAGAAGAGGGCCTTGACATCTGCCGGATGAGTTGCTTTGAAGACAAGGCAAGTAGCATGAGATAGCTTCTGGAAGCATAATCTAATACTCACAGCGTATTCGGGGCCTAATAGATGCCTTCTTTGAACGCCCAGTTTTAGGCTTGTTGAAAGCCTATCGCTCGAATCCGAGTACTGTCTTCGCTTTCCTGACCAACCCATCGACCGAGTCGAACATACCTTCAGGTTACACAAACCAAGGGAAAGATAAAGTGAAGATTCTCCTGGTACAACTATTCGAGATGGAATCTACTGTCATTTTCTACAAACGCTCGCACCTATATCCACTGAAGACTAAGGACGCAGGAATTGGGTTGTTTGACGTCAATCTTGAGAACATGCTGGGACGAAAAGACATCAAGCCGTTTGAGGTGAAAATGGAGGGTGGTGGGTTGTAAGCTAGCACATATAGCCTCTCCTGCTCAGTATTTGATATCATACAGTGCCATTATTGACGGACGACTTGCGTTTAAACTTATTCAAGGGCGCAGCATCATAGCCGGGTTCGCAAGCGAAGGGGAGCTTAGGTCTTGGGTCAAGATGAAGTTTCCAAAGACGGAGAGCGTGATGCAGAAGATAGATGAGATGGTGAGCGAGACATTAGGTATAAACTATGAGTTCACTAGCTAGGGATCAGAGTGTTGGCGACTACTACATAGTTTCGACAACATTGCCGGTATCTAAAGCAACTCCATACAATGCCACGAGTTCTGGATTGGTATTTCTAGATATTGGATCGGGTTCAGCCATATCTGCAAAAATGTTTGGTGAGGCATCAGAAAATGGCAGAGTATTCCGATCAGCTGCATGTGGTGCACGTTGCCCGTAATAATTTTGGTCCCAGTCATTCGTACAACTGTTGAAAACTTTCGAATACACTGGATACAACAATGTACTGTCCGTTCCAAGATTTGGTAGATACTCGCTACTCGTTATCGGAAAGGAGGCCCCGTTCCAGGATTGAGCGACTCTAACGAACGAACAAGATGTTGGCTCTTGCGGTAGACTTAGTACACTACCATTAACAAGGTGGAAGTCATACCCGCTTCAGTAGCTGCTGAAGTGAAAAAAGCATTGGATGCTAAGTTTTCGCTTGTGCCAAGCCGTGGCCTCAGAGATGGCGATGTTGTGTCTGTATCTTTACGCTTTTTGGCATTGCCCGTTATGTCTAAGTCGCCTAGTTCTGTGCTCTGACTACACATCTTATCTAGTTCTTTTGTGGCACGTTTGTTTAATTTGCGTTGCTCCTTCTTTGCGTTGAGTAGTGGCTGGCCGCTCAATTTCCCTTTCATACATGTTTTGAAATGGAGCGCATAGCGACGGACTGTGTCAATCTCAATGCCACAGGACCTGCATTTCGTTTTGCAACCAACATCTAACCAAGACAACCTTAGCAAAACATCTTTCGAGATTCAAATTATAAGGATCTCCCTACGGTTGGTAAAATGTCGCTTTAAACTCTCGCGGTTGGAGTACGATTCCTTGTCCTTGCATTGTGAATGGGGACAGTGAAGATTCTCAGTCCCAGTCTCTTCATGATCGTCATCATCAAGATCGCTTTGATTGCCATCATCGGTGTTTAAGGGGGTAAGGTCTGGGTTTGGCATCCATAGTGGTCGTTGAGAATTGATTATGGGCTGGATGATGTTGATGATGGCCTATGACAAATAGTAAACGAACTGTCCAAAACAAGGCCGTCGAACTGACCTGGGCGGCTTCTACCGCTTTACACAATTCCTCAAGCTGTTTATACAAAACTCGGCAAGCCAAGTTCTGACAGTTGGATTGCTGGTGCATAGACATTGTTGAAATATCGATAAACAAGTATAATCTTTGGAGTTGTTAACGTAGGTCAGTTGCCTGGGCTCTACGGTGATCAGGTGCTCGGTTGTGGCTCCGGCCAACCGAGGCCGTCCACGTTTGTAATCGACATGGCAATGAAATTAAGCTGAGTCCCGGTCGCACCGTTATCATCGCGCCTTCGTCCTTTTACTACAAAATAATCATCACTTATGCCGTTGAAAAGGTAACTTTCAGCAAGCTACTCATCTAGTCCACTACTCCGACTCGTCTACAGTTCCACTGATGCCAACCACGAACGATCGCAATTGTCCTTTATGCAAGGGCACGGGAAAGCAGGGTGACTTGGTTTGCGGATACTGCCACGGTTCCGGCAAAGATGACCCTCCCGACTCAAAATAAGGAAACAATCAATATCTAAGCGCATTGCTTGTTATTACGGGGATGGACCATTGTCAGGTCGACTGACAGAATGGTATGCGCATCAGTCGGCAGCCTATTGGAATGCGAACCCCTAGCCAGAGAGCCTCGGCCTGCGAAACCCCTCCAATCTGCGAGAAAACCCTCAGCCTGTGAGAAAACCCTCAGCCTGCGAGAAAACCCTCAGCCTGCGAGAAAACCCTCAGCCTGCGAGAAAACCCTCAGCCTGCGAGAAAACCCTCAGCCTGCGAGAAAAACTTCAGCCCACATCCTCCTCCTTCGCTGTTCGCCTGACTAGCACGACCGCTTCTCATAGCAAGCCAATGATTCATGTAGAAGTAGCACGTAAAAATCTATGTTGGCGGAGTTAGGCTAGTGAATGGACGTACATAAAGGCAGTCATCCACTTAAGCATCAATTTGTCTCATTTGATTAAACCAAGCCTCCAGAATATCCATTCAAACAAACAAGTGTCCACCTCTTCTATTATACTCTTGCGATATGGCTCATTCCGAGATTATGCTACCTGTTAACAAGTGCGATTGGATCACGAAGTACCGCAAAGACGGATCATCTTACAGGGCGAAAATAACGGACTGTGGGCGGACAGACTGCAAATGGTCAGACAACTATATACAACCACAGCAATGAACATGTAAGTGGTATTCGTATTCCGGTGGACGAGGCTCTTTCTAATACTAAGGCGTATCGGATAGTCGATTGTAGTTGACGGAACGAGGTTACCAAGAGGAAAGTGGAAGAGAGAGCAACACACTCTTTAATTCTCATTCAGAAGGGCCGCTCGTATTTCGGAGAGATTGTAGAGATCATTATCTCGCTTCGCGTAGTTCTCGCCATCCAACGTTCCTGTCTTTGAGCCTAGCTTATGACCTTCTCGCTTGCATGAATCGAAATCTATAATAACAGGACAATCTCCTTCCATCATGATGTTAGATAGGTTAAGGTCGTTATGTACGAGTCCCAGCCCATGCATGTGCCGAACGCCTGCTTCTATTCCGCGTAGACAACGGCTCCTTTCAAAAGGTATCTCATCCTTTAACATCTGTGAAAGTGTCATAGAGTATTTAGTGAAGCATAGCCCTCTGATCCTGCCATCTTTTACAACGCAGCCCCAGTATTGAGCAAGATTGGGATGTGGATTATTCCTTAAAATTTCACATGCCTCCACATCAGTCAGAATGTGACAAGCATAATCGGATTCGCTTCGAGTATTTTCGTAATATAGCAGCCTGGGTCGTTTCAGGTAACAAGTGGATGGAAGAGGTGTTGGGGCTCGGGTGAATCTGGGTTCAGCTAAGGGCCAGATATGTTCGGCAGGAATTGGAGTCATATCTAGTTCGTTGATGTTGATTTGAAGGGATCGGGTGCTGGTCTTGGCGTAGAAGTATTCGTCGTCGGCTGTTCGAAGTATAACTTTCAAGTGGTCAAAAACATAGTCATTGCCTTTCTCGATAAACATCTGTCCTTTTTCGACAACTTCCATTATATTCAGTTGGGTTGTTAGCATTTAAGCCACTAGGGTGAACCAAGGGATTTACCTTGCGCATTTGCTTGTGTTTAGGGTACCGTCCGTTAAGAGCTATGGTGATAAAATAGGAGGGTTTTATAAGAAAAACACGAGGCCATGGACAGCATCGACGATGATTCGTAAAAGAAAAGGAATACGAAAGTGGCCGCACTAGGAAATGGTATGGTAAATGACCGGATTGTGTAGGAGATAATCGAGAAGTGACAATCAAATTCCGCAGGGTGGACACAAAGTTGGGGGGAAAACAGCGCACTTATTGCGTACGACCTTCCTGGTTTATACTTAGTACGCCACATGCGCAAAGTCTACGCTCAGTCACCATCTGACCATTGCTCAAACGACAGGAACAATCAACATGAGCGAGAATTTAAGAATAGGGTAGGGACACTAACGGAACAGGATTTACAGTCAGCGCAACACGATTAAATCCCGTAAAGCAAACCAAAAGGCGAGAGACTACAAGTCGATATGGTTGATTCATTGTTTGATTCATTGTTTGATTGATTTATTCCTACTCGGTTTCAGGTGTTTTTTCACGCAGCTGTGCCCGGACTGGCGGACTTGGCAGACAGCTGACGCGTCCCGCATCTTTCTTGATCCAGTCCGCCGCACTTCATCTTGAGAACAAGACCATCTGCCCCCCGAGGTCCGCCGTTGATCCATCAACCACTATCTACATTTGCCTGCCACGCTCATTTAGAGAGTGGTTTCTATACTAATGTGCGCGCTCTTCTAGGCTCGTAGAGGCACTTACCTCGTGTGTCGTGTCCGTCGTACCTACAGTCTCCCACCAGCACTCGGCTTCGTCTACTCATCTGCAATCCTAAACTGCCCCAGGATCTGCGTATGCTCCATAAACTCGATGGCTGCGGTGGCTAGCTTGCGCTTTATCATAATGGCCCGGAGGTTTTGTCGTCCTAGTAAGCCCTCGGATGCTCGGTTCCGGAGGTCCCTGTATTTCCTACACCTGAGAAGGATGTGAGCGACGATCTGCCGTCTCTCTCCGCACTCGCACCTGGAGTTGGTTATGTCCGACACCTGACGCCAGAAGAGGAAGTCCCCATCTTTTCTCCAGCCGGTAGCTTCCTTGGCGGCCTTGTCCGCTTCTTCGTTGCCAGGCACTCCTGTTTGTGCCGATATCTATCGGACTTCTCCCGGTCGTTCTCTGTCCTAGAGTCCCTGGATTTGTCGTGCGATCTACTTGAGGATGTAGGCTCCCGATCTCCCTTCGGCTTTCGTCAGCGACCGGATGGCGGCCTGGTTGTCCGTGTAGATGGCGACGTTTCGCCGGCCCCCGTTTCGGTCTGCGTATTCCTGTGCGATCTGTAGTGCCAAACTCACACTCCTTAGTTCGGCTGCATATACTGTCGATACCGTGTCGAGCCCATGTATGCGGAGCGGGTCTGCTGTGTCAGCGGGCACACTGCTGCTGCACTAATCCTGCCGTCGATGTCGCTGCCGTCTGCGTAGATGTTCATGCTCCGGTCTGTCGCGCTCTCCCTGTCGTGTCAATTGCGGGCTTTCTCTTTACTCTCGTCTATATGCGTCTCCGAGCCGCTCTGCCACGGTGGGGCTATGAAGGGAGGGATAGGCTCCTGATTGCTTGACCCC
Organism: Dendryphion nanum; assembly: GCA_020744415.1. Taxonomy (NCBI): domain Eukaryota; kingdom Fungi; phylum Ascomycota; class Dothideomycetes; order Pleosporales; family Torulaceae; genus Dendryphion; species Dendryphion nanum. The sequence goes on along the minus strand of JAGMWT010000024.1, from coordinate 20,524 downwards.
TCGCTCCGCCCTTGTTTGATTCTGTCGTAGATCATTCGCCATGGGCCTGTGTGTTTCTTGGATTGTCTTGTTGTGTTTGCATTCGGCTGGAAGCCGGCGGCGAATCTCTGGCTTTACTCATCTAACGTATTAACCATTGAAAATTCGTGCATTAGTCATTCTGCCACTCTGCCAGTGTCGGAACATGCCTAAAAGCGCCAGAACACAAGATCGCGTAACTAGTCCATATGCTCTTAGCAGTTGATCATGCTAGGAAACTCGAAACCCTTAATACGTCATCGATGAGAATCCCACCAGTTTCTTTTCTAAGTCGTCGAAAGTTTTCGCTAATTTTCGATTGCGTCTATGGTGTCAGAAGACTGATCGGCTGCAGCGCAACAGTTTATCGAATGGCCTGGCACAGCGGCATGGGCTGAGGTCGAAAGCTTCCCTGGCATCATCGAAGTCATTCACAGCTATCAATTCACCTCAGCCGTCTCGCAGAGATTCTGTTAGGGTGCTCTTATGGACTACAAAGCTTAACTAACCAAAGTAGATACTATCCCGCTGTATAGTGTCATCAAAACGCTTCTTTTATACGACTCCCATAGCCCCTCCGTACACACTCTCCCCTCTGTATACATTCTCTGAGTCAACAATGACGTGAAATAAATGGAAGAACTGTAGTTCCCGACACTGAGATGAATCAATCATCAGAGTCAAAGGACTTTGGATCGAGGCAAGGTTTTGTTATGGGTGATAAGAAATAGCAATACATTGGACGCCAGTAGGCCATCTACGTTGTGAGAACGGTGGAGTTTCAATTACATGTGGCGATTTTGCAGGTGTAATGTTGACAGGGAAGGTTTGTTGTGTCCGTAGATGGTCGAAGGTTGTTCGCACTCAGGGCTGAGTGATTGCACACTTCTATAAAAGATTCTCGAAGGTCGTTTGAATCGAGAGGGGGGTAATCGTACGTTTTAATAGACGATGGTCAAAGGTTGTTCGCATCCAACAGTATTCCAAAGCTCGTAATATTTTGGTGGAGGTCCATCCGAATCGGTCAACCAGGTCTCGTGCACGTTTATAACAGGACCGCGTACATCCGCAATACCATAAGCTACCAGCTCATCGGGGTGAAGATTGTGGGTACCTTGGCATCGGGCATCCACCTGACAGAAAATCGTTAAAAAGACTTCTGGGATAGAATGCAATGTGGTAGCTATCAGAAAACTCAGCGATATGAAACCTAAAGACAGCAAATATAGATACGGAAGTACTTGCGGATGGTGTGTGTCCAAACGCCTACATTTCGAGGCCGATTTATGATGGCTGTAGCATTACTGCACCTCGATTATCGGCATTGTATCTGCAAACTCTGGCAGCCAGATTCGATAGCTGTAAATTCCAACCCTCCCAAAGAGGATTAGAAAATGTTAAATATATTAGAAGAGCCCTTCGCAAAATTAGGTTCGGGGATGATGGGGACTTTTACGTTGGATTTCAGCATCTCTCTCTGAACCAACAATCAGAAGCCGACCGTTGGTCCTATAAGGCTTGCCATGATTCTCCACTATCTCAACGAATGGCAAGGGGCTAGTGGGGTAGATAAGTGTCAACAAAACATTTTCCAGGCCGCCGCATATGGCTAGAAATGATCAATCAACACTATAAACGGCTAGAAAGATATATTTAGTAATTTCAATTTAACCACCCTCTAGCCATCCCTACACTACCGCATTTCTAACGCGGCTATCAGATACAAAGGGTCTTGTAATATCGAGGGCATGAAGAAGGGACTATTACTTGGCGAGGCAAATTGTGGAAATCTTCAATTATACATTGACAGAGTCAATTGCGGGATCGACAGCATGTTACGAAAACAGTGGAGTTTGAAAGTTACTCAAGCCGTTGAATACATCCACGGGAAAGGAATTATACACTCAAACCTCAGCACAACAAATTTCCTTGTTCATCGCGCTTAAGCAATTCCAGAATTGCTTCTTGCTGACTTTGGCGGCTCTAGATGCGAGGCGCTGAATGTATTTGGCGAGCTGCTCCCTGATGATCCCTTCAGCGATCCGTGGCTGACAGACGATCAACTAAAGTCGCCAAAACTCGATCTTTACAGTTTGGAAATCGTTGTATACATTATCATGACCGGGCACCAACCATTTCACGACGGTACAGCGCTACAGGGTGAGGAGCGACTGGATTATATGGATCGTGTGCGTAAACTCTATGAACAGGGACAGTTTCCAGACCTGGTCAACGTACCATTTACAAGCATTATCGAAGGATGCTGCTGCGAGCGTCGTTTCGACACAGCGAAAGGGGTTGTTGTAGCTGTCGAAGCAGAAATGGGTCACTAGGTAGGGGGCGTGAGGCAGCGTAGCAAAGCAGAGTAATTTCTTCAACCTTGTAACCATTCTACAAGTTCTCAACTAAGATGAAATGGTTCACCAGAACCTTGATTTCTGATAAACGTCACTTTAGCCGTTCGGGTTCGCTTCAAACCCAAGTCTCCAACAGATGGGATGTGTAGATTGATGCTATCTTCGCGATGGTGATCTTCTTCTGAGCGCATACAGCCGCTGCTGTACCGCGCTTGGCGTCCGTTCAGGAAATCGCCTGGCTATCTCCTTCCACTTCATAGCCATCCCCACGTACGCTCGTAACTGATGATTCTCTAACTCTGACCACGGCATGTTTGTCCTTCTGCGGCATCGTATGCTACCTTCTTCATCCTCGTCTTCTCCAGATTCGGTCTCGCTATCATCGACATGATCGGAATCATTATTCGCGGAATCCATGCGAGTATAGCTTTTCTGGTCATCTTTGTGCTTCCTAAAGCTCTCCCGAGTAGCTAGACATGGCTTATCGTCGTTATTTCGATATCCTATCAATAACCATGAATCCGGCGATACCTGGACCGTTCGGATGACTTGCTCTTTTTCGCCGAGGATGCCGGGACTGCACACTGCCAGATGTGGCATCGGTTTCGGCTCGTTACAATGAATGATCGCCGTGACAATTGACGAGCTTTTTGGTATGGGATGGATAGAAACGTCAGATACTCGGTGGGATGCGCTAACGTTGGGTCTATGATTGCTGTTGGACTCATTGCCAGCACTTGTCCGTACCAATGTTTGTGAACAGCCCGACCGAGTTCCTCTGCGCAGTTTCGTCCTGGACAGATGGTGCGACTCGGGCGGCGGCACTCGTCCAAGCGTAGGAGTAGACGTCAATCTTTTATGCTGCGCTCGAGGGCCAATTTGCGATAGATTATGCCTCTTCGTCCGTGCCGGGCAATTGCTTAGTTTATGTCGTTGGGAGGATTCGACCGAATCTCTATACAACGCCGAATCGGTTGGATTGACGTCGCCTTCGTGGGCTTCACCGACGCTACTACTGTCAGAGTTGTTTGTATCTCTTCGTCTACTCGAATCCGGTCCAATGTACCGGCCTTCTGTCCCGAGAGGAGAATTGGCCTGCCTCTTGGATTGCAGCAGCGGCTCTCCGGCCTCTGAGTCGTATACGTCACTATTGCCATTCTCTTCGTCAAAGAGGTCGATCAGGTGTGATTCTGAGGTTTTAGTAGCAACACTTTGTTCGTCACTGTCCGGGAGGCTAGGGATAGGCTCGTCGATGGCAATCGGCTGCGCTGACTCAGTCGGGGACGCAGGCTCGAGTGTATGGCTTTGTCTCTGTTTCTTAGCCGGTCTAGTGCAGCCTAGCTCGGATTCTTCTGTAAGGTCGGCCGTTTCCATCGGTGGTGTTGCATCAGTAGATGACCGGCGCGCTCGTTTGCTTGTTGCCGACACTCCGTTTCCTACACCGAAATCGCTAGAGTATGTATCGTCCGGCGTCAGGTCTTCTTCGAAAACATCAATAATGAGCACCTCGGGTATCTTGAAACACTCACTGCGCTGAATACGATTTGTATCCTCCGTGAAGGCGGCCTGTATGCTAGCCGCGTTGAGATCACCGTGCTGCCCAGAATGGTGTTTTCCTTTGCCAACACCCATGTCATACCCTTGACTATGGTCATTCAGCAATCTACTGCTACTGTCGTCGGCTTCGTCATCGTCTACGGTCAGGGGGAGTGCTGTTCTCCATTAGTCACTAGAATACCACAACTCACTCGAGCGCCTACCTCGGCTTCCATAGGGCACCGCGTTTATGCCCAATTCCACGTCCATGTTTAAGGTCGGTGCGATTTGGTTCATCTCTCTTTCATCGAGCAGTTCCTGTGCACGCTGGTTCTGCTCTAGTTTCTCCGAAAAGGGGACAATATGAAGGTCGCCAACTGTCTCTATAGCCACGTGTCAGCAAGTTTCCATTGGCTTATAACGGGAGAGTAGCCAACCTGGCATTGGAAAATCGTCGATATCCCACCAATCTCCACCCTCTCCGGAGGAGTCGGGTTCGAAAAGGTTCCGCTCTGCCACCCTAGTTGCGGCCCTAGGTTTGGCCTTGGGTTTGGCCTTGGGTTTGTGCTGTGACCTGGACTTATTTTGGTGGGCTGCGGGATCGTACGCAAGGAACTTCGTGCAAGTCGAAGGGGCTGATGAAAAGGTGCTGTTAAGAACATCCATTTTGTCGGGAAATGCCTTGATTGCTTTAGAAACTAAAAGTGTCGGTCACGCTGAGGCGAGTTCCACTTTATATATCTGCGAGGACTCTGGATGACTAAAGGGGATTGTAAGGGGCCTATCTTTCGCATAAATGCCGCATTTCATGCTAGAAACACCGCAGCAGGTGATAAAAGGAGGTTGTCTGGCTGAAAGGAGGGGCGGAAGGACGAAAGGCTCGAGGCCTTCCGGATATGACATCTCCGAGACAGCTGCCTGTCGCGGACGTCAGTAGCCTTCACTATATCATAAACAGGGTCCAACCTCCATGGCCAGGTAGTGCAGATCTTTCAGCTGTTCAAGGATACATGCCACTGCAAACGAAGCCGAGGATTGCCTGCTCGCTCCTCGGTCGCCGACCTCCTGCTGTTTAGACGAAGTTATGCCGCGCAATGCATAAAGAGGCGTTCGTAGTTGAAATGGGGTTATATTGTTGTGAGATTGGCTTTGATAGCTTCACAAGTTTCCCATAGGCCGACAGATGCCGCCCCCAGGGTATCGGCGACTAGAGTCCAGACACTAGATCCATTCCGTGCTGCATTGAGATGTCACAACACCACACACCTCGTGACGAGGCCGAAGGAGCTCCTGGGGGATAATTCACTAGAGGAGACGATGAGAAAAGGTAAATCAATACCCTATGCGAGTGAATGGCCACATCACCGCCGTGAGAGGGAAAAACTAGGAGCACGGAGGCGCCGTCCGAATCAGAGATTGGCTGAAGGAGTTGGAGCGAAGGAGCATGGCGCAGTGAAATGCTCTAGCTGAGACGGTGGTGTGAAAATCATGCATCTGTTCGTCGAAATAGGAAAGAGGACAGTGGCACATAGCAAATTGCTTCGGCGACTCCGAGGCCAGGGAGGAGGTTGCAGCGGTCGTGTAGGCTGATACGGACAGGTAGTGGGTGCCAGCGAACTCTACCCTCCACCTACGGCTCCTAATGATACCTCTGTGAGCGAGCTTCTCGCGGGAGAGGAGGAGGGGGGGAAGGTGAGGAAAGACCTGCAGCCCATACGAGACTTGAAGAGCAAAAGCAAGCTCGACTCAGTCACGCATAGAGGGAAGAAATCAGAGACTGGCTCACTGGCAGCTTCAGTATTGATGATCGCCGGGATACGAATTTCCAGACGGCGCAATCCGCACAAGAGAAAGGAGGGAGCGAAAGAACAGGGACGAGGGCCTGGCAGTGCGGTGTCCCGTGGAGCAGTCGGCGGAAGGGCAGGGAGAACGAAAATACGCCTCACCTGAGACCTGGCAGGGCCGAGTCGGCGCAATCAGGGGGGAGAGAAGGGGAGAAAGAGGAGAGGAGCGAGGTTGTAAATAGAGAGAAAAGGTAGAGGGGGAGTGGGAAAAATGACAGCGGCGGAGGGAGGTCTTTTATGTCGGACGTCGAAGACGATTCCCCGATCGGGCGTAGCGAGGAACCGTGCACGGGGCCCGGATTGCCCGATCGGGGTGCCTCCATTTCCTGATGCAGGAATGCCGTCTGATTGTTTACTATATTAATAGTTACTATTCTATTTTTATTCTACTAGTAGAAAAATTTTAAATTTAATAAAGAAAATATTACTACTTTCTTAGAAGACTATAATACTAGATGCAAATTTGCTAGATATAATAATAAGTAGAAAAAAGTCCTATTTCTAGACTTTTATAAACTAAATATTACTACTATTATTAAGCTAGTTACTAGACAAGTTACTAACTAAGCCTTTTTTAAATTAGAACTTAAGAAGTAATTCTAGTCTTAAGATTAAAATACAAAGATAGGAAATTAAGTGTTTATTTAATCGTACTACTAGGGTTGCTATAACTATTCTATTAGTCTTAGTATATACTATATAAACTTCTATCTTTATATAAATACTACTATTATAAATAAATAAGTTTAAAAAGTAGAAAAAGAGTATTTATTCTACTTAGGCCTCTGCTAAGAGGACTAAAAATAAGTTATATTTTAGATAAAGCTAAAGAACTAACTAAAAAGCTATAATATTAATATTTTTAAATTTAACACTATTTATAAATTTATTTAGAACTTGTATATATAGAGACTTTTTTTTGCTTAGCTTAGCTATAAAAGTAGAGTAATAAATAGGCTAGATATAAAGTATATATTTAAGAAAGCTTAGCTAAAAATAACCTATTTAAATTTTAAAAAAATAAAAAAGATTATTAATAAGTAGTAAGTAAATAAAAAGAGTAATAAAAAAAAGTTATAAACTTAGTAGAAGAGATAGCTAAGTTAGTTATAATTATAAAAAACCTAGCAACTTTATTTAAAATAAAAGTATTTAGTATATACCTTTAGGACCTAAAGGTATATATAAACTATTTAAAAAGAATTATGCTTTATAAACTTATAAATAACTTTAGAAATAATAGTTCTTACATTACTAATAAGCCCTAAATAGTCTAATTTAAATCTAAGAGAGAGGAGAATTAATATAAAATATATAAAAATTTAAACTATTATATTTCTTTATGCCTAAGATAGAATAATCTAAAAAAGTTAAAATAAGTATATAGTAATAAAAATAAAGAGTAATAAAAGTACTACTTTAGAACTAAAGATAATAGTTTAGAAAGAATACTAAGATAACTACTTATAAGCTTTATAATTACTTAAGTAGAAGATATTATTAAAAAGTATTTTAAAGTTACTAATTAAGACCTACTAAAGCCTATATAGAAAGTCTATTCTAAGAAGTTCTTAAACTTAAAAAGTTTACTATAAATAATAGTTACTTCTAATATTATTACTATACTAAATAAGTTTAAATATATAGTTTTAAAAGTCTCTTAGTATAATTTAATATAAAAATATTTACTAGGCTAACTAACTAAGCTATAGTTAACTAAGTATTAGATTATATTAATAAAAAGTTTATTATTTTTATAAAGTAATGCTAGTAACTAAGTAAGACCTAAAGTTATTATTTAAAAAAAGCTTATATAACATACTTACTAAAAGACAAAAATAACTACTATAAAAAAAGTAAAAGTTTAAATAGCTATTTTTAAAGAACTTAAAAATATTAAAATATCTTACTAAAACTAATACTTAAACTAAACTTAAGTACTTAAAAGACTTAAATAATTTTTCTACTTTTACTAACTAAAACTATATAAAGATAAGAGGTACCTAATAGAAATATTTTTAAACTAATTTCTATTATTTATAAAGAACTCTTTATAATGCTTTTTTTATTCTAAGCTAGCTTAAAGTTACTATACTAAAAAGAAAAGTTAAATCTTAAGAATAAACTCTAAACTTTATAAATATTAGTAAATTACTTTAAGCTAGTTTAAATTTTATAATTAAAAAAGTTTTCTACTAAAAAGTATAAAGTATTATAGTTAGCAAGCTTATATTAAATAAATTTTTTAAGAATATAGTAAAAAAAGTACTAAAAAAAAGTAACTAAAGCTAAGAAACTAAAGTAGAGAAGCTAATTATAGTTAATATAGTAATAGCAGTGCTAAAAAAAATAAGTAAGTAGCTACTTACTTATTTCTAGCTAGAAACTAGCTATAAATACTACTCTATTTATAATGCTTACTATAAAATAAAAAGAAATAAAGATATATAAGAAATAAAGATATATAAGAAATAAAAATATATAAGAAATAAAGATATATAAGAAATAAAGATATATAAGAAATAAAAGAATAGAACTACTAGAAGACTAGAGAGATTTCCTAAAAGAAAGAATAAGTCTTAGGCATTATATTAATATACTATAAACTCTTTAAGTACTAAGTTAATATCTATAATAACTAAGTAAAGTATTTAATTAATATAGAATCTATGCTTAATATTATAAAGCACTTTACTACTTATGTATTATAAATGCCTATAGCTATAATAAGCTATAGAAAAGATAATAGTTATAAGCTTATAACTACTAATAGATTTATTAACTATTATATAAAAATAATACTAGATATTCTAGTATAAATTAGAGAAGTTACTACTATAACTAAATTCTAAGTTACTTAAAATCTAATAAGGTTAATTATTCTAAGTATACTTTAGTATACTACTTTTAAATTAGAAATAAAGTAAAGTACTTATAGCTATAGTAAGTGCTAAATTATATTAGAAAATAAAGAATACTATTTAACTTTTATCTTATTTAACTTTTTACTAAAGGAGATTAATAACTATATTATGTAACTTAAATTAATAAAAAACTAGTGTTAGATATAGCTGCTAGGAAGCTATATCTAAATTCTAGCCTATAGAAATACCTAGAGATAAAGAAACCTTAATATTTTACTAATCTTATTTCTAGCTAGAAACTAGCTATAAATATAGACTTTATTATTATATACTTTCTAGAAGTTTAAAGTATATATTTTAATATTTTAGAAGTTAATTCTATTTTTAGTTTTAAAAAATACTCTTAAATATATAAAGAATACTATAGAAATTTTTTATTTACTTATAATAAAATTATTTTAGAAGGCATAGGATATTTAGGATTTAAATAAGTTTTTAGTTGTATTACTATTTAAAAATACTAAATTATAAAAAGAAATACTTAAAAGTTTAAAGAAATTATAGCTAAAAGTAAGAACTTTAGTAAAAGTATTTTAAAATATATAATTCTTTAGAAGCTGTAAAGTTTTATAAGTATAATCTTATATAAACTTCTTTTTTATTTTTATTTTCTTATTTAGGTTTAGCTTAGTTTTTACTTATAAAAATTATAACTATAAAATAAGTTATTTTTTCTATTTAGATAGTATTTCTTATTCTAGTATAACATGTTATTAATGTGTTTATGTAACTCTTATTCTTATCTCTCCTATCAAACATACGCAATATTTTGTAATACTTCTAATTTCTAATCTCTATAGATTTAGGAATTAAAAGCTAGGAAATAGGAGATAATTATTAATTATTAAATAATAATTATTAATTATCTATTAATAATAAGGAATTAAGATAAAGGAATTAGGAATTAGGAATTAAGAAAAAGGACTTAGGACTTTATTTCTTTTATATAAACTACTTTTCTCTTTCCTAGTATTTAGTTCTTTACCTAGAAAATATATTTTATTCTACTAAGCTTTGTTTCTTAGTATAATAAATGCTTATTTAAATAATAATAATTATTTAAAATAAGTAACCTTACTTTTATATATTGCATTTACACTTCCCCCTGATATTACTACCTCTAGTAAAATATTCTAGGTCCTAGAGAGTAGTAAGAAGACTAGAAGAAATATTATTTATTTCTATATTCTTTACAGAAGCTAAACCTTTTATTACTAAAAAAAAGTATACTTAAATATAAACTAATATACTATATAAATAAGTTATAAATAAAGTTAAGCTAGTAAACATTCTATAAGTAAATACAAAGATAGAATTTAGAAAACTAAACTAGATTAAATAAGTAATTTAGTAGCAACTACTATTAAATTTACTTAAGAGGCTAGATATAGGCTTTTTTAATTATATATTTAAGTAGAAGCATATATAATTCCTAAAAAGCTAGTAATTTACTCTTAAAAAAATAGCTTAATAAGTCTTTAAAGACTATTTAACTACTTAAGAAGTATAAATTTTTAAAGAAATACTTTATAACTATAAAAAAGTAATTACTTTTTTATTTTTAGAATATACTTAGATTTATAAAGATATATTACTACTATACTAGATTAAAATAATTAAGTATAAGGCCTAGTAGGTTCTTAGCTTTTATATACCTAAGAAGCTAGAATAAAAAGTCTATAACATAATTTAAAAGCACATCTCTAAAAGAATACCTAAAATATATAATAGTTAGTATTAGAACTTATATTTCTTAATAGCTAAGAAGAATAGTAGATACTAGCTTATTTATAATACTTAATATATAAATAAAGTAATAATTAAGAATATAAACTTACTTCTATTAGTAAATAAATTCTTTAAAAGATTTATAAAGTATTATATTCTATTTATTATAAATTTATTTTTTAGATATAACTAATACTTATTATACTTAAATAGTAAAGACATAACTATATTTTATATATAAGCTAGTTTAGTAAGGTTTTAAACTATAGTTATAAAAGCTACTAACTTAGTAGCTACTTTTACTAAGATAATTAAGCTTATACTTAAAAACTACTATTCTTAAAAAGTAAATATTTTTATTAATAATATTATAGTAAAAGGATTTAAAGATATTTATAAAATAGAAGAAGTTTTTTTAAATATTTAGTAATTTATAATAAAATATATATAAGATTTAGACATAGTTTTTGCTAATATTAAAAAAGTAAACAATCCGACGGCATTCCTGCATCCGGAAATGGACGCTCCCCGTTCGGGCAATCCGGGCCTCGCGCACGGGTTCCGCGCTACGCCCGATCGAGGAATCGTGGTCTACGTCCACCATAAAAGACCTCTCTCCGCCGCCGTCATTTTCCACTCCACTTCGACCTTTTCTCTCTATTCTCTCTCTCCCCTGCCTGCGACGACTCGTTTCCATCGGGTCTCAGGTGAAGCATTTTCCGTCCCTCTGCCGCCTGCTCGACACCGCACCGCCTGGCCCTCGGCCCTGTCCCTTCACTACTCCTTTCTCTTATGCGGACTGCGCCGTCTACATGTTCGTATCCCAGCGATGGCCGATCCTGAAGCTGCTATCGAGGCTGTATCTAGGCTTTTTTTTTCTTCTTCCACATGCGTAGCTAAGTCGAGCCTGTTTTCGCTCTCCAACTCCCGCCCGGGCTGCAAGTCCGCCCTCTTCTCCTCCCTCCTTTTTTCTTTGCCCCTTCTCTCACGCAAGAAGCTCGCTCACAGTGTGTCATTAGGACTGCAGACGAAGGGCGGAACTTGCTGCTGCCTGCTGCCTATCCATGCCAGCGTCCATGATCGCCGCGTCCTCCCCTGCTCCGGACTCGCCGAAGCAATTTGCTATGCACCACTGCCCTGTTTCTATTTCCAGCAAACGGATACATGGCTCTCACGCCATTGTATCAACTAGAGCATGCCTTCGCTGTGTCATGCTCCTTCGCTCGAATGCCCTGGGCCAATCTCTTACTCGGATGACGTCTCCGCGCTCCTAGCTTCCCCCCCCTTCTCGCGGCGGTGATGCGGTCATTCACTCGCATGACACATTGACTTAGACTTTCCTAGTGTCTTCACCAGCGTTTTGTCCCTCGATAGGATGCTCCGCCACGTCATGGGGTATGCGGCGTTGTTGTAACATCGCAATGCAACCAGGAATGGGTCTGATGCCTAGAATCTAGCAGCTAATAGCCAGGACGCGGCATCCGGCGTCCTACGAGAGACGTGCGAAGCCATGCAAGCCGATTTCCCAACACTATAGCGCCATTTCAATTAGAATTGCCTCTTCATGCGTTCCGCGGCATGGTCTCGTCCTCTGGGGCAACAGGGGGCCGGTGATCGAGGAGCGAGCTGGCAATCGTCGGTTTCATTTGCAGTGGCATGTATCCTTGGACAGCGGAAAGCTGCGCACCAACTGACTGTGGCGGCTGGGCCTTGCCTATGTGATATGATGAGGCCTGTATAGTGCTAAGGAGCGCGATAAGCAGTTGTCTCAGAGATTCCGTATCCGAAGGGCCTTGAGTCCGCCCCCTTTCCCTTCAGACGACCTGCTTTTGCTACCTGCTGAAGAGATTTTGGCGCCAAATGCGGCATTTATGCGATATCTAGCCCCCTCATGCTTCTCGTTAGTCATATGAAGTCCTCGGGCAGAAGTACATAAAGCGAACCCCAGCCTAGTGAGAGCAACACATTCCAATCCCTCCGCAACAACCAGCTCTCTGCCCGGCAAAATGCCCGCTTCCCGCAGCACTTTTTCATCAACCCCTTCGCTTTACACGGAATTTCGGCCATATAAGCCCAAGCCCGAGCCCAAGCCCAAACCCAAGCCCAAGACTAAAGCAGGGGACACAGCCAGGATAGCAGAGCCGAACCTTTCAGAAACCAACTCCTCTAGCGATGATAGCACTTGGCATGATATCGACGATTTCCGGATGCCAGATTCTTGTACCTCCTCCTCTCCTAATCTGGGAGTGCCTATTCCGTTGAGAAATGCAGACCCTCCTGGTTCGCTACTCCCCTGCTATAAGCTAATATAAACCTGCTGATACATGGAAATAGAGACGGCTGATGGACTTCATGTTGGCTCCTTGCTGGAGAAATCAGAGCATAACCAGCGTTCGCAGGAACGGCCTGATAATGGAGAGACGAACCACGTCACACCAATCTCAAAAATGGACGTGGGCATGAACATGGACATGGACGCGTTGCTCTATGGAAGTCGAGGTAGGCACTCGAGCGAGTTGTGGTACTTCGGTGACTAATGGATAACAGGATTCCCCTTTATCGTAGATGATGACGGAGCCGACAATTGTAGCAGTAGACTGTTGAATGACCACGACCATGGGTATGGCATGGCTGTTGGCAACGGAGAAGACCATTCCGGGCAGCATGGCGATCTCGATGCGGCTGGCATACAGGCCGTCTCTGCAGAGGACATGAATTGTATTCAGCACGGTGAGTGTTCCAAGATAGCTAAGGTGTTCATTCTTGACGTCTTTGAAGAGGACCTGCCGCCGGAGGACGATACACACTCTGGCGATTTCGGCGTAGCAAACGGACCGCCGGCAACACATAAACGAGTGCGCCAGTCATCTACCGCTGCAACAACCCCGACGGAAGTGGCCGGCCTTGCACCAGAACTGGAGCTGGAAAGCCCTCGACCGGCCAAGAGGCAGAGAACAAGCCATATACTCGATCCTGTGTCCCCGCCTGAGTCAGCGCAGCCGACTGCCATCGACGAGCCTAGCCCTGACCTCTTGGATAGTAACAAACGAGGCGTTGCTGCTGAAACCTCAGACTTACATCTGACTGACCTCCTTGACGAAGAGAGTGGTGGCGGCGGTGCACACGACTGGGAGGTTGGCGAGCCGCTGCTGCAAGCCCTGAGGCAACCCAGCTCTCCTCTCGGGACAGACAACCAAAGCATTGGGCCGGACGCGAATCGGCAAGGAGATACAAGCAACCTTGAGAGCGAAGGCGTCAATGAACCCTACGAGAACGATGTCAGTCGAGTCGAGTCGGTGTCGCATAGGCTTTCAGTAATACCCTCCCAACAACCTAAACTGAGCAACAACCCGGTAGGGAAGAGGGGACGCAATCCATCGCAGGTTACCCATCGAAGAATGGCGTCTACAACTACACCTGGGCGAGTATCGTCGCATGAGTCACGTCAATTGTGCGGGACAGGAACGCACAGAGTAACTCGGTCTGGCCGTCCACAAACATCTGTACGAACGAGGGCGAGGGGTGAGCCCAATGCAGATCATAGACCCAACATCAACATACCTTACCAGATAGTCGATGTTACTCTTCACCCCATACCAAAAAGTTCGTCGATTTTAACAGCAATTGTCCATTGCAGCGAGTCGAAACTGCTGCCAGATCTGGCAGCGTGCAGTCCCAGCATCCTCGGTGACAAAAGTCAAGTCATCCGAGCGATCCAGCTATCGCCAGATTCATGGTTATTATTAGGATATCGAAATAACGATGATACACCAGGCCTAACTACTCGGGAGAGCTTGGGGGGGCACGAAGAGGGCCAGAAGAGCTATTCTCGCATTGATTCCGCGAACGATGATTCCGACCACATCGATGATGGCGAGAGCGAATCCGAAGAAGACGAGAGTGAAGGTGACATACGATGCCGCAAACGGACAAACGTACCGTGGTCAGAGTTAGACGATCTACAACTAAAAGGGTACGTGCGGATGGCTATGAAGTGGGAGGAGATAGCTAGGCAATTTCCCGCACGGACGCCAGGCGCGGTACAGCAGCGGCTGTATGCGCTCAAAAGAAAAAACCCATCACGAAGATAGCATCAATCTACATATCCCATCTGTTGGAGACTTGGGTTTAAAGCGAACCGCAACGGCCAAAGTGACGTTTATCGGGGATCACGGTTCCGACGAATCATCTCGTGGTAGTTGAGAACTTGTAAGATGGTTGTACGGCTGCCTCGCGCCCCTAGTGACCCGTTTCTGCTTCGATAGCTACAGCAACTTGTTTACTGTGTCGAAACGACGCTCGCAGCAGCATCCTTGAACGATGCCTGCAAATGGTACGTCGACCGGGTCTGGAAACTGTCCTGTTCGTATCCACTCCCCTACCCTCTGCCGTACTTTGCCAAGTGTCTATACGGTAGAGCCAAAATCACCGGCCTCTGAGTGTACGTTGAGAATAGTAAATGAAGGACTATACGAAACTGGGAAAGGCTCGAGCTTGAAAAGGCCAGTTGACCGAGAGTGGGCTCAGTGTATGTAGGGAGCATCGTTGGGGGCTGTTGTTTGTTGAGCATGAAGATGGAACCTAGAGTGTGTTGAGAGAATGAGTATATTCATGAACTGGTTGCTTGATAAAAGTGGCCGAAGTAAGTACTCAAGTGGATTGCAGATATTACATAGCTAAGAGATAATGGATTTCCCTTTCGGGTTGACGATGAGGCTGATGAAATTCACATTACAGTGTACGGAAAATCTAGCATCAACACATAAGACATTGAGCATGGAATTCGGCACCTACACGCCCTATACATATTACACAACGATATCAATCAATGCGAAGGAGATAGGAGCATTATAAATTTGATTGCAGCTAAGACGTGATTTCAATACCGACAGAAAGGAGACAGAACCTAGCGCCCACTACAAACCAACAGGCCAGATAGCAGTGCTGAGTTGGAAACTCGCCTTAAAGGCGTGAACGTCTGTAATAAGCACTGGTACACCGTGGGCGTCCTGTGGGGTTTCTAGGTTAGCTTCCCCCTCTACTGCCTTGTTAGACTGCACTTTCGGTGGAGTGAGTTCGGAGTCAAGGCTTGCTGTCATGCTTTCGGAGGGCTCGAGGGTGGTGAGCTCGGCGACAACATTTTCTTCTTTGGGGATGTTGGACACGATGCCTAGTGCCGGCTTCTGCTTTTCATCGGCGCTAGGCTCATTAGGCCTGGCCTGGGCGATTATATAGGTGGAAATTTTAGCGCGCCGAGGCGACGATGGTGATATGAACTGAGCGTAAAATGCTATCGCCGTCTGTTTTGTAAGGGATGTAATGTGTTTGACGTCCTCTTCGGCTGCATGGTATTAGCACAATGAGAGCTATTGCGTGGGAACCGTATGCGACTTACCTTGCTTGAAATCATAAGTATTGTTGACGATATGAGTCCAGATCATCATGTTTTCTTGGTCGAGACTCTTGGGCTTTTCCAAGAGGTGGTTGATTACGGCCCTTTTGTGTGACTCGAATTCATCTTCGCTCATCCCCTTGAGTGTCTTCTCAAAAATCGACAAGAAATTCTCGACACGACTTTCGAGGAATCGGCAGTCTTTCTTAGACTGAATCGTAATCTTATAGCCAGACCACGCGTCCGCAGTTGAAATACCAGAGAAAATGGCATATCCGAGCTGTTCAATGGTTCGTAGCTGGTGAAATGCGGGTGTCTTAGTCAATTGATCAAGAAGAAGAACATTTACACGGAGGCCCCGATCTTGTGAGTGTCCAACATACAAATTGTATTCGATACAGTTGTTGGGATTGGCAGGATCCTTCGATTGTCGTTCGTCGATAAAGTTGCAGCCGGAGGGATACACCAGACTTCGCCTAGTAGGCTTCTGATATGAGGAAAACCGCTTTGGCTTCAGCATATCCTCAGCCAGATTTGTGAATCGTAGCGCCTCACCTTCGTTCAGGTTGCCATGGCACAAGGCCTCCATATTAATGCCTTTTGCCAGTGCCTGCGCATAGAATTGTTGGACATCTGTGGGTGTAATATTCTTTAATTCTTCCAGTAGTTCGTCAGCCAAAAAGTATTTTTCCGTCCTCAGCCAGCGTGAATAAGTGCCAATCTGATGGTACGGTTCTTGACAACCCTCGTTGCGAAGTTCTCGGTTGACGCGTTCTACGACGATCTTGAACCTATCTTCCTGCACTTCCATGTCGCGTATCTGAACTAGTACTCTCTCAAAGAGGTCGTATAGCTTATCGTTGTAACCTCCGACCGTTACAAAATAACCATTGCTATCGTTGGTTATTGTGAACCAAAGGCTGCAAATAGTCGCGTGGTACAAATGCTCACGAAGGGCATCAGTTACAAGCTCGCGATGCAAGGTGCATAACATAAATTCACGAGTCGTCAAATGTGACATCCAGAGTGCAATCCGGACATGTGCCTTCGGTACCCTGAATTTGTCGTCCTTCTTGTGCCACGTACGGATTTTATTATCGTGTCCGATTTGGTGTGGAGCCCCCGGCAGATCAACGGCGCCTTTCTTCTCGACCTCAAAGTTGTTTGGAATGAATTCATTTCTGTGAGGAAAGTGCAGTTCCTCCGGTCGCTGCTCTTTGCACTCGAAAGCTTGTTGAATCCAGCAAGGAAGTCTTTGGGGATTTTGCCAGTCTTATACTCAGTACCGTACCATTTCTCCTTCTGATCCCAATCGCCGGAAAAATCCTGACTGACTATGATCAACTGAAAGTTATCTGGCCGAACATAGGACATGGCCTCAACGATGAGTTCTGGATCAAACTTCTTGATAGTTACTGGGCCGCTGAGGATATGCATTCGGCGATAGGACTTTTGCATGTTACTCGCTAGGGTAGCGGTTGTTGCGATCGGAGAGCTCTTTTGTTGAAAGCGGAAATTTATCTCTTTAATGCGCATCTGCTCATCAACGATCCATCTCTGGGGGTCCTGTTCGCGAATCATCGCAATGGCCTGGAAAACAACATTGACGACTTTTTGGTAATGCTTCAGACCGTCTTTAGTAAGATTGACTCTGATCTTGAACGTACTGGACCCAGTACACAAAGACTGTTCACTAGCAAATAATCTGTCTGCCCAACCTTTATCCCTGGTGTAGGCTAAAATGCTGCCTGGGCCTTCGTGGCTGATCAAGTGACTCAAATAATGCGAGGGGTGTGACTCGTAAAACTTCTCTTCGTCGCGGTATGGAAACACCAGTTCGAGAGAGTGAGACTCAGAGACAGGCTTAACGAAGGTTTGTGTGAGCAGTTCCCTGTCTGTATAGACAGAGATGCCATCCCATCGTCTTTGGTCCAAATTCATGTTCTTGATCGGAGAAAAGAGCTCTTCTACCCAATGTTGTAGTGTGTCTAAATCTTCACCCCCTAGGACGGCCAACTTCATTCGATTTGCCGAGTAATACTGGGAATAAAACTTGATACACTCATCTTGGATCCTAAGACCTTGCGCAATCGGAAGGTCGTGTAGTGTTGCCCAGTTCCCCGTAGAAAAATGACCCCATGGATGTCCGGGATTTGACAATGCTCCTTTTAATAGCCACACTCGCCAGAAATCTGATTGTAGATTGTTCTTGTTCTCTGAGTCAATGGCTCTGATTTCCCGGTCCAAGGCGTTCTCCAAAAACAAAGGACTGATGAAAAACTGACTGAACCGGTCGAGAGCGCCGCGGAACGGTGAATCGACTGTTGAGGGGATTGGGGCAGGTGTAGCGATTTCGAAGTAGTATTTCGTGGAGGTGGAGCCTGTAGTGGCGTTGCGGGTGCCGGAATGCGCCTCTATATAACTGATGTACGCGTCCTCCTTGGGGTACTAGGGAAACCACCGTTAGTCAAGTACCTCTTATCAGAAGACACAGAGGAGGACGAGAGAGAGAGAGACGGTGGTGGGAGAAGTGGATGTATTCATGAGATATGCGACCTTACCTTCGTCGTTCCCAGGAAGAGCATATGTTCCACGCAGTGGGCAAGGCCGGGCAATAATGGGGGATCACTGAAGCTTCCC
Source organism: Dendryphion nanum (assembly GCA_020744415.1). NCBI lineage: Eukaryota > Fungi > Ascomycota > Dothideomycetes > Pleosporales > Torulaceae > Dendryphion > Dendryphion nanum. The sequence continues at coordinate 2,085 of JAGMWT010000024.1, read as the reverse complement.
ACATTGACATCCATAGTAGCACCAGCCTTGTCTGTCTCTGGATCACTAGCCAACAGGACCTCCAACGCGTTGGGAAGTATGAGGATCCGGTATTATCGATCATCGAGTTCTGGACACTCCATGTTCTCTATGCGCTCTCGCATGGCGTCTTGAGGCGATTTGCCCATGGTGTTTGCTGGCCGCACGGCTAAGAGAATGAGGCTCTATAAGGGGTTTCCAGAGGAGGATAAAGCTGATATGGAGGGATTAGAAGGCGTGTGGATCTTGTAGAATGATTTAGTGGCTCTGACGATGAGAACTGCGAGAATCTATATTGCATGCGGCGCTGAATTTTCAGTTAGGAAACCGGTGAAAGATGCAGTGTCCCCTTGGCAAGAGCCGATCAAGAGTAATTGACTTTGCCTTACACGCTGGGAGTCTCGACCCTTCCCCCCTTTCGCTCCTTGCGCAGACGCTAGTGCCAACAATAACCTGTGAGCGTTCCACTTCCTTCCCGAGCTGCATGCAGAAGTGATTGCTTCATGCATCTACACGCCACTCCATGTCATCAAGCACGTACATATATCCGCATCGAGTAAGCAGTGGGGCGGACAGGGGGACATTTCAGTTGAGACTTGACTCTTCCCTGTTCCCGCTTCTCCTGTAAGACTTGTCACAAACGTGCATCGACTGTCCTAGACTGTATCAAACGTAAGCAATATCATATACGTGAAATTGGGAAGAAATGACACAGGATGAAGGAAGATAAATGGAAGAGAGGGTAATAGGGCTACTAATAAGCGTCACCCAAGCAGTGTGGTGCCCAAAGTTCTGCACGCCCATCGATACTACGAACATGTCATTCTCCAACCGGCCCCACTCCTTACGCAATTCGTTAAGGTATCTTACAACGAAGGATGCTCAACGTGTAACAAGTGCTACATGAGCACGCATGCATAAAAGAGGTAATGAATTAGCTTCATTATTTCTCTAAGCAGTTCCTGTTGCATCCGTACAGCTCCTTACCCCTCGGCCCGAGAGGAATGATAGATGCCGAAGGGATAACAAGTATAGGGCGATCCAATTACAAATACTAAAAACGCCATGCAGCTAAATCAATACTTCTATGCGTCAGAATGCTAAGTATCGCATCTGAATGGCTATATCGAAAGGTGAACCTCAACACCCCACGGTATAGAATCAACGAACTGGGGTCGAGCCGAACAGGTATGACAAGCGCCTACGTAATAGCTCTCAATGACACCGCGAATTCCCTCTTCTAGCGCTTTTCCATTCAACTTGAAAATTTCCTCTAGCACGTCGAAATAGATTTTTTCGTCGCAGTCTTGACGTGGGTTACAGATGAGTGATTTTATGTCTGCTTTGCTGAGCGTTGATTGAGGGCTCTTCTCAACATATAACGTAACGGCCGCGGGGACATCAGTTAAACAGAATCCGATAATATCTTTGAAGTGTTGTTCGCACTCCAGCGTGGTTCGGTTACCGAGTGGCTTTCTGTTGCGCTGTATGAAGAGCCTGACAAGTAGCACTTCTGATTCCGCTTGAGTCCACAGTTTCGACGACCCTGAACATCAGAAGGAGTAGAAAACACGGAACTGCTCGCATACCTAGTTTCCATCTTCATGCTCATACAGCGCTTGGACTGCAGTGGGCGAGATTTGAGTCTCCTTGCTCAATGACTAGCAGAGCGAGATGAGAGCATTAAAGCATGCCAGTCGACAGAACCTGAATGTTGCACTTGGCAGTCCAACCCCACTTTGTGAAGAATGTTTGTCCTTGTTGAGTACTAAAAAGGTCTACTTAAAAGCGTCATCCACAACCAGTCGATGTCATGTTCAAGCCGACATGTGCGACTATACTCAGGTTCACTACAAGTGTTCTCACCTCCGATACACTGTACGGGCATGGTGCACAAAGTATCAACAGACAAAGAAGAGATGTCCTGCTAATGTTGTTGCAATGTAGGACAATGTAATTTTTATGGTACCTATCTAACACTAGTAACAGCGAGTACCGGCTTGATGAGAACTGCGGTATGCTTAAGTAGGATTTATGCCACGACTTATTTGACTTTCTCCGGTAGGG